>CM067362.1:21821091-21936302 GCA_034401795.1 Chaetoderma sp. LZ-2023a | reverse complement strand
GCATGACACGTGTGTTGACAGTCTCAAACTCGTGCACAGATGTTAAACTTCGTTTTCAGACACCATTAATGACAATCTAGCCACGTGTGTCAACTGTAGGGCAATAGTTGTCACTTGTGTCAACGTAACCATATTCAGGCCTCGTTTTCAAGTTCCAACAAAAACATACAGTGTTTCCCCACCATCATAATCAGCATTCCTCTAGTTGCATTATTACCTCTTGCACTAAGATGGATGGGTACATAAATGTTTATGCTATTGCTTTCTTCATAGCACATGAATATACCCTCGCATGTGCGTAAACATAGGGTGGTGCTTAACTTTTGCACAGGTGTATATGATTATAGACCTAATAAGATCACATTTAAGTAGCTATACGTACAATGTTCTTCCACAGCAAATGACTTGCCATAGCAAGTTAAGGGTTGACCAAGTAGGGGGAAGTATTGCTACTGAATTGAAGGCAGCATTTTAAATTTATTCTTGCATAAAATAATTTATATGGTGGAAACTCATTGGTTGCAAGGTAGTGTTGTGAATCTGCTCAGTAACAATCTTCTGTCATACGCAGCAACAGCACCCAGTCAAATTAGTTTCAAAATTTTCAACAGCTTACCTGTATAGTTTTCTGGAAATTGAGTTTCAGAAAGTGCAGGAAAAACATGTGTGGAGCTTAGCTACAGACGGGCAGGGCAAAGCTGAAACTGGATCCATCTATTAAAGATTTAATTAAGTAATTTATGGATAATCATATCTGTGTCATTATATCACTGTGTTGTGTGACATGCATAGTTACATAGACCTCATTTCAATAAGCTACTTATCTGCTGACAACTTTGAGACACAAATTCTGAAATATTTCACATGATTTTAGTTTTGTCGTCTTTTGTTGTTTTGCAGCGAGATATATAGACATGGTAACCAATAGTACTCAGGAGGTGAAGAACAATAGATGTTTAAAACGTATCCGCGCTGATAATCTGAATAAAACTGTCTGTGGTATGCTGAACACCGGTATGTAGATAGCTGTTCTCAGTGGAAACACCTGTTGCGTTTTGCTGAAGCCAATAGAGGGATTCATTTCTTGCTATGCCCCACCCATTTCACATCATGAGAACATACTTACCTCCCTAACACTTGATATACTAGTATATCGGCTCTAAATTCAACAATATTCATAATTAAAAAAAGTTATGTGCCCCTAATGGGCATGGGGGTGTACACAGTCATGCACATGACAGACCCCACCTACTGCGCATGCGCATACTGGTACGTCCGTTTTCTAATATATTGGCTTACATGCAACAATTGCACCTTTCCAAGCTCTTTTTTTAGAATTTCTATATATTTAATCATCTATTTCCATAAATGGCTGATGCTAAGACACCAGAGTAGTCCTCCTCATCATCCATTAATGTGATGTTGTTCCATATATTAATTAAGACTTGTAACTTTTATATGGTACCGGTTTTTGTTCGCGGCTGACCTGGTGTTAGCACGTTATTAGGCGCTGGGAATCCTTGTTTATTTCTCCGAGCGCCTAGGTCTACTAATCCCTTGTGTCTTTGTGTCCACAGGTTCATCTATGAATGGTAACAGCTCCAATTCTTCACTCGGAGGTTGATCACGTCTGTTTTTCTGACTTATCAAATTATGATATGTCTAAGGGTCAGAGATATAAAACAAAAAAAAATATATGCCTCCTTTTGTCCCATCCCCTTCATCAGACTCTACAGACTCCGCGGATGGATGGACGTGTTCTTTTGCACAAGAGGATGGTTTGCCTGTGCTCAGGATAAGGGAGTTTATTAGTTATGGGACATAATTATTTGAAAATATTTAACAATTTTTGCTGCCATCTTTATTGCACTGTTTCTCTCTTGTGGGTGCATGGGTTATCGGATATGTAATATAATATTATATTATTCTTGAGTAATGAATGTATGTAGTCACTAGGTATTTCTTGCATTCATTTTCTGATGTCTCCTCTCCTTGAAGGGGCTGTTGCATTGAGGTTTAATGTCATAACCAACCAGAGATTTTCTGTTGATGTCATAATCTTAGTTTAGAGAAATCAAATTGATGTCATTCTCATCATTTGCTATGAATGTGGACAGATATCTAGATAGTCATAATCTTTTCTCTCGTCTTTCTAACATTCTTAATAAGGTTTCCCTGGTTGTTTTGTTATTTTTAACAAGAGAAGACATCTGCCCCTTCAGGGTTGTCAGTAATAAAAGTGGGTGTCTTCTCTCTTGAGTTTGTTCTTGTATTTACCAAAAGAAATAACAAATTTACAAACTAAAATACTCATTCTCTTCGTATGCCTACCTTTCAGAAATCATCATGTCCAATATGTCAAAAGCATTTGAAGGCTAGATTCTTCCCCTACCCTTTCCCATCTTGTGCAGACTGTAGGCTGTCCAACAAAAGTGGGGGGGGGGGATCTAACCTCTGAATTCTTTGGTTCACAGGCAAGAATGATGGTTGAGGATGGCAAGAGGGTGAAGAAGGAGGGTAAGAAAAAGGCCTCTGAGAAGGTTGAGCTCAAGGCCTTCAAGGTAGAATTAGTGAGTAAGATGCGCAGGACTTTGAAAGACCTGTTTCACTTCAAGAGTATACTTACCTCCCTAATACTTTTGATATTGCTAAATATTGGCTTTCACTCAATAAACACTCAGATTTAAAACAGTTAGGTGCCCCTACTGGGCAGGGAGTCAGAGCGTAGTCTGGCGGATGCCAGCCCCACCACCGCGCATGCGCAGACTAGCACTTCCTCTTTGCTAGATTATTGGCAAAGAGAACACACATGTTTTTTCAGTCATAAGCTTTTCTTGCTCTTTAACGTTTTTATTGGTGTTATTTTGGAAGTGATAAGACCTGATTTGGATGGCGGGAGGATACACTTCGCCACAGGAGGACGTTGGACCTTTAAATCAGGTGACTTCTAGTAAAATTAGCGAGTTTTCTTCCCGGTGTATTGTGTTTCCGGGACTCGCGTTTACCGTGATAAGCGCCTTAGTTAGTTGGTTTAGGTCAACTCGGTGCTACCTAGGACTAATTTCTCTTTCTGTTTCTGTCCACAGGTCTGTATGACGCTAGGTTGTGACGTCACAGTACCAGAGAATTAGTATTCTCTCCACCATGGTTCCATTTCCTACTAACACTGTTAGGTTATCTAACCAAATGAAAAATTATGTCCAGTGAGTTGGAGGCCTGGTATAAAGGTCTTCTCACTTTGCCCTCTTGATCCAATTCCTTCCCCATGAGGTGGAGAGAGTTAAGAGGCGTGCAGATGGTGGAGTTTCCGGTTCGTCACGTTGGATGGTTTGTCTATACAAAGTGTCAGGTATCTAGTTATTGATAATGTGGTGATGTTAATTATTGTAAACAATCAAAGGGAGATAATTAACATTTTTGCCAGAAAAGAGTTATCTATATGTATCTGATGGTTGTGTAGTCAACTTATCCATTCAGCATACAATTCGTCTTTGCACTTGGATGTTTTGTTGGGATCGAATTTTTCCTGTCACGGGATTAATGACGTCATAATCAGCTGGCTATGTATTTATTAGCAATTCAAGCGCTATGCTGGTTTTTGATGTATATTGATCTTTATGATCGTTTTTCCTTCTCCTTGAGTTGGATTGAGTTTCTAAGCTTAACTAGTTGCTCATACTCCTTGTCCTTTGCCCTGTTTCAGGGACCGGGTTGCGCGTCCTGTGGACGTTTTATGCATGTAAAGTTCTGGCCGCATCTGTGTTATCGATGTAGCCCTTGTGGTCCATTGATTAATTGTGACATATGTAAGCACTGGGGGGGCGAGTTAATGTCCGAATTCTTGTGCTGCTTACAGGCGACGGACAAGGTGGTAGAGGAGGAGAAGAAGAAGAAGCGGAAACGAGAGGTTGTAAGTAGGAAGGGTAAGGGGAAGGTCTCGTCCGCGGTGGATATGGAGACCTTCCGGACCGAGATGTTGGGAGAGATGAAGAGGACAATAAAAGATTTGGTTCCAGGGTTGCTTCGTGGCATGCTTCCTGGACCAGATCCTTTATTGTCCTCATCATCGGCTTCGGAGCAGGTAATCCCCGCCTCTGGATCGATTTTCCTTAGTCCGCTTCCGTTGTCCGACGATTCAGAGGTGGCCCCATTAGAGGGGGCGTTCCACGGCCCTGGCAGCAGGCTTATTGCCGCGCCGATAGGGGACCGTGGACGGTTGTCGCTGGAACCCGCTGGCTGCTTATCAGTCCAGGGGTATCCGCACGCCGCGGTGGCCAGTACCTCCTATGGCACCGTTCCTGGTCAGCCCGGGTTAGCTCTCTTTGCTGACCCGGGGTCTAATCTTTCTGACCAGGGTGATGAGGATTACCTGCTAGGGTCGCCGTCTGACGACGTGGACATGGATGAAGACGTTTGTGCACCCCTCGCGGGGAATACAGGCGCTTTTTTCCACGGTATTACTCACCCTGGAGTAAGGTCCGCGGTTCAGGTGGTGGCCCAGGGCGCTGCTGATGGCCAGCGGTACCGCATACCTCGGCTTGCCGAGAGTGTAGCTGGTGCTGGCCGGGCCCGTGGTAGGGCTATATATACCCCGCGCTCTACCGCGGTGCCTGCTCCTGGTCAAACCAGTGATATTCTCATGCCGGTGCTGTCAGGCCCGCATGTTTTCCCTGGCTTGCCAGGTGTATCAGCGTACCCGCCGTCAAGCTCTACTGCTTGCGCTCAGGAGGAAGACGAAGGACCCCGTCTTGTAGAGCGCTCGCAGTTAGCCACGGAGGAGGATTGGTATGACGCTTGCCAGTGGTTGGTGAGCGTTAGGCCTGATCTGCCCGTGGAGCAGTCGGCTAGCCACCGTGTTCACACGCCGTGGTTAGCTGGGAAACCAACTGCTAACGCTATGCCTTCTCTGCCGCTGGCGGAGCATGTCGTTGACATGTTCAAGGCGGCGGAGTCGTCCATTAACACGAGTGGACGTCTCGCGAAGGCCCCTCGCGAGGTGGCCAGGCGTTGTCGCATCGTGCCCCTGGACTACCAGCGGTACGGTGTGGTACCCAAGCCCAGCGTGGATGACCGCGCGGCTTTGGGTGAGGATACGCGGCCAGGCTCCCGTTCTGACGCGGGGGTCTTGTGCGCGAACGCGTTGCGTTCGGCGAATACCGCGTTGCGTGATGCGGAGGAGAGTGGGAGGGCTTCGATTGCCGCTCTGTCCCACGTCTCCCAGCTGTTACAGGGGGTAGTAACGGCATCCGCATCGCGCCAGCCAGGCCCGCTCGCGGTCCAGCGAACCATCCAGGATGGTATTAACCTGGCGCTGGACTGTATGACGCGGGCGGTGACCAGGAGTGTCAGGGCAAGACGCACATTTGCCCTGGACAATCTGTGCCCGTCTCAGGACCTGTATAATAGGCTACTCCGTACGCCTATGACGGGTCCTGGTCTTTTTGGAGGTGAGGGATGTCGCCACCTCCAGGAGACGGTCACCCTGGTGAATAACCAGAGGGCGCTGCGCGAACAGTTTGAGGTGCTGCGTCGTGCTAACGTTCGCGCCGCGGCCCCTGCGTATCGTCCCCTGCAGGCTCGAGGTGGTGCTGGCCAAGTCAGAGGCCAGCCGCCGTCGCAGCGCCGGCCTCGGCCGCGTGCGATTCGGCCAGCAGTGAGGGGGGCGCAGGCTCCTCAGCCGCCGTCAGCCAGGCAGCCGCCCGTGCACCGAGGTGCGCGCGGGGCGGGGCGGGTCGCGCGAGGATCTGGGCGTGGTTATCGTTCCTGACAGGGCGCTTACCGCGGTAAGGACCACGCCGGTGTGTATGGCGACGGAGACAGTGCCGCTCTTGCATGCCTTGTGTCCACCGCGGTCCCTAGGTGGACCGGTGGGAGGCCGGCTTGCCGACCACATGCAAGAGTGGGAACGGTTAACTCAGGACCGTTTAGTCTTGCGATGGCTTTCCGTGGGGTATCATCCAGAGTGGATGACAGGCCCGCCGTCGCGACTGTCTCTGGTGCCAGTCTGGACTCCCATTCCGAGAGATCCAGATCAAAGGTTGTGTATCGAGGAGGAGATAAATTCCCTCGTACAAAAAGGAGCTATTCAGCCGGCACAAAGGTGTCCGGGCTTCTATTCAACCCTGTTCTTGGTAACAAAACGCACCGGTGGGTGGAGACCGATTCTCAACCTCAAGCCATTGAACAAGTTCATCGAGACGCCCAGTTTCAAGATGGAAACGGTGCGCTCGGTGTTGGCGGGGTTGGAGAGGGGGATGTGGACGGCGTCGATAGATTTGAAGGACGCTTATTTCCACATCCCCATCCACAGGAGTTTCTGTCGCTTCCTGAGATTTGCATTCCAGGGCAGACAGTGGGAATTCAGGGTGTTGCCCTTCGGAATTTCCACGGCTCCTCGGGTTTTCACCCGTGTGGTTCTTGCGATCACAGCATACCTCCGCAGGAGAAGCATAGCAGTCCACACGTACATAGACGACTGGCTGTTGAAAGCGCACACCCGGGAAAGTTTGTCCGCCAATCTGGAGATTGTTTTGAAAATTCTCACAGACTTGGGCTGGATGATCAATTTCCCAAAATCAGAGCTGACTCCATCCCAGAAGTTTGTTTACCTGGGGATGTTCTTCGATCTGGAGACAGGATATGTTTATCCTACTCAGGAGAGAGTTCAAATACTCATCTCGTTGATTCAGTCAGTGTGCGACAGTCGTCATGTCCTGGCACGGGTTTACTTGAGAATGCTGGGGTTGATGGTTTCGTTGGAACCAGTCATTCCTCAGGCCGCCTTACGCAGGCGGCCGATCCAGTTGTTTCTCATGACACAATGGACCCAGAGTACAGGTTCGCTGGACTCGAATGTGTCAGTGTTGGCGCCTCTGATTCACCACCTGCAATGGTGGTTGAATACAGAGAATCTCTTACCGGGGGTTTTGCTAACCCCTCCCCACCCTCAGGTGACTGTGTATACAGATGCATCGATGGAGGGCTGGGGAGCTTGCCTGGAAGAATCCACGATATCAGGGCTTTGGAATCTGGAACAGTCACAGGAACATATAAATCTACTGGAGCTAAGAGCAGTAGTCCTGGGCCTGGAACATTTCTTACAGAAAGTTCAGGGCAAGATTGTTCTTATTCGTTCAGACAACTCAACAGTTGTGACTTACATAAACCGCCAGGGCGGAACGAAGTCGCCCAGTCTCTGTATGATGACATGGAAACTGCTTTGTTGGTGTCTGGATCACCAGATTACCTTGAAAGCAGTTCATATTCCGGGAAGGTTAAACCTGCTAGCAGACTCATTGAGCCGAAGGATGAGTGTTTTACCCACGGAATGGCAACTAAATCAATGTGTGGCGGATCGTCTGTTCGACCATTGGGGGAAACCCAACATCGATTTGTTCGCAACGAAGAAGAATGCGAAGATGACGACGTACGTCTCTCCGATTCCGGATCCAAGCGCTTTCGCAACAGATGCGTTAGCTATCAGCTGGGGGAGAATGTATGCATACGCATTCCCTCCAGCAATCCTGATTCCAAAAATTCTTCAGAAAATCAGACAAGAGGAATGCCAAGTGCTTCTGATCGCCCCGGATTGGCCAAGCCGATCATGGTATACGGATCTGCTGGACCTTCTGGTCTGCAATCCGGTTCCTCTGCCTCTGATGGACGATATTATCTTCCAGGGCAAGGCCCTTCACAACAATCCGTCAATGTTCAGATTGACTGCGTGGATGTTGTCAAGGAATCTAGAATTAAGGAGGGCTTTTCTGAGCAAGCAGCCATGTTTATGGCCAAAGCCAGGAGGGGGTCAACCTCCAGAGCATATAATTATAAAATCAACAGATTTGCAGAATGGTGCTCAAAAAGATGTATTGATCCAATGGATTCATCTATTCAAGTAGTAGCTGATTTCCTCTGTCACCTCTATGATGCCTATAGCCTCAAGCCTAACTCTATTGCTGGTTATAAGTCAGCATTAATGTCTGTTATTCCTTGCTTGGCTAAGAGGGGAAGTGATGAAGTAAATACATTGAATGTATTAATTAAAGGCATGGGCAATCTAAGACCAAGGAATCCTCCTGTGATTCCGTCTTGGAGTTTATCGCTAGTGCTTCAAGTACTAGGTGATAAGCCTTTTGAACCACTTAGTTCCATTTCTATGAAACTATTAACACTGAAGACTGTGTTTTTAATTGCTGCGGCCTCGGCTAGGCGTAGGAGTGAGATTCATGCCTTATCAGCCGAGGATGACCGTTTTGTGGTTTCAGGGGAAGGCCTTAAGCTGCTACCTAGGATTAATTTCTTGGCTAAAAATCAGTCGTTGAAATATCCAGGTCAACCTATTATTTTGCCTGCTTTAACTAGATATGATCCTAATTCTAAAGCATGGTGTCCCGTTCGGGCGCTGCGCCGGTACAAACAACGTACGGCGGCGTGGCGCGCCGACCAGTCAGCGTTATGGTTGTCATTTATTGAACCCCATGGGAGGGCTTCTAAGGACACCATTTCCAGGTGGATTGTGGAATGCATTCAGTTTTGCCATAAATCCGCCACCGGGAAGCAGGTTGACGTGGCCAAGGCTCACAGTGTCCGCGGCGTAGTGACATCCACGGCCCTATTTAATGGGGTCCCTGTGGATGATATTATGTCGGTGGCTCAGTGGCACTGTGAGTCAAGTTTTACAGACCATTATCTCCGTGACACCTCTAATCCTCTCGCCTTGTCGGTTTTGAAAAAATAAATCGGTTTATATTTTTTGAGGTGATTTCCTCATTACTTATATATATCACAATTAATTTATGGAAACACCCACTTTTTTGGGCCTGCATCAGTCTTTACCGATGGGAAGATGATGTCAGCAGCCATTTTCAACAAGGTCAGTCTTGTTCATGTGTTGTCCGTTGTTGATTGTATTGTCACGATTACCCGTTATTAATATGGTGATGGTTTGTGTATTTGTGTGGTTCATTGTTGAGAGTTACGAAAATGGAGCTTTTTCGTCTCTGTCCTGTAGTACATGGCACTTGTACGTAGAGAGCGTATAGGACATTGAGGTCAGTCGACTCTTCCTCCCAGGAAGGAGGGGGGGGGGGGGGAGCGCATATGACATTCGGTCATCTCTCATACATCGGTGGTGTTATCCGATGGTTAGTCAAATCCTGACTGTTTTTTCTTACAGTTTCAGAAGTTTAAGTGCCTTAAACGCAGAAAAGCGTATAGGGATGAGCTGGTCTTTTGACCTCGCCTCCCTCCCGCCAGATTCACTTTCGAATTCTGGCAATATCAAAAGTATTAGGGAGGTAAGTATACTCTTGAAGTGAAATAAACGAAATCTAGGATTTCTTTTTTCACGAGAGAGTTGATACTTACCTCCCTAGATACGGACCCGGCCTCTCCACCCCACAGAGGCTCGGTCTTCAGGCTCTTAATAGTTGCATGTGTGTCAGCCAATAATCTAGTCAGAGGAAGTGCTAGTCTGCGCATGCGCGGTGGTGGGGCTGGCATCCGCCAGACTACGCTCTGACTCCCTGCCCAGTAGGGGCACCTAACTGTTTTAAATCTGAGTGTTTATTGAGTGAAAGCCAATATTTAGCAATATCAAAAGTATTAGGGAGGTAAGTATCAACTCTCTCGTGAAAAAAGAAATCCTAGATTTCGTTTAATGCCTGACATGCTTCGTAGCATTTTGCCGGGCACAGGTGTTTCAACTTCCTGCGCATCGACCTCAGTGCAGGTAGCCCCCGTCCCTGGATCATACCCTCCTAGTTCGGACAAGGTTTTCAGTGATCCAGGGGCAGCCGTTTTGGACCCAGGCTTGATGTTCGCATCACCTGGTGATCCAGCGGTGCGAGCCGCATCAGGCGGGACCCGACCAGCGGGCCTGACCACTATCACTCATGGAGTACCCTCGTCATCTGCCCTCGGGCATTCTCCTGGTCAGTCTGGGTTAACTTTCCTTGCTAACCCAGAGTATGACTTTCCTGACCACGAAGATGATGAAGACTACCTGCTCGGCCCACAGAATGATCATGAAGACATGGATGCGAGCGTTTACACTCCTCTCATGGGGAGTGCGGCCGCTCACACCTATGGTTCTGTTCCTTTGGGAGCAGGTTTCATGATTCAACCTGTGGGCCAATTTGGAGCAGACGGCCGCCCGTATAAGATACCATGCTTAGCCGTGGAATCTCATACGGACGACCCGGACCGCGCTAGTGTGCATTATGCCCCTCACACGAGTGCGGCCTCGGTGCGTGGCCTGCCCATGGAGAATGTCATGCCAGCCCTCGCGGGCCCGTATGCATTCCCTGGGCAGCCAGGTACGTCTGTAGCCTCCTCCATGGCCCCACCTGCGAATGCCATTGAGGATGACAAGGGCCCGCTGTTCGTCGACAATTCGCAGGTGGCCATGGACGAAGACTGGTCTGACGCATGCGCACGCCTCCTCGCTGTCAGACCAGAGCTCTCCGTGGACAAATCGGCCACCAGTAACCCGCGAGCGTGGTTACACACGCACGCACGCACACACACACCGCGAGGTTGCTAGGAGATGCCGAGTTACTGCCAGTTAGTACACTCGGTATGGTCTAGCGCCCAGACCAAGCGCGGATGACCGCGCCGCTCTTGGGGAAGACATGCGGCCAGGCTCTCATGCTGACATGGGAGCACTGTGCTCAGGCGCTATGCGCTCAGCTAATGCCGCTTTGCATGACACTGAGTAGAGCTCGCGAGCAGCGATTAGTGCCCATCCCAGGAGTTCAATTCACGCTTAGTATGCTCGTGGCTGTGCTGGCAGTGTCAGAGGCCAGCAGGCCGGCCGGGTTCAGAGACCGCCAGCAGCAGCATGCTGCTGTACATCAGCCAGCGCTTCACTCGCATCCAGCCAGGCAGCAGCCCGGGCACCATGGTGCACGTGGCACTGAGCGAGGCATGCGAGGAGCGGCGCATGGTAACCGGGCCTGATGGCCTAAAAGATTTTTCAGTTACCACAGGTACCACTCTGGTGTTGTCACACATACCAGAAACACACCTACTTCTAAAATTTATGTGCACCCCGTTAACCCTAGGTGCACTAGTGGGAGGTCATTTGACTTTCCATATTCAGGAGTGGGAGCGGTTAATTCAGGACCGCTTAGTCTTGCAATGGCTTTCGCGCGGATACAGTCCAGAGTGGATAATAGGTCCGCCATTGCATCTGTCTCTGGTACTGGTCTGGACTCAAGTACCAAGAGATCCAGACAAGCGGTTGTGCATAGAAGAGGAGATAGAATCTCTCATTCTAAAAGAGGCAATTCAACCGGTGCAAAATTGCCCGGGCTTCTATTCAACCGTGTTTCTTGTGACAAAGAACACCAAGGGGTGGAGACCAATTCTCAACCTCAGACTACAAATTTATAGACACACCGAGTTTCAAAATGGAAACAATGAAATCGGTGTTGTTGGGGTTAGAGAAGGGATGTGGACAGCATCTAAAGGACCCTTATTTCCACATTCCCATTGCAAGGAGTTTTCGTCAGTTCCTGAGATTTGCTTTTCAGGGACGCCAATGGGAATTCAAAGTTCTCCCATTCGGCATCTCGACGACTCCGAGGGTCTTCACTCGAGTGGTCCTTGCTACCACAGCATACCTCTGCAGGAGAAATATAGCAGTCCACACTTACATAGATAACTGGTTGCTAAAAGCACAACCCAGAAAGCTTGACAGCAAATCTGGAGATATTTTTGAAAACTCGGAGATTTATGCTGGATAATCAACTTTCAGAAATCAGAGCTGACTCCATCCCAGAAGTTTGTTTACCTGGGTATGTTCTTCGACCTGGAGATAGGATATGTTTATCCATCCCAGGAGAGAGTGGAAAATCTCCTCTCATGCATTCAATTCATTTGCAGCAGTCGTTTTATTCTAGCACGAGTCTATCTGAGAATGCTAGGTCTGATGGTTTCAATGGAACCAGTCATTCCACAGGCGGCCTTGCGCAGGTGGCCGATTCAGCTGTTTCTCATGACTCAATGGATGCAGAGTTCAGGATCACTTGGAGTCGCACATTCAAGTTTTGGATCCTCTCATTCATCACCTTCATTGGTGGATGGAGAGGGAATCTCCTAGCGAGGGTCATGCTGACCCCTCCCCACCCTCAAGTAACGATGTTTATGGATGCATCGATGGAAGGATGGGGAGCTTGCCTGGAAGAAGCCACAATATCAGGGCTTTGGAATCTGGATCAGTCAAAGGAGCATATCAACATGCTAGATTTACGGGCTGTAATTCTAGGCCTGGAACACTTCTTAAAAGAAGTGGAGGGAAAGTTTGTGTTGATATGTTCAGGCAACTCAACAGTAGTGAGTTACATAAACCGCCAGGGCGGGACGAAGTCGCCCAGTCTCTGTATGATGACATGGAAACTGCTTTGCTGGTGTATGGATCATATGATCACCTTGAAAGCAGTTCATATTCCGGGAAGGCTGAATCTGTTAGCAGACTCATTGAGCCGAAGGATGAGCATTCTGCCTACGGAATGGCAACTAAATCAGTATGTGGCGGATCATCTGTTCGATCATTGAGGAAAACCCAACATAGATTTATTCGCAATGAAGAAGAATGTGAAGATGACGACGTACGTTTCTCCGATTCCAGATCCAAGCGCTATCACAATAGATGCACTAGCTATCAGTTGGAAGGGAATGTATGCATATGCATACCCTCCAACAATCCTGATTCCAAGGATTCTTCAGAAAATAAAGCGGAAGGAATGCAAGGGGAAGTGATGAAGTATGTGTTCTAAATACTCTTATCAAAGGTATGGGCAATCTCAGACCAAGAAATCCTCCACTGACACCGTCATGGAGTCTTTCTCTGGTTCTTCAAGTTTTGAGTGATAAACCTTTTGAACCACTTAGTGCTATTTCTATAAAATTATTGACACTTAAAGCTGTATTTTTAGTTGCGCCAGCATCAGCCAGACGCAGGAGTGAAATTCATTCCTTGTCTGCTGAGCCTGACCATTATATAGTTACATGTGAAGGCCTTAAGCTTCTACCGAGATTGAATTTCGTGGCTAAGAATCAATCTTTAAAATATCCGGGTCAACCTATTATTTTGCCTACCATAACCAGATATGATCCTGGTGCTAAAGCATGGTGTCCTGTCCGTGCCTTCAATAGGTACAGGAAAAGGACTCAGGTTTGGCGGCCTGACCCATGCTCCCTATGGTTGTCATATATTGAACCCATGGTAGGGCGTCAATAGACACTATTTCCAGATGGATAGTAGAATGTATTCAATTCTGTCATAAGACAGCCACTGGAAAACAAGTAGATAGAGCCAAGGCTCAGTGTCTGTGGTGTGGTAACTTCCACGGCATTATTTAATGGTGTTTCTATTGAAGACATTATGTCAGTAGACCAGTGGCACTGTGAATCAAGTTTTACCGACCATTACCTCCATGACACTTCCAACCCACTCGCTGTCTCAGTTCTCAGAAAATAATGTAGAGGTTTATATTTGTAATTAGTTTTCCTCCTCTGCTATTTACAAATATCACATTTGTTGGTAGGAATCCCTACTATTTCTGATATCATTCTCTTCATCCGGTGGGGGAAGAGATGATTTCCGCATCTAAGACATCAGTGGTCAGTATATGTGACCATTTGGTGTTTTGTCATGTTTTTATTTAATATGGTCATGGTTAATGCCTCTTAATTGTGGTTCTTTCAGATTTTTTTTTAAATGAAGCAATTCTTTTTCCAATGTCTAGTAATACTTTTCATCAATTGCGCATTTCAGACACAATTTCAGATGTTTTAAATCTCTTGAAATTTCAAAGAGCTAGTCTCTTCGAGGGTGTACTGGTTTTAGGACCTTGCCTCCCTCCCGCCAAATTTACTTTCAAATTCTGGCTTTTATCAAAAGTGTTAGGGAGGTAAGTATGTTCTCATGATGTGAAATAAGAAAATTTATCAAATTTCTTTTTTACGAGTGGGATGACGTACTTAACTTCCTAACAGGATCCCAGCCTCTCCACCCCACGGAGGCCTGGTCCTTTGGTTATTTGAATAGTTGCTTCTATGTCAGCCACTATTTAGTGATGGAAGTACCAATATGCGCATGGGCAGTAGGTGGGGTCTGTCATGGGCATGACTGTGTACATCCCCCTGCCCATTAGGGGAACCTAACTTTTTATAATTCTCAATATTATTGAATTTAGAGCCGATATACCAGTATATCAAGAGTGTTAGGGAGGTAAGTATGTCATCTCACTCGTGAAAAAGAAATTTGATGAATTTTCTTATTTCTAGTTAAGTTTCACCAACTTTGTCCATTCGTTGCAATTGATTTGAAACTTTTAAACCTGAATTCCGAGGATCTAAATGTCAGGATAATTATAAAATGAAAGTTGTTGAATAGTTTGTACCTAATTTGATCGGGGACTGTTGCTGCCTAGCCAGCTGCCTAGGTAGAAACATCTCCAAGTCAAATTAGTTTCAAAATATTCAAGTCTTTATTACATTTTAAATTCATCAAAGACACACACTTTATACACTTTCACGATGATGGATCATTACGACTTTCGTGACTGACCTATGTCATTTTGATCATGATGTCAACTAACATGTGATGTATTTGATTATGATGTCAGCTAACATGTGATGTATTTGATTATGATGTCAGCTAACATGTGACGTATTTGATTATGATGGCAGATACTTTAGTGTCTGACCTAATTTCATTAAGCCACTAACATCGCAATCACAAACAGATTTTTCAGTAGAGTGACAAAACAGGACTTGTACTTAATTAATTTGATTACAATTTTAGAGGACTTTTACCATTTGACTATTTGAACCTTTCACCAAAGTTTGGTCAAGCGCCTAGTAGAACTTGAGCGATCACGCATTCTCCCCGTTTAAATGACTGACAGTTTAACCCCAGAATCAGGGGGGAGCTTCAGAACCCCAAGGAGAACCTGTCACCCAAGTTTGGACAAGATGTCTTCAGTAGAGGGATATAGAGCTTAAATAAACAGGCTGGGCACACCCATGCATGCATGCATGTAATAATAACACATGCATGCACACACGCACACATACAGCTATTACAATAGTCTTGGTGTCGAAAATTTTTTATTGTAATACCCAACTGAATCTTGTTATGTTTGACTATACATTTAAAACTTTTATTGAATATTCAGTAAAAATAAGTGTCTTTGATGTCCAGCGAGTCGTTTATAAAACACGTCATTGAAGATTTTGAGGCCATATCCTGGGAATTCTCACATTGCTTTGATATGGTAGCAAGATATTCAGTAATATATACAGTACAGCTCATAAATACATGAGAATGTTTCCAAAACAAAAACAGAAGGATGTTAGTTAGTAAGAAATTTTCTGTTGAATATTTTCAACAAAATTTAATTGGAAGCCATTGCTACCTTGTGGTCAAAATATTCAACAGTACGTTTTATTCTGTTTTAGAAACAAGTTAATTTATTTCTGAGCTGTTATATATATAGGTGTTGATCGCTTGGTAGTAGAGAAGGAAGTCGGTTAGCTGCTATCAAGCCATGATTTGTAATAACTGCTTCATTGTCAACACTATTTCTCCGTAGGTAAGCAGTGCAAGATCATATTTGGTATTGAAGAGGATGGCCTTGTAGCTGGTGTATGCATGGATCGCGATGAGCGGGACTCACTCCGTATCGGTATAGATCATCTGATGTGTGACAGCTTTATCCCGTCAGTGTTTCACTCAATGTACGATGTCATCTATCATCCTGTTGTCACGGAACTGGGGCGTCACATTAAAGATGTATACGTTATCGGTAAGAATGACAGTGTACTAATCGTATACTACAGAGCCGACCTACGCATTATCTAATTATCCAAATACTGGTAATCTGGCTAATGGAAAGCATGGTTAAATCCTGCCTGGACTAATGGTTAACAGTTGATTTGTAGTGTAATATTTGATTTTCATACGGGCCAGCTCAGAAATAACTTAACCTATTTCCAAAACAAAATAATATGGTATTGATGAATATTTTGGACTAATGGCTTTCAATCAAATTCAGTCCAAAATATTCAACAGACTATTTCTTTACATCATGTTCAAATTTGTACTATTTCTACTGTTTTTATTTTGGAAAGATCTTAGTTTATTTATGCGCTGTATTGTAAGTTGGTTTTATAAAAATTAATGACACGGAAGTATCCTATCTAATGTGACTTCCAATTAATGGACATTTCCAAGTTTATCCATCCATCATATGACATCATAATCAACTAAGTGACGTGTATGCTGATGTCATAATCATGACATCATGAATGATTCAAAATAGTCTGTATTTAAAGTCTGACACGTTGTATGAATTGTATGTCTTTGGTATTTAATAAACCATAGGCAGCAACAGCACCCAGTCAAATTAGTTTCAAAATATTCGACAACTTACCTGCATAGGTTTCTGGAACTTGATAGTCATGGAGTTCAGAGGTCGATCGATCCCAACACGAGCATGGTATGGGTGGAGTGTGGATATAGATGGGCGGGGCATAGCTAAAATGGAAAAGTCCATTATGACAGGTGAACAAAAAATCAATATAAATCTAATTAGTAATGTAATGTTTTTTAATCTCACATCTAGAATCTAATGGAATAGAGGGACCCATTTCCTGCTATGCCCTACCCATTTCTTTCTAACTGCCGCCCCATTTGTACACTTGTTTGAATCGATTTTAACACTTAAAACCAAGAATTACCAGAATTTCAATTGCAAGGTAAGCAACAGCTCCCAGTCAAATTAGCTTCATGATATTCAAGAGAATCTTTGTTAAATTGGAAATTCACAAAAAAAATACAATTAAGACAATATCTGTAAGACCTCTGACACGTTTGTGATGGATCCATTTTTAGTTAATGCCCTACCACTTCCTTGCTAACTGCCGTCACCCTTGTACAAAAGTTTGAATTGAATTTAACACTTTGAAACCTGAATTCTCAGAATTTCAATTGCAAGGTAACTGTAAAGGTGAGCGCTGTGCAACAAACGTCTCCCAGTCAAATTATTTTCAAAACATTGAACAGAATGTTTATTAAATTGTAAATTTACCAAAGAAATGCAATTCAGACATTTTCTGTAAGACCATTGCCACTTTACCAGTGGATCCATTTCGAGCTGTGCCCCACCTATTTCTTGCTAAAGTTCATCCACTTTGTACACAAGTTTAAAATCAAATTTAATCATGAACACTTAAATTTAAATTGCGAGGTAACTATATAGGTAACCTGCTGAATGTTTATTAAATTATAAATTCACCAACGAATACACCTGAAACATTTACTGTCAGACCTTAGACACTCATGGTGGATGACTGTGACATCAACTATGGAGTCAAGTATTTTGTGGATGACATCAGATACTTAAGTCTTATGACAGACCACATCCTTTCGTTATCCCCGTCATCCAAGTGTATCACTTTTAGAGTAGCCAGGCGGGTAGACAGGTGAATATTTTGAAAATAGCTTGACTGGAAGCTGCCTTATGTCATCATTAATCCTTTAAGAAAAATTAGTTCAACAAAAATTTCAAATCTCTCATAGAAAATGTTCGTTTGCGAATCAAAGGAAGACTAGTTTTAAATGTTTTCCAGAAGACTGACTTGTTCGCTTATTGAACCAGTCATTCCAGTGAAAAAGTGTGCTCTCTTTATGCTTACATATTGTCTAATAAACTTTTATTGGTTTTGTCTGTGGTCACAAAGTGTTGCATGACTTATAATTGCCCTCTTTCTATCTGTCTGTTTGTTCATCTCTGCCTGTCTGTCCTCCTGCCCATCCGTCCATCTATCCATTTGATGTAATACAACCAGTTCTACAGGGGAGATTTTAAACAAAGTTGATTGACCATTGTGGTTCTGAAGAATCCTCTTGATATTGGCGTCAAATGTCAAATTCATTGAAAAGTTCAGGAGGGAGAACTTAGGTATTCTCTGAATGCATATTCACTTTGGTGTACATATTGATATTTCAGAGATTCTGTTAAAGCCGAGTGCTGGCACGGTGTATACGCTGAGGACAGGGAAGTGTATGTACCGACTCGGAACAGAGACAACATTACTTACTACACAGGTGTGCTATTAACATGCTCTACAGACAACAGAATTCTTAATAATATTGTCAAAGATATTCTATTGAGTATATTTGAAACAAATTTTACTGGAAGCTGTTGCAGTTTGTATTTTATAATACCCAAGACAGCCCCAGTCAAGTCTGTTTTCAAAATAATCAATAGGCTATATGATATCAAAGGGTAGTTTTCTTTTTTTGAATTCCACCTAATATAAGAGCAATAAAACATGATCTAAGTCAGTCATGCTATTGTTGAGGTCTGTAAGTGAGTGTTTCATACTAACAGGTTGTATAAGAGATGTCTTTTGATCTCAAAGATACTGCTTCATTAACCCTTTTGATCCTTACAGACCAGAAATAACAAATTGTTTTTTAATTAGGGAATATTTTGTTGAATATTTTAAAAGTAATTTGACTAGAAGATGTTGATGCCTATGGCAACAACAGGTTCCTGTCAAATTGCTTTTAAAATATTCAACATCGTGTATTGACGTCTTGTAATTGAGAGACTGAAATTGCAACGGTTAAATGGTTAACCCTTTAACACTTGAATTTGTTCAAGAAAATCTCATAGAAAATGTCCATTTGCAGACCAAGAGATTATTTTTGAGAATTTAACACTGGAATGACTGGCTCAGTATCGAACCAGTCATTCCAGTGGTAAATTTTCAAAAATAGTCTTCTCTTGGTCTGCAAATACACATTTCTCAAGACAGCTTCATAAGCTGTTTTTTGCTGATGCGATGGTTAAAGGGTTAAGACATGCGATGTGGATCCATGCAGATCAGTACATCAGAAAATGTACACATCCCTAACATTTTGTGTTGATCCATTCTGTACTGCACAGCATGTTAGATTACTCAAATGTTCTAAAAGCAACGCTTACATCATATTATTAGGATAAGAAATTCTTTAGTGGTAAAAAAACTATATGCGTTTGCTTAGTCAATGCCCATTGGCCGCCCAAATGAAGACTATTTTTATCAATTTGTCCCATGAATGACATCCGGCTTCAGTTAGCGGGCCAGTCATTACAGTTGGAAATTAAAAAAATTTGTTTCTTGGCCTGCAAATTGCTGTTTCTCAAAATATTGCAGCAGCCAATTTTGGTCGACCCTGGTCAAAACAATTTTAGTTTCAACAATCATTATCAAAACGGTTACACCATTTGGTTGATGGTGTAAGAAATAGATCCTTTTTGTACGTACCATGCAAAAGAGAAATGTTGGTGCATTATGTAATGACGCAATCTCTCCGTGTTTCTGGGGGTAGGCAGGTGGGCGGCAGAGTGGATGGATGATAACTCCTACTCCTAAGGTTTATGATATTGGCTTTAGCCTTTAGAAGAACCATATCAAAATTGACGATGAGACAAAATCCAATATAGCCACAACCCACCATCTGCCATCATCAAAATGTTTTTTGGGGATAATATCTCAGCTAACCGTTGTAGGATTCCTTTGAATTGATCTAAGAAAGAACCCTATCAAAATTAACAATGATCTGAAATACAATATGGCTTCCAGGTACCGTGGGCCATCTTAAAAATTGGTTTGCAGATGATAAGTCCGCTAGCATTTATGTAGTCGGTTTGAACCTTCATAGGTTCATTGCACTGACGAAGAGACTGATCAAGATCGATGATGATCTGAAATTCAATGCTGCCAACAAGCACTCGCTGTTCTGCCACCCCCACCCAACCACGCCTCTGCCGACTGCTACCATTGTCATGATTGTGAAGCAATGATCCATATGCTAATAGGACCTAGAGATCACAGGATCATTGGTTCATGGCTAATTCTGCATATATGTTGTTTCAAAAAGGCAAGCACTGTTCCGTATTATTGACTATATCGTACACACAAATAATGATAACTCTGTTTTTTACATTTCAGGAGGTACGTCAGCTTGTGACGTTAGAAGAAGAACGGAGTCAGCGCCGGGAGCTAAGCCTTCTTAAACAGGACCTTGATCTCATGAGACAGATAGTGCAGAGTTTTCACAACTCTTAGCTAGACTGTTGTGTAGCATGTCCCAGGGAGGATGACATTGTCAGTGTTAATTGTGTCAGAAATGACAGTCTGATACCATGAGAAAGATGGTTTCTTAACTCATATCACTAGTCAGTTACAGTATTATAAATAGTGCGACATGCTATTGGTGCGACAGAGGCAGCGTTGTCAGAAATATAAAAAGTTTAACAGACCGACCAACCGACTACTTATAGTAGTTGATAGTCACAACTAAAACTGGCTTCTGACAAGATGCAAGTGATTATAAAACATCACTATCATTCTCAGACCATTAACCATATAATGGTCAAGATTGGTCAAGAGCATTGAAATTATTACTTAGTAATTATCCATTTATAGACCAAAAGAATCCTTTTTTTTTAAATTTACCGCTGGAATGCCTAGCTCAGATTATCGAGCTAGTCATTCCAGTGGTAACTCTTCAGGGTTCATACAAACTTGAAAAGCCCTTGAATTTTGACATCTGCCTTGAAAAGCCTTAAATTTGAAATTTGTCTTGAAAAGTACTGGAATTTCACCCATCTGCCTTGAAAAGCCCTTGAAAATCAACATTTCCTCCCATGTGATTTTTACTGTCTGCAAAATGTTCACGTACATGTACTGAAATTTGATTGACAATTTGGCTGGCAAAATCCATCTGGAACCGAGTGAGTTCCAAAATTGAAACTAATTTGAAAGGTTCTAAAGGTAAGCTGTATGAAATTTTGCGCCAGAGTCATATCCTCACTTTCCACTATCCTGGTTCTGAGACCGCGAGAAATCAACTTTTTTAGTCTTGAAAGTCCTTGAAAAGTCCTTGAATAAGAAAACCTGCCAGCTGTATGAACCCTGCTCTTCAAAAAGATGACTGCCAAGGCCGGTCTCAGCCGGCTTGACCATTGAAGGGTTAAAGCGTTAAGGATGTTATAATAGTTTACCTTATTTAACTCTTTGATGGTCAAGTCGGAGGAATGCCCATTTGAAGGCCAATAGAAGATTATTTCATTTAAGCTGTTAATTTTCAAAATTTTTATTTTCATTAGCTGCATATGGACATTCAATAAGGAAGTATTTTTATAATCTTCACAAAACTTGAGTTAATTGTTGGCACTGAATATAATTATTCTCTGTTAAATTCTGCTCGAGATCAGCTGAAATCAGATTGCAGAATCAACAATACATTCCTGAAATAACAGTAAAATCTGTCTAAATTGCTGGCCAAACATCCTAAAGAGTTCTCAGAACCTATCTCATATTATATACAAAAACATAGCTTATAAAGTCATCTATGTCTTGGGTGTTCCACGACCAAACAGCGATAGTTTTGCAATAACTGTGTTGTATATTATGATGTCAATGATAAAAAATGTTACTTAAAGTGGAACACAAATAGAACAGGGTCAAAAAGCACACCAAATGATGCTTTTGAGTTCCTAATAGAAAATCTTTACATTGAAAGCAAATTGCGACGTGACTTCATTGTGTGAATGATCTTTGTGGCATGACGTCATCACATGAATTATACTTTACTGTTGTTGATGACTAATATGCTAAAAACAGCTCATTGAGACCACCATTGTAATGAGATGCAAGAGAAACCCTCACATGTGTTAAACTAGAAATGGTATCAGAGCTGATAACCATGAATTTTATGTCTGACTCAAAATTTAATTGTTTAACCAAAATTTTAACATTTACAGAAGTTATGAAAATTTGTTCAATTGTTTTTAATTCATAAAATATGATAAAAGCTTTTATTATTTATGATTCTTAAAATTCTAATTCTCATTTCAGTCATTTGTGATGACCTTTAAGAGATATATCTTTTATTATAGCAATGGCGAAGCAGAAAGCGAGACATATGTGTCACTTTTCCAACAACGGTGACGGGGTCAACAACGTTAAGTTTTTGCGTTTAGCAAAATTTCTCCGCTTATATTTAAGGATCAGTTAATCCTATTGTAACTAAACTTGACTATGTGGTTGCATAATGATACTGAGGTCACACGGTCAAAGGTCACTGTGACCTTGATACAAAACTCTGTTTTTTCAATGTTAAGTTTTTGCATTTAGCAAAACTTCTGACTGATGTCACAACGTTGAAGGTCAAGGTCATTCAGACCTCTAATCATGTTATATTTTGGGATTGCTTAACCCTAATGGAACACAACTTGGATACATTGTTGCTTATACCAAGAGGATACAGGATGGTGACATGGAGATCACAGATCAACGGTCAAGGTCATTCTAACCTTGCTATTTTACCTCTGCTTTTTCAACTTTAAGTTTCTCCGTTTAGCAAATTATATACATTTATATTTCAGAATTACTTAATATTACCAGAACTAATCTTAGACACATGGGCCCCTATAAAATAAGGAGGCTGCGTGCTGATAGTGACATCACTAGATACAAAGTCAAGGTCATCATAGCCTCAATATTTTACCTCTGTCATGTCTATATTTCCATTCAGCAAATCATTTATATTTCAGGATTGGTTAATCCTATTGGAACTAAACTTGAATACATGGTTACCTATAATGTTAGGAAGCAGCATCATAACACAGAGGTCAGAAGGTCAATGCCACTGTGATAAACAGGTATTAGTACAAGTGTATGTTATGTTGTATACATAATCGTTAACAAGTTCATCATTCTAGGTAATTTTGGTACTGTATTCAGTGTCATCACTAATTTTATGAGTATTTTACTCATTGTTTTTAAAATCAAAGTCTTCTAGTCATGTGTAGGGTACAGAGAATTTTTTTTATTGTTTATACAACATGAAATCTAAAAAATGTCATTGACACAAAGATAAATTCCAGGTATGAAAGATTGTAAATATTTTGACAGGAATTTATAGATCTGATCAGTAAATTATACCTTTAATGCTTGAGCCAGCCAAAAATGCCTTCTGCAGTGTTCTTCAGACATGCTCATTTGCAGATCAATGGAAGACTATTTTTGAAAATTTACCACTGAAATTACTGGATCGATAATCGAGCCAGTCATTCCAGTGATAAATTTGCTAAAATAATCTCTTGTTCTGCAAATGGACATTTATTAATGAGAAAATTTTAATTTTCTTGACAAATTTAAGGGTTACATTGGTTAGAAATTTAGCCTTTGAACCTGACTCGCCAAAGTTGAAAAATCATTTACAATGTAAGAAACATTTAGTTGAATAATTTGAAGATTGTGGTCAATATAGTGGCTTCAAAATATTCAACCTCTTACTTGTATATGTTTGATATTAAAATTCTGTGATATCAGTTTGGAGGGTTAAACATTAAGGAATTTCAGGCCACAAAATTTGAGTTGAATGGAGCAGATGATTTCACTGAAGGTTAGCTGAACCTAATTAGCCAGGAATCATTTTTCATTGACCATACAACTGAGCAGCTAAACCATAAGCAATCAAGACAACATTAGTGTTCTCTTTCACTACTACTGACCAGATAGTCAGATAGAAGAAACCTTTCCAATTCATTATGTTGAATATTTTGAAACTAATTTGACTGAAAGCCATTGCTATGTAAGGTGGGAATAACTTTCAGTCAAATTATTAGTCCCCTACCGGTAAAACCGGGGGACTATAGGTTTGCACTCCGTCTGTCCGTCCGTCCATCTGTCCATCTGTCGCTGTTTCCGCCCTTTTTCGCAGTCCTTCAAGATATTCAACTGAGAATTGGTTTATTGCTTTGTTATGAGAAGTTACAGACCAAGTTTGAGTTTCAGGTGTATGCGTAAATTTTTGATGGAGTTATGCCCCCTTTCGACTTAGGAAATATGAAAAATATCAGCTTTCCACACTTTTTTCGCATTCCTTCACGATATTTAAGGAAAAATCAGTTCCATCGCTTTAGTATAAGGGGTTACAGAGCAAGTTCGAGTTTCAGACATTTTCATCAATTTTTCATGGAGTTATGCCCCCTTTTGACTTATGAAATACAAAATATATTATTTTTCCGCACTTTTTTCGCAGTCTTTCAAGATATTATACTGAGAACTGCTACATTGCTTTGTTATGAGAAGTTACAGACCAAGTTGGAGTTTCAGGCATATGCGTAAATCTTTGATGGAGTTCTGCCCCCTTTCGACTTAAGAAATACAAAAAATATCAACTTTCCACTTTTTTCACACTCCTTCAAGATATGTAAGCGAAAATCGGTGCATCGCTTTAGTGTAAGGAGTTACAGAGCAAGTTTGAGTTTCAGACATTTTCATCAAATTTTCATGGAGTTATGTCCCCTTTCGACATATTAGTTTTCCGCACTTTTTTCGCAGTCTTTCAAGATATTATACTTAGAATTGCTACATTGCTTTGTTATGAGAAGTTACAGACCAAGTTCGAGTTTCAGGCGTATGCATACATTTTTGATGGAATTATGCGCCCTTTCAACCTATGAAATGCGAAAAATATTAGTTTTCCGCCCTTTTGTCTCTCAGTCTTTCAAGATATTCAACTGAGAATTGGTACATTACTTTATTATGAGAAACTACAGACCAAGTTCGGGTTTCAGGCGTTTGCGGCATTTTTTGATGGAGTGATGTCCCCTTTCGATTTATGAAATACAAACATATCAGCTTTCAAGACTTTCCTTCACCTTCACCATATGAGACTTGGTTTATTGATATGTTATGAGAAGTTACAGATCAAGTTCGAGCTTCAGCTGCTTTTGACAATTTTTAATGAAATTTTTGACTCAATCTCTAAAGGTTTATATCACCAGGTAGGGGACATAATAATAATAATAATACAGCATTTGTAAAGCGCCATGTGTCAATGTCAATTTTCAAAGGCGCTTGTGAAGAGATGTGTTTTTAATTTTTGTTTGAAATCATTAATTGATTGGATGGATTTGATGTGGACAGGTAGCTGGTTCCATAGTCTCGGAGCCACAACACTGAAGGCTCTGTCCCCACAGGAGCGTAAATTCGATCGCGGAATTTGGAGCAATAGCTTATCCACAGAACGAAGTCTGCGACATGGATCATATGTCAAGAGAAGTTCCTGCAAATAGTCGGGAGCGTTGTTGTTTAGACATTTCCAAGTCAAGAGCAGAATCTTGAGCTCAATCCGTTTCCGGATGGGGAGCCAATGAAGATCTTTCAAAATTGGTGTTATGTGATGACGCTTTTCGACCTTGACTACCAGACGAGCCGCAGCATTTTGCACATATTGCAGTTTATCAAGGGATTTTTCGGTGATGCCATATAAGAGACTGTTTCCATTGTCCAATCGTGATGTGATAAACGCGTGAACAAGTGTCTCTGTGGTCTGATATGTCAGCACATTTCTGATGGAATTAATGTTACGCAAATGGTAAGTCGCAGATTTGCACACAGAGCTTACATGTGCATCCATATTCATAGCCTGGTCTAGATACACGCCCAAGTTCCTAGCGGATGTAGTTGCCGGGATCACGCTGTCAACTAACTGAACTTCCGTAGTGCCGATTTTGCTGCGTTGTTGATTTGTCGCTATGATAAGGAACTCAGTCTTGTCTGGATTGAGTTTTAGCTTGTTCTTGGTCATCCACCGGCTAATATCGGCGACGCATGTTCGGACCTGTTGTAGAGCTGATGTTTCCTGACAACGTATGTTAGGCTTAAATGTTAGATAAAGCTGCGTGTCATCTGCGTACATATGCACCTGAAGGTTATGTCGCCGCACTATATCTGCTATAGGAGCAGAGTAAACAGTAAAGAATCTGGGACCGAGGACCGATCCTTGAGGGACACCATACTTTAGCCGAATGCTGGAACTTAATGATTTGTCAATGCACACTGATTGATGTCTGTCCGTAAGATATGATTTTATCCAGGCTAAGGCTGTACCGCTGATGCCGATGTTATTCCTCAGTCGTTCACATAGTATCTCGTGGTCGATTGTATCGAACGCGGCTGAGAGATCTAATAATACGAGAAAAACTGCGTTATGATTATCTAATGATCTCAGAATATCATTTTGGACCCGTAACAAGGCAGAACTATATACAGAACTATGTCCATAAAACGCTTACAGTGAGTCAATACTCTGCTTTTAGCATCAATTCTTATATATAAGACTACTCAATACCAAAATTCCACAAATGTAAAAAATGTAAACAGAAATCTGGCAGTCGACTTTATCTCCATTTTGCAGAGAAACCAGTGTTAGGTAGTTCGGTCTTTTGCGATTCATCACTGGTATTGTATAATCAAAAAATATTATTATGCAACTTATTTGATTATCTAATGATCTCAGAATATCATTTTGGACCCGTAACAAGGCAGGGTTAGGGTTAGGGTTAGGGACATGTATTGCAAAGCAATACTTACAGAATGCTTGTTTTAATTAATTTGCAAGAGCTTTTCTGTATGATTGCGATACATGTATGAAAGCCAATTGAAATGGTAGCCATCATGTCAGGTTATCTGGGGTTTAAATATCGGGTATAAATCTTTTTAGGTAATCCATTCATTTCAAATTTTGTGGCCTGAATTTCATACTCTATAACCTGGCCAGAGAAAATATTAAGTATGTACCTCAGATGATTTAAGTTGCTGCAAACCGTTAAAAAAGTTTAAATTGTAATTCTCTTAACAATGCAGTCGCCAATATCAAAATTTCTGTATGGAACATGAAATCTCTGTTTTAAAAAAGAAAATTTATTTCAAATACTGTACGGTTATATTCTGCAAGGAATCTCTAATAGAGGGCTTCCTTTCTAGCTATGCTTCCCTCACTCTTTACCTGTGTGTGAATCTATCTTAACCAATAATAGGTCACATTAAATGAAATACTCTTATAGAATCCTTCAGCAGTACTGATGTCTAAATTGGCGGAGATTAGAATGAAAGGCAGCAATCACTCCTTTAATGTACTCTTAGTTGTAAATAATCCTTCATGTGTGTGTGTGTGTGTGTGTGTGCGTGCGTGCGTGCGTGCGTGCGTGCGTGCGTGCGATGGAATGAACCTTAGGAATTTGTCGTATTAACCCTTTAACGCTCATATCGGCAAAAAATGTCTTCTACAGTAGTCTTGAGAAATGTCCATTTGTAGACCAAGAGAAGACTATTTAAAGAAATTTATCATTGGAATGACTGGCTTGATAACCGAGCCAGTCATTCCAGTGGTGAAATTTTCAAAAATAGTTTTCTCTTGTTCTGCAAATGGACATTTCTTATAAGAAAATTAAAATTTTTAAAAACCATTTCAGTGTTAATGGGTTAATGCTCAGAGAAGGAAATACTCAGACTGTTAGCTATTTAGCAGGTAGGAGATATAATCTACATGTAGACATAATGCAGCAGATTAACCGTGTGCATCCCAAAATGATCAAATATGATTTAGTTATCAAAGGGTTAAGACACTTAACAATCTCCATGTTGCTGATGACAATATTACTTTAGCTCATTTGAATCAAGACAGTGGGTAAATAACAACGTACTGGACGTGTCCGCCCGTGGTGGTCGTGTTGGTCCAGGGGAGAGGCGTCCCTTATCTTGCTAGGTTTATGCCTATAGGCACCATTGTGTGGAGCTGGTGTATCCAATGACATTCTTTCTGTTTTCTCCATGGGATGGAGGTTTCATCGTCTGGGTCTGATGAAAGTACCTGGATAATTCTGAACTGCATGTCAGTTCTAGAATGTCCATGTTTATGGAAATGTCCGGATACGGGTGTGTCGTATTGTTCATTCCTATGGAGGTTTGATATCGATCTCAGATGTCCGTGGATTCTGATTTTTAAGGTGCGTAGAGTTTCTCCTACATATGGTTTCTTACATTTGTTGCAAGTTAGTGGGTAGACGATGTTCCTCGTCTGGCAGTTGCCTATGATCTTGGATCTGTATGTTAGGCCTGTATGTGAGCTAGAGAAGAATCTGGGGTTTTTTGCATCCATTGGCAGATGTTACAGTTCTTAGTCTGTGTCTGTCTTTTGATATAGCTTTTGCCCTGGATTCGTTGAGAATTTTGATAGGGTAACCCCTTGCTTCAAAATATCCTTGTAGAATGATACTATTTTTGTCGTAGTCTTGTGTGCGACTACAGATGCGTCTCAACCTGAGGAATTGTCCATATGGGGATGAATCCTTGCAGGAGGAGGGGTGTGCTGAATTGTAGTGGAGGTAGCCATGGGTGTCTGTTGGTTTTGTGTAGAGGTCAAAGATGATAGCATGTTCTTCTGTTTGTTTGACCATGGTGTCAAGGAAAGAAACATGTGTTTTTGAAAACTCCATTGTGAATTTGACGCTATGGTGCTCTGTATTCATGTGTGTGACAAATTCATCAAGGGCGGGTTTGCCATGTTCCCAGAACATGAATATGTCATCTATGTATCTGACATACAAGGCTGGCTTGTGGGGAGGCGCCTGTATGAGTTTTTCTTCTAAATCCACAATGAAAATGCATGCAAACGTGCATGCAGCTTTGCTTCCCATATTGGTGCCTCCTACCTGTAAGTAACGTTCGCCATTGAACTCGAAATTATTGCATTCTAGTACAAGTTTTATGTGGTTGAGTAGCCCTCTGATTGACAGATCACCTGGTACTTCATACTTGTGGCAGAATCTGGCTACTGCCATAAGTTCCTCGTTGTTGGGGATGTTTGTGTATAGTGGTGTAACGTCCATGATCACCAGAAGAGTGCCAGGCTTTGTTTTGCCAAAGGCTTCAATCTGGTTTATAAAATCTGTGGTGTCTTTTACATACGATTTGATCTTAGTGATGTGCACTTTGATATGTTCATCCACGAAACTGCCTATCAGCTCAGTCGGGCAGCCTGTACCACTGATGATAGGTCTGCCGGGAACTAGGCCATTTTGCTTCTTTTTGTGCACTTTGGGTAGTAGGTAGAATCTGGCGGTTATTGGAGGGTTTGGAATTAATCTACTGGCGGTTGTAGTATCAATTTCCTTGTCCCTCACTAGTTGGTCTAGTCGTTTTTCAACAAGTTTTGTGTGTTTATATGTTAGATCTTGTTCAACCTTTGTATAGAACCGTGCATCGGCTAGCTTGCGGTTTGCTTCTGCTATATAATCTGTTGTGTTTTGGATGATGGTTGCTTGCCCTTTGTCAGCTTTTTTTACCACAATTGTGTGGTTGTGCTGGAGTTCCTGCTCGCTCAAATTACTGTTATTAGTTCTGTGGTGAATATGTCTACTAAATTTGTACCTGATTGCTTTGAAAAAAGCTTCAAGTGGCGCATGTAAGGTGGGAGATGGCATTGAATTTTTTTTGGCGGCAAGTTTTCTGATTATGATATCTTGGAATGTTGGTGGAGCCGGTGCTGTGGGAGGGGATGTTGCACCGGTTCCCTGCACGCGCCTCAAAAATGCCTGTAAATCAGAATAGAGGCTGCCCATGTTTGGTTCTGAAACCGTAGGGCTGAATCCTAAACCTTTATCAAGCAGACTGGCGGTTGCCATGGTTAGTGGGGAATTTGATTGGTTAAAGACAAACAAGGATGAGTACATTTCTGAGTCTTTAATGACTGCATTGAGGATACAGTTACAGATAGACAGTAGCGATTGTAAAAGATGATTATTATATGAATGTTTATAATGTTGTGAAAGAAAGTTTGTTTTCTTTGAACGGTGATGTAGTCATCTGCATGCCTCTGTCAGGTTTTTGACTGCCTGGAGCAGATTCTCGAGTGCTCTTGCACTCCTTGATTCTGTCGACTTACTACTGTTGGGATCCCGGTTGTCCCTCCGGTCAGGTACCTGTTGCTAGTAGTTTGGCCCTGGCCATCTGTACGGGCGTCTGTAGGGCTGGCGGTTGTTTCCCCTGGACTGTCTCTTCTGTTGACAGTCCTGCTTTCTCTTCGTTGGTTTACGTCTTGGACTCGGAGACTGGTGCAAACAGCTGTGTCTGACAGTGGTGGCTGCTATGGCCAATTCTGCCTCTCTAGCGGTAGAGGAATCGCAGCATCGTTTGAAAGCAGTTTTGTACCCGCTCACGACCTGGTGTTGGTCTTCCAATTTCCTGCTCATGTGGTCGAACAGGGACTGGGTTAATGTCATTTCAAATTCCTTCATGTGGTTCAGCCATTGTTTTTTGAAATCGTCATTTTCCCTCTGGGTTCCATGTTACCCTAAGGAGGAGCATGTTGGGAGGTGAGCGGTCTTTCAGAGATGCCTCAACCTCTTTAGTTGGTATTCTAGCTTGGTAAACTGGCAGGCTGCATTGCGCCATAGCCTGTATGCTCCCAGATGTTGATCTGGGATCGCCGGTTTCTGGTACTTGGCAGCGCTGCCGTCGGCATGGTCCATGGTGGATGCTGATGGTGTGTTGTCTTCTTCAACCCTTCTTCGTTTCTGTGCTCTAAAAACCTGTGGCCTTTGAGGGTCCACTGGTGAAGAGCTTGCCACTCCTATGGCTGCTGGTGGTGCTGACCGTGGTGGTTTTATGGTGGTGTTCAAGTCTCAGGCTCAGTGCGGACAACGAAGGTATTGTAACTATCTCTGTTTCCCGTGGCAACGGTTTGCTGGATGAATCCATTGTTCAATGACAGTATATAACAATGTATACGTAGTCAGTAATATGAGCTACTTGTAGAAGGTTATTTAGCCTGACGCTTGGTCGCAATGTGAGACCAGAAGTCTGAATGATCTGGACTAGAATTTTCGTCCCTTTTATACCTTTCCTGGGTGAGCCTGTGGATTGAGTCGATCTTGGCCATATATGGACCAAGAAAAACCAGATTGCCGGTTCCCCCATTTGAGATTTTTAGAGGTTTGGCGGTGTGGTCAAACATTTTTACCAGTTGACTTGCATTTTACCGGCTGGGATCAAGTTTACCAGTTGTGACTTTTTTACTGTTTGTGCCTTTTTTGGTGGTTGTTCCCATTTTCTGGCGGTTGTGTATTTTTTACCGGTTGTGAGTTTTTTGCCGGTTCTGCCATTTTTGGCGGTTGGGCAATTTTTTTGCCGCTTGTGCTCATTTTTACTGGTTGTGAATTTTTTTCCAGTTGTGTCCATTTTGGGGGAGGGGTTGGTTTTTTTTAAATGCCCACTTGACAAAACTTTGCCTCTGATGAGTTCCGCTCAAGGAACCAAACACCATGAAGTCTGAATCAAAAACAGTGATAACTACACATGATCATTACCCACACAAACAGCCAAAAACTCCACTAAAAGAGTATTATCTCTACGAACTTGACCTACAGAAACCCTTAGAAATTTATCACCAAAATAACCTACAACCGGTAAAAAACCTAACCCTAACCCTAACCCTTAGAAATTAGGGAGCAATGACTTCCAGTCAAATTAATTTCAAAATATTCAACAGAATAAGTTTTATATCGTGAAGAATTTACTTTTTAAGGGATTCGTCAGTGAAAGGGTTAATGCTAATGTTTGTTGGATCTGGTTAAGATTTCTGGTTTAACCCTTTGAACCCTGAATTCCCAGAACCTCAAGCTCAAGGTAAATATGCAGGTAAGCTGTGGAATATTTTGAATCTAAGATGACAAGAACTTGTTGCCTATGGCAGCAACAGCTCCCATTTAAATTAGTTTCAAAATATTCATCAGAACGTCTATTACAATGTAAATTCACAAAAATATACAATTCAAATGTTTACTGTCTGAAGTTTTCCCCTTTTGCGTCAGACCTGGGTCATTGGACCTTTCCAGTTTTAGCTATGCCCTGCCCATCTCTAGCTAAGCTCCATCCATGCTTTTCCCATTATCAATTTCCCAAAAAATATACAGGTAAACTGTCAAAATATTCAACAGCATGTTTATTAAATAACAAAGACATACAATTTGTACAACGTATTGGACTATTAAACGTTTAAGATGGTCTAAATTGAGTCCTTCATGCTGTAATTGATTATGACATCATCCTACATTTCACGTAGTTGATTATGACATCATATGAGGGATGGATAAACTGCAAAGGTGATTTGGTTGTAGTGTCGGCTAACAAGTGAAATATTTTGATTATGATATCAGATAATTGTGTGACGGATTGAATCACTTATCTATTTTGGAAGGTATCATTACCACTTCAATCACTACTATCTGTAAACTGGAGGTCTGCTAACTGCATTCTTTCACTTCAATGAACGCCCATCAACCAGGCAACAAATTATGCTATTAACCTCGTACTTATTCCAATTCAATATCAAGATTATACAAGATTGTAGGCCTATCAATCATGTTATTGTTTATTTTAATTTCAATAAACATTATTTATTGACTAGTTTGTTATGTTTTCTTTTCATTAGTAGCTTAAGGTTGCATAGTCTGCAACAACCTCTACCGCTAGCACTACCACCACCGCGTCTGGCTGTCATGTGTTATCCTGCAGATAAAATTAAGGAGTTCAATTATGCAGATTAGATGCAATGTATTTTCTGAAATGTAATCAAATGATTTTGGTAACATTTAGCATGGAATGGCACAGATCAATTCACCTTTCCAGAGTATTCATCCATCATCTGACCTTGTATGACATCATAATCAGCTAAGTGTGTACAAAGTGTTCCATATAGACCGTCATCAAATCTCAAATAGTCTGACACGTTGTATGAATTGTACGTCTGTAATTCTTTGCTATTTAATAAGCACGCTGTTCAATACTTTGAAACTAATTTGACTGGGTGCTGTTGCTGCCTTAGGAAGTAACAGCGCCCAGTCAAATTACTTTCAAAATATTCAACAGCTTACCTATGTAGTTTTTCGGAAATTGATAGTCAGGGTGTCCAGAGATCGATCGATCTCAACACGAGCGAGGTGTGGGTGGAGCTTAGCTAGAGATGGGCGGGGCATAGCTAAAACCGGAAAGGTCCATTCAGCTTTTCTAACCATGTACATGTTCATGCACCAGACTAGTTCTAACCAGCTGTCAAATGAGTAGAAATGATGAAGCGGTAAAAGTTGCATTAAAAGAATGTAATTCTCTAGTTACTCTAACTACAATAACAGTTAAAACGATACACCTGAGCGATACAAACTAGTAAAAATGATAAGTCACGATGCTGAGGTATACCTGTCTAACAATACCAAGTTCTGTGACAAATTTCGATTCGTGTTCTGCAAGGCTAAGTGTTTCTGGACTATTAATCTATCTTCTTTTTCAAATGGCAGCCTTACAATTAGCACATTGTGAGTGTTTGTGAATGGAACAATGGTTATGACACTCGCTACATGCCCGTAACCGCAAAAAGTTTTATCGCAACATCAAACAAATAAGTTGCATAATAATATTTTTTGATTATACAATACCAGTGATGAATCGCAAAAGACCGAACTACCTAACACTGGTTTCTCTGCAAAATGGAGATAAAGTCGACTGCCAGATTTCTGTTTACATTTTTTACATTTGTGGAATTTTGGTATTGAGTAGTCTTATATATAAGAATTGATGCTAAAAGCAGAGTATTGACTCACTGTAAGCGTTTTATGGACATAGTTCTGTATATAGTTCTGCCTTGTTACGGGTCCAAAATGATATTCTGAGATCATTAGATAATCATAACGCAGTTTTTCTCGTATTATTAGATCTCTCAGCCGCGTTCGATACAATCGACCACGAGATACTATGTGAACGACTGAGGAATAACATCGGCATCAGCGGTACAGCCTTAGCCTGGATAAAATCATATCTTACGGACAGACATCAATCAGTGTGCATTGACAAATCATTAAGTTCCAGCATTCGGCTAAAGTATGGTGTCCCTCAAGGATCGGTCCTCGGTCCCAGATTCTTTACTGTTTACTCTGCTCCTATAGCAGATATAGTGCGGCGACATAACCTTCAGGTGCATATGTACGCAGATGACACGCAGCTTTATCTAACATTTAAGCCTAACATACCTTGTCAGGAAACATCAGCTCTACAACAGGTCCGAACATGCGTCGCCGATATTAGCCGGTGGATGACCAAGAACAAGCTAAAACTCAATCCAGACAAGACTGAGTTCCTTATCATAGCGACAAATCAACAACGCAGCAAAATCGGCACTACGGAAGTTCAGTTAGTTGACAGCGTGATCCCGGCAACTACATCCGCTAGGAACTTGGGCGTGTATCTAGACCAGGCTATGAATATGGATGCACATGTAAGCTCTGTGTGCAAATCTGCGACTTACCATTTGCGTAACATTAATTCCATCAGAAATGTGCTGACATATCAGACCACAGAGACACTTGTTCACGCGTTTATCACATCACGATTGGACAATGGAAACAGTCTCTTATATGGCATCACCGAAAAATCCCTTGATAAACTGCAATATGTGCAAAATGCTGCGGCTCGTCTGGTAGTCAAGGTCGAAAAGCGTCATCACATAACACCAATTTTGAAAGATCTTCATTGGCTCCCCATCCGGAAACGGATTGAGTTCAAGATTCTGCTCTTGACTTGGAAATGTCTAAACAACAACGCTCCCGACTATTTGCAGGAACTTCTCTTGACATATGATCCATGTCGCAGACTTCGTTCTGTGGATAAGCTATTGCTCCAAATTCCGCGATCGAATTTACGCTCCTGTGGGGACAGAGCCTTCAGTGTTGTGGCTCCGAGACTATGGAACCAGCTACCTGTCCACATCAAATCCATCCAATCAATTAATGATTTCAAACAAAAATTAAAAACACATCTCTTCACAAGCGCCTTTGAAAATTGACATTGACACATGGCGCTTTACAAATGCTGTATTATTATTATTATTATTATTATTAAATTTCTATCTCTCAGCGATATCCTCTTTAAGCCCTTGTGCTTTCACAGTATAAAGGGACTTAATCTAGTTATCAGTGCTAAATATGGAATGAATACATACTACTACATGGTATATACGGAAATGAGACACAGTAACTTTACATACATGTTGCAAGTGCTTGTGAATGGATGATTATAAATGTTGATAATCGACTGGTCTTGCACTGCTCTGTAGCCGATGTGCATCATGGTGTCTGCGTTATGGGGATGTGGAACTTAAAATGATCTGACAGCACCCTTATCAAAGGATTCCAAAAGTTAATATTCTGTACTAGAGTAAATGGATGTCACATTTCTATGCTCAGGTTTCAAGTAAACATTAAGAACACAACATGAGCCAGACCACTATGTTGGTACAAATTTAGTGCCCAGTTAATTTTGGTGTCGTTTGAAAGGTATTGGCACGTAGAAAGCGATTCTGTTTGATAACAAGGCCAGACAGGTAACAAGTAACAAACTAGATATCTACTTCAAAGAAAGAACATTTGAATTTGACTGAACAAGCCATACTTGTATCAGCCCATCGCAAAATCTTAGTACATGTACATTTCTGTCAATACAGTGGACTGAGCTTGGAGTAGGCTGTATATAGGCAAGATGATGCTCGATAGCGATTCAAATTGCCGGTAGATAGCTTTCTGCTTTCCACGGCCTCATTTTTGTGGATAGGATGGAGTGACACTAGCATACAAAATCAGACTCGGGTAGCAATGAACACAGAAAATGATAACACCAACAACGGACGTTTATGAAACCAACTACGGGGTACACAACTCAACAATGTAGTCGAGTGCTAAGCGCAGCAGGGTGTAACCATGAGTGTAGGAGGCACAGGGAACACCTATCTGCACCACATCACTTTTCCAAAACAAACTTAGTCTTAAATCCAATGTCACAGAAATATGGAAAGTTTCAAGGAGAAGTAATTTAAAGTGGTCATCAAACTGTCTCTGTCTCCTCTGATCTTCTCTTCAAAAGATACTTCAATAGGCCGGAAGCTTCTCCTAGCCTGTTCATATGGCTGGCAGTGCTGCAAGAGATGTTCTGCTGTTTCTTCTGCCTGCTGACACTCACAAAGTGCAGAATCTGTAATCTTAAGACGGTGAAGATGTGCATTGAGACGATTGTGACCAGTCCTCAATCTGAAGATACATGTCTGATCCTCCCTACTGAGGCTGTGTATGGCATCATTATGCTGCCTGCTGGTGGTTCTTGTGGCTTTAATAATATGCTTCAGTTCTTCAAAGTCAACCTCACGGTTGAATTGTTCTTTATTTGACCCTTTTTAGCCAGTTGATCAGCTTTGTCATTTCCTAATATGCCACAATGCGAGGGGATCCACTGTAAGTTGACATTGTTCTCATTAGCCAGTTGCGTAAGATTTTCATGAATGAAATCTGTACTTTCTTTTCCACTCTCCAGCGCCTAGAGCGCTGAGAGGGAGTCTGTCAGGAAGACAATATTTTCATTTCTTGTTTTTCGTTGTATCAGCATTGGGGTAGCTAAGATCAGTGCCTGGATTTCTGCAGTGTAATTGCTACAGTGCTTCCCTGTTGGCAAGCATGAGTCTTATATCTCAACATGGAAACCGAATGTGAGCACCTGCCCCTCCATTCTTGACAGCCTGGATAGCTGATCCATCTGTATAAACATGTATCCACTCTTCCTCAGGGTAGTTTTCTGCAATATGACTCAATGCAAGAACTTTGTTTGTCACCTGTGCTTGATCTCCCTTGCTTTCAATCCCTGGAATCGAGGGCCAGATTGAAATTGTGTTTTCTATTTCAGAAGCTTTCTATGGTTCACTCTCAGCGATAGCAGTTATGTTTCTACATCTGGGGAAGATGTCCGACTCTCTGTTTCTTTCAATTTTCTTTGAAGTTAATAAGAAATTATTCCTTTTGAGCCTTCCTCTAGACATTTGGTGAGTCAGCATATGCATGGGATGGTGAGGCATCAATTTGAATTTCTCGTATTGAATCTCGGCCTTGATTTCTCGTCTCTGGTGGAGTAGCTGGATATTGGTAAGTTCTTCCATCGCTGCTATTGGAGTTGTCTTCATAGACCCTGTTATGATACAAAGAGCCTGATTTTGTACCTTATCCAATGTCTGACCGGTGCTTGTAGCAGCTGTCATCCATGGTGATGAGCCATATTCGATGATTGACCTAACTGATCCAGAATAAACCTGTTTCATAATTTTCATGTTAGCTCCCCATTTTGTTCCAGAGAGCTTCTGCATAACTGCCAGTCTTCGCTTGGCTATACCTTCAGCCTTTCTGATGTGCGCCTTCCAGGTTAGTCTTTTGTCAAATATCAGACCAAGATAAGTTACTTCATCCTCAAAGTGCAGAACTGAGTCACCAAATTTCAGACTTGTCTTGTGTTCCTTTTTAGTGGATAGTGTGAATAGAGTTGCAACTGTCTTCTCTTTGTTGATCTCGACAAACCATCTTGTAACCCAAGAATTGAGGTGATCAATTGCGAGTTGCATGCGGTAATTGACTGTTGACACATACTCATCGCTCACTGCTCCACATACCAAGATCATCAGCATACAATGCAGCTCTGACTCCCATTGGAAGATTCTTCACCAGGTCATTGATGAATATTGTGAAGAGGGTGGGAGAGACTACACCACCCTGAGGTACACCATGTCGTAGCACGACTTTCTTGTTGCTCATCCCATTCAGCTGTACTGATGCCTTTCAGTTGTGGAGATACTGGCATATCCAGCTGTACATTTCCCCAGAAATATCACTGGTCTTGAGCTTTTGGAGGAGTCCATGCTTTCATACTTTATCAAATACCTTCTGCAGATCAACCCACACAGTGATGGTGTGCTTTTTCTGTTGGAACACCTCATCAATAGACTGTGTCAGATACGTTGTTTGATCCTCAGTAGATCTACACTTTCTGAAGCCATTTTGTTCATCCGCTAAGAGATTGTTGCTTTCAAGATGTCGAAGAAGTATCTGGTTGAGGATTCTTTCCATGGCTTTGACAGTGCAACCAGTCAGACTGATAGGTCGATAACTTGCTGCTTTGGATTTATTCTTGCCTTTTTTCAGTACAGGGATCATGTTGGCCTCTCTCCAATACTGGGGAACTTCTCCTGTGTACCAACTGTGGTTGAAAATCTCCAAAAGCTTGTGCTTTCCAATAGTACCCAGATTCCTCAACATCTCATTGGTTATTCCATCTGGTCCAGGAGACTTCCTGTTTTTCAGAACATTCAAGCTTTTCTCCAACTCGCTGATGGTCAGAAGCTCATCCATTCCTGTGGCATGTATTTGTGTGTCTCTGTTCCACTTTGCCGACTTCATTGCAGCTTTTTTACAACTTACTGGCACATCTAGATTGCTTACTTTCTGAAACATACAAGCAAAGTGTTCAGCAGCAGCCTCTCCTGTTTTAATTTCACAATCCTCTTCATGCGTTATGTTCGGTACTCTGGTGTTTTCATCGTTAAGCTGCTTCACAAGCCTCCAGAGTTTGTTCATATCTTTTTCAAGATTTAAGCTTGACGTTTTTTCTCTCCACGATTCTCTGGTGGCTCTGATTTTGGCTTTCAGATATTTTGCCTTGGATTGTTGGAGTCTCACATGGTTGGCTTCTGTTGGGACATTCTCTGCAATTTCCCTTGCGTTGGACATTACTTCATGTAACTTTTGCAGAGACATATTCCAGTACGGTCTGTAATTTTTCCTGGATCCCCTAGGAATGCATTTGCCAGCAGCAGAGAGTAAAGCAGAGTTAAGCTCTTTAACAACTTTATTGATATTTTGTTTTTTAACATCAATGTCTTTTACCAATCTGTCACTCTTTCTGATATCTGTCCCAGTCTGGTTTCTTATAGTTCCATCGAGGAGTCTGATTCCGGTCAATCCCAACATCCATCTTAATGGTAATGAAAACAGGGTGGTGATCACTGCCTCCAAGCTGTTCCCCAACAATACGCAAAGATTCTTGATGTAGATTTTCTGTTGAAAATACTAGATCAGGAGAACTTGAGGTATGCCATCGTCTTGAGTAGAATGTAGGAGGGGGGGGGGGGCGTCGTCAGCCTTATTCAAGAGAATCAGCTTCTGCTCATCTATCCATTTTTCAATGTCCTCACCCCTCCTATCAGTAGAATGATAGCCCCATAACTGAGAATGACTGTTGAAGTCACCAGCAACGATAGTTGAGTCTGGGTGAACCAGGATTTTTCTGAGATTCAATGGTTGATTATTAGGGCAGTAATAGTTGACAACAGGGATAGGATGTTGTGAGAATTTTGGGTCCGTCCATGTCTCTCTGAAATTCAATGGCATTTAGGTTATTCCGGACCAGCGTTATGACTCCTCCTTTATGTCTTCCATCCCTGTCAGATCTGAAGCACTGAAATCCTCTTATACAGAATCTTCTGTTGGCATTTAGATGAGTTTTTTGGGTACACGCGACATCTACGCCTTCCTCCTTGAGAATCTGGCTAAGCTCCATTTTCTTGTTAGAAACTCCTTCAGCACTCCATTGCATGATAGTTAGCGGTTTGCTTACTTGTACTTTAGGTTGGACAACCTTCTTCCTTTTTCTCCAAGGTCTATGAACTTTACCACCAGTAGCTTGGGTGGACCCCTTCGAGGCTGGGGGCCCCGGTGCTGCACATGCCTGGCGGGAACTCATACGGGGAGCACCATGATGGATATTCATAATATTAACTTCATGAAAGATGAGTTGTTTAGTGCTATGGTTGGCCACTCGCTCCAAATACCTGGCTTGGTACCCAGATAAAGTGTTACACCCCTGCACCTGACCCAAGATCAAAGATCTTAGATCTACTTTGAGGCCTAGCACTTGTAGCAGGGGATCAAATCATTCAAGAACAAACCAGATGTTTACTTCAAAGAAAGAACATTCTAATACACATCTATTCAAAACGTTTGCCTGCCATTTTTATTGCCATGGACAATCTTCATCAAAGTCAGGACTTTGTTTTGAGTCTGCTACCTTCTGGAATATATGCATTCTCTAAGCTTTGGCTACTTGTTCTGGTCCTATCAGTCTATACACTGCAACTTCTAGTCCGTTTGTTAGATTACACCAGCTTTTAAAATAGTTTCTGGTTATTTCAATCTGCTGCCATGAGTTCATTGTAACACTCACCTGCTGATTGCCTGAGCCATCCGCTGGCTTCGCCATACTTCTTTCTTACAGTAAGACCTATACATGCATAGTGTATTCTTTGGGTCTACCGGGGCTCCTGCTTCCATCCAGCATGTGTGTGATTCCATGGATATTTTCACTGCTGCAGCCATTTCTTGCATCCATGTATGGAACCCAGTCCACTTTTTGCCTTTTCCAGGAATCCGCCCTCCACAGTCCTAGGCTGTGATGTGGAGGGTTTCTTCTAGATTGTGAACTGCACACGTCATGTCTGACTTGGGGAGCCATCAAAACTTTGGCTACATATAAGATGCTGTGTATGGTCGCCCTTCTCATCAATTTTCCCATATTTCACCTTTCTCACACTCCGAACTCTATCTGTCTGACATGGTCTCACCTTTCTAACTTCTCTGGTACTAGTTTGACATTGGAGTGGTAGGCCAATGAGTAGGCCTACATGGGCAGATGTGTTCACCGGGCGAAGATCCTTAATACATATATCCTTGATCAAATTGTCTAGCCCATCATCATGGAAGAAGCGATCAATCTTTGATTTATATATTCCATTCCCATGGGAAATGGAAAGGAAAGGAAAAAGTTGTATCAAGGAATTTACACCTTTAATGATAGTTGCTCATAGGAAATAGAATACAAGGTTATAAGTTATAAGTATGACATCAAATTACAATAATAATGTGTGACGTTACATCCTCGTGGTAAGGCATGCCATTGTTATGACATTTTCGCCACACATTTATGGATGCACTGGTCATCGTCATATTGTCATGGCAAGACGTCCCATTGGCAGAAAAAATGTATTCAACTGATCATAAGCCTTTACACATGAAACGTGTACACACTCTCACTGGCTGAGAGGCTGCATTATAGATTAACCTTCAATCATCATCATCATGATGATGATGATGATCATCATCATCATCATCATCATCATCATCACCACCACCGCCGCCGCCGCCGCCGCCGCCGCTCCCACCACCACTACCATCATCATCATTTTCGACTCTTGAGGCATGTGAAAGCCTTCTGTCGATCTTAACAGTTTACGATTAACAATGAATTTTCTGCATTCCAGTTTAGCGCAGGAAGAAGAGTTTCTATATAATACATATGTACAAGCTCAAGTTTGATAGCACAAGATTTTAGTAGCACAATTGGGTTTTTTTGGTTTGGTCCCATTTATGATACATTGCTGTGTACAATAGTTTGATAGGGGAGACCTCATCATCAGAGTTAGTGTATAGCCTTGAGGCAGACACAATAGGGCAGTCCCTACCAAGTTGTTCTCTCACAGTGTGATACCGATATATGCACCAGAATAATAGGAACAGTGTTCATCACAATCACAACAATGCCGATTGATGTGCATTATAATGGGCCAAGCTTATGGTACATTACTATGTACATTTATTACCTCACCATCAGAGTTACTGTATGTTGAGGAGTCGCACACACTAGGGCAGTCCACACAAGGTTGTGCTCTCACGGTATGATACTGTTATATGCACCTGAATAACAAGAAACACTGTGCATTGCAATGTTGAATGATGTGCAATACAAATAGCCAAGATTTTGCTACGTTACTATGCACATTTAATGGTAGGGAAGTCCACACTATTAAAGGGCTGATGAACAATCCAAGGATCACACACAACAGGGCAGTCCTTAACAGGATTTGATCTCCGGATCTGATTATCTACTACATGTATATTCGTTGAAGTAACTAAGTTGATACAGTCTTGTTAGACTGAGCTACTATAATGTCTCTAATTTACAGACATGTGAACTATTTGACACATGATTAGCCATCTAAATCACGTAGCTATAGTAAGTGGCAGTAAACAACTTTAATCTGTTGATCGTACTTCGCATGGCAGTCTACCAGGTTTAATCTCAGGGTTTGGTACAACTGTTCTATGTACAGTAGATGTGTAGGGTAACTTTCTTACTTATTTCTGCGGACTGTGTGTATGCTATGGTTGGTTGGTTGTTTGCTGGGACTACCCTCTTACAAGGTCTTCTGGTAAATATTTACAAACTAAGAAGTGATGTAGTTGTGCCATAGGGCAGCTCCTACCAAGACAATCCATGATGATTTGAGGGATGAACAGAGTTTGTGGGTGTGTGCTTTAGTGAACAGTGACATTTTCTAGCGGGTTGTGAAGATATGTACTGTATAAATCACTTGACGAGAATCTATCGAAACTGGATTTTGACACAGTTTAAGGTAGTGGCTTGGACCATGTCCTCACTGCGTGAGTTCCAATTGTTTACAACTCTATTGCTAAAGAAGTTGTTGTTGTTGTGTTCGGATATTCCTCCTCTTCATAGGAGCACCATCTAGGCTAACATCCCAGCCGCTCATTGCGCTATTTTACAGGTTCAGATATGGAGCCACTGGCTGCTTGCGATTGTGTCCGATACGTTGATACAGTACAGTAACTGATTATTATTATTATTATTATTATTATTATTATTATTATTATTATTATTATTATTATTATTATTATTATTGTTATTATTATTATTATTATTATTATTATTATTATTATTATTATTATTCCACGCCGCCAGCCATGCCGCTCAGCCTTAGCCGCCATCAGGTAGTAGCCATCATCTGCATGCTTTAGACCTGAGCCTACATGTCTGACAACTGACGTTTTCCTATTCGAGCATATTCACAACTGAGCCCCAGATACAGGGCCTGACACACAGCGTGAGTTAAAACTAATGGACATAGGCAAACTACAGATGTATACCATTGTAAAGGAGTTTCACCACAATACATTACCACAATCAATAGCTTCCAATATCACACTAAGCACCGACATTCACAAACACAACACTAGGACAAAACACAATCTACACACTCAATTTACACGAACAGAAATAGGAAAATGGCAAATTACAATAACAGCACAAAACTATGAAACAGCACCAGTACAGAATTACGCAATAGTATATTAAACCAGAAATCTTTTTAAGAAGACTGCCAGAAAATCTATGATCGACAAATACTAAATTAATATATTTATACCTGATGGTCACAGACTTTCTGCTAATTAATGATAATACAAATCCAAGGCATCCCACTATCACCACCACCACTATAGATAAACCAACCTAACCTAATAATTGAAGTAATAAGTCTAGACTTAAGCAGCTTTTACAGTTTACTTTCACTACTACTACTACTACCACTACTACTACTACTACTACTACTACTACTACTACTACTACTACTACTACTACTACTACTACTACTACTACTACTACTACTACTACTACTACTACTACTACTACTACTACTTAAATAGCCCACACACGATCAATGCATCTGCCGATTCTTTAATAACTCCAGCTATCTCAACTTTATACTACAGTGGTGAGCTCTTCCCTTCCCCTCACCACCCCACCCACGCTCCGTAGCATACAAAAGTCCTATATAATAATAAACCACTCTAAACTAAATTTAAATAAAATGAGATAATGATGTAATTAGGGAGTATATGTATAATATATGTTTATTTATGTCAGTAACTATGTATGTTTATATGTAAATATGAATGCCATAAATATGTGTTTGAATGTCGTGTGTTTTATGTTTGTGCACATGATGGCATATATCTTTGTAAACATAAATGCAGGGACAGCCCTACCCTCCCACCACTTAGTGGAAGTCTGGGAGTCCTATGCTCCCAAAGTTCAGAGGGATGGGGTGGGGTTTGGGGGTGGGGGGGGGGAGCTAATCAATTACATATTACCATGTTATTATTATTATTATTATTATTATTATTATTATTATTATTACTATTATTATCCAGTTTTACATTTGCCGTTTTGTTCCAGTGAACAGGTGCCTTGAATGGTTAGACTACAGCACAGCTCATAATAGAATTAATAATGCTAAAAGAAGTTGGCATGCATCCAGATCAAGACAGTAAGTTAACATGTTAATTAGTGAGAAGTGCTCCACTGAACACTCTGAGCACAATCTGATTGGAAGGCACAGCTTCTTTGGGAGGCAACATATACAGATATACTAACAAAACATTAACATTCCACCTGGTGTCTTTCAATTAGTTATCACTAAATCACTAAATGCTCAATCCTGTGACATCTTGAATGACGATGACTTTAGCGAATCAGTATGGAGTACATGGACGACACAACAAAAGGAAAGAATTATCATTGGTTGCATCTACAGAAGTCCCAGCTCAGATGGCTCAAACAACAAAAACCTCTTAAATCTACTACAGAAAGTTGATGCAGCAAATACAGACCATATTCTTATAGTAGGGGACTTCAACTACCCATCGATAAATTGGAACACAGGCTTTTCTTCAAAAGAAGAAGAAGACGCTTTTCTTAATACTACCAGCGATATTTTTCTACAGCAACTAGTTACTAATCCGACTCGACATAGAATAAATCAGACTTCAAATCTTTTGGATCTAGTTTTAACAAACAACGAAAACATCGTCCATGAAATAACTCACCTACCGCCGCTAGGTAAAAGTGATCATGACATTCTACAAATATCACTACATCCTGACATCTTAAGCACAAGCAAACAAATAGCTAAGCCAAAACTACTGTTGAACAAAGGACGATATAACGAACTGCGAAGAGACTTAGGAACGACTGACTGGAATCATCTACACCAACTTAATGCATCAGAAGCTTGGAACTTCCTACACAAAACATTGAACACAGTGAAAGAACAGTATATACCTACAACAAAAAACCATGGCAAGAAAAGCACCTCTGGATTGATCGGGCGGCAACAGATTCACTCAATAGCAAAAAGCGTGCATACAAAAGATACAATGAAACTAAGAAAACTACAGATTACACACTCTACAAAATTGCTAGAAACAAAGCAACAGCATGCATCAGAAAATCAAAACAGACATTTGAACGTAAAGTGGCAACTGAAAGTAAGAAAAATCCTAAAGCCTTTTGGAACTATGTCAAGAGTAAAACAGTTCTACGTGAATCAATTAGCAAGCTACGTAACCCTGCAAACGACACCATGACCACAGATGATACAGAAAAAGCAAACATTCTCAACACATTTTTCTCAAACATGTTCACTCCAGAAAATCTTCTTTCTACACCAATCATTAACCCCAGAAACAATGGTACCATACTAAAAGACATATTAATAACACCTATTGCCATCGAAAATAAACTAAAAGGACTCAACCCCAACAAAAGCAATGGCCCGGATGAAATACCAGTGAGAATACTAAAAGAAGCTGCTAAAGAAATTAGTACACCACTATGCATAATTTTCAACAAGTCTCTTGAAGAAGGCATTTTACCCGACATCTGGAAAATGGCAAATGTATGCTGCATACACAAAAAAGGCTCCAAGAATGACCCAAGCAACTACAGACCAATCAGTCTCACTTCTACATTATGCAAGGTCCTAGAATCTTTTATAAGAGACAGTATTGTAAATTTCCTGGAAACGGCTAATCTATTTACCAAATGTCAGCATGGATTTAGACGTAAAAGATCATGTAAAACTCAACTACTAGAATACCTGGAGGATTTAACAGCCATGCTTGACTCAAACGAACCTGTCGATGCAATATATTTAGACTTTTCAAAAGCTTTCGATACTGTGCCACACCAACGACTCCAAACAAAACTGAGAAGCTATGGTATTGGCGAAAATTTAGTAAAATGGATAGGGAACTACTTAAGCAACAGGAGCCAGAGAGTTAGAATTAATGATGCATCATCGGACTGGATTGAGGTGACCAGCGGCGTACCACAAGGAAGTGTTCTAGGACCTATACTTTTTCTGATATATATAAATGACCTACCTGCTCGATTAACCTGCCACTGCAAAATATTTGCAGATGATACAAAGATGTACGGCAACCCAGCTACCAGTCAGATTCAGGAAAACATAAATAAAGTATGTAAATGGTCGCAGACATGGCAACTATCTTTCAACACAGACAAAACGCATGTCATGCACTTCGGCAGAAATAACCCTCAAACCAAATACTATATGACAGATACACCTGATCCACATCCTGTATCAACATCAGATGTAGAAAAAGATTTGGGGGTTCATGTCGACAGAAACCTCTCTTTTGACATACATATAGGGAACATTGTATCCAAGGCAAACAGTACAATAGGACTAATCAAGAGAACATTTACCAACATTGATCAATCTACTTTCACGCTACTATACAAATCACTTGTGCGACCCATTCTTGAATACTGCAACTCAGCATGGTCTCCAAGACTGAAAAGGCAATCGCAGCTATTAGAAAGAGTACAACGCAGAGCAACAAAACTTGTCCCACAAATCAGAGAGTATAGCTACACAGAAAGACTTGAAGCCCTAAATCTAATGTCACTGAAATATAGACGGTTTCGTGGAGATTTGATTGAAACATTCAAACTCATCAAAGATCTATATAATATTGATAAGAACTACTTTTTCGAACTGTCCAATGTTACACGGACCAGAGGTCATAGGCTCAAGCTCAACATAAAACGTAGCAGCAAAGATATTCGGAAGCACTCCTTCGCAAATAGAGTGGCACCACATTGGAATTCACTGCCAACAACAATAGTCGAAGCAACCACAGTAGAAATATTCAAGGGCAAACTAGACATCTTTTTCAAAGAAAGAATATTTGAATTCGACTGAACACAATTAATTGTGGTGTGGCTTTGGACGTTGCTGTTACACATATGCTTATACAACATATGTGAGCCGTCAATTCCCAAAGTCATAATACAATTATTACATCACAGTGGACTAATCTTGAAACAGCCTGTGCATCTACATGAACATGCACACATGAAGATAGCTACACGTGTTGTATCCAGACCAGGGTTGCCTGCCCTACCAGTTTGGCACTGAGGCAATAACAAGCCAATGGCTTATGCCTTGTAAATTGATGTTGATGTTGATGTTGATGCATTGCATAGCAATGGGCCAATAGACTAATTATATTATATGCTTTCTGCTCATCACGTTGTGTGTAGGGAAGGGTCGGGGGGGGGGGCCTCCTGCTTCAGTTATTATTATTATTATTATTATTATTATTATTAACATTTTTATAGCTATTTTACAGGTAGCATCACAACTATTACTATCATTAATGATTATTATGATAATCATCATCATCATCACTATACTTAACATTGACTACGCCTTTCATTGATCCAGCGCTTATGTATATATATATATTCATGCGTACGTGCGCGTGCGTATGTGTATATGGGCCTACTTATATGATCTATTGTACATTATAAGTCTGAGGCGAGATTCATATCCTTTCTCACCGAAAGTCTGTATGGCTAATAAAATCTCCAAATAGGTTAACTTATTGGCTAATAATTCCAGAAGGATAGTCAGGTCCCTGTATACGTATTCATATCAAGGTAACTTTTGCATTCTGTCACGGTGCCATTGTCTTGTGATATATGTAAGGAGTCCATCACTCCATAGGCCATGCATTTGATGGACTGCCTGTTTAGAGTCTATTGATATGTATAGAAAAAACAAGTAATAAAGCAATTTTGAATCTTGAATCTTTAGATTGATCTTCACGGACACGCAGCAATGTTGGCGTAGTGATGAATTGCAGTGATGTTTTGTCAGTTTGAGACTATGGCCTCGAGTTTTCTGTGAGGAGTCAAGTATGAGGACACGGACAGATCCCCGACAAGTCTTTTGAAGTGGTGTCTGTGTAATAGTCTAAATTCGAAGTTATTGCAAGCACACAACGATGTTTCCCGATAGGCTACACAACTGGTGCGCCTAATATCGATGTACGCACCTAATAACACTAAGAAAACAAATGTCTACGAAATTGAAACGTTTACATGGATAAGACGAGCTAAATTTTTGCAGAAATGGATGAGAGTGTGAAATCACCCGGGACGTCTGAGGTGGCCCAACTTCAGGAAGAGATCGACAAAATTCGATCAGCGCTTGGTGATGAAATTGATGAAGTTGATGAAGAAAGTGAAGACGAAGAGGCCTTAAATATTGACACTGATGATGATAATTTTGAGTCAGAAACTGAAGATGGCCAGTTTAGTGGACAAACAGGTGATGATTGGATAGAACAGGCTTGAGTAATTAAGTTTAAGTTTAAGCGTTTGTACATTGTACACTAAGACACCAGTTTTCGTTTATACCACGAAAATAGTATTCAGATTCAAGATTATTTATTTTCGTATTTAGTCGTCAGTATCAGAGATTACAACATGCCCTGTAGGTGGGGCTTAGAATACACCTTCCGTATCCTCTGCGTGTCGTAAGAGGCGACTAAAGGAGGTAAGGGTGAGGTAACCCTGACAGAAACCTCGAGTGCTGAAGACGGAGGTTCCAGGCCGCACGGCGCACTCTACTAAACCATGGATCCACGCACTTAACGCTTATGATCATGTCGATAGTCACTTACAGGACTGGCGGTATGATCAGCGAACGAAAAGAAGAAGAAGAAGAGATTACAACAGGCAGTCCACCAAAGGCAAGCCTATGAGTATGGATTCCTTTCATCTAGATATTAGGATGAGCCAACCAAACTCCATGTCATTTAGCTAAAACTTACTGTCCTTAGGCCAATCACCAAACTGATACCAACCAGTGAAAAAGTATATGTATAGATCGATTATTTTATTCTCTTGCTGTTAAATATTCATAGACCCACGATGACGTCATCACAATCAATTTTCCCATTATACCCTGGGAGCGACGCCATTTTTGGAGGGGCTAATTTAACATTATGAGCAATGGGCTGCGAAACCTTAATTGCATTTTCTTTACTATCTTGCAAAATTAATTTGTGATTTTATGTTTTCTGATACTGGGCGGAGTTTTTACAGATTTTTAAATACAGGATTTTATAGTTTGATCTTCATTGAAAATGTAAACAATGCATTACTATCGTCAGTGCTCTTTAGCATGTAGTAAAGTTGGTTCAACTTTAATGGCAGCCGATCACAAAATGCCCGGATGTGCGAAACTGAATAAGTTTCGTGGGGAATTTATGTAAAATCATGCCGAACTCCATGCCAATGCACAAAATAGCATACTAAATGCCTAAAGTGCCAATAACTGCAACAAATCATGCATTCCACATTTGTTTATAGTGTTCTTGGGTTAGAGGTGGGGGGGGGGCACAGAAGCTGTTTTATTACAAAACGCTGATAAGTTAAAATGGGACCAGTTTTGGAAATGCTCAGACTACCCCTTCAACAAAAATATGATTCAAATACCGGTAATACAAATAGTTTACGGAATTCGTCAAAATGCATAAATCATTGAGATTCTAACAAAAATCAAGATTAGGAGAAAAAATAAACATGTTATTTAATTTTATAATATGCAATCCGATCCCGCAGAATTAGGTCACATTTTAATAAAACTTGGGAGTAGGGTGATTGTGATTGAAACAATGCTGAGAAGCCATCCAAGCCGCTAGCACTCCAGAAATTTCCATATGGTTACTAGATAATGTGACCTGGATGCTAGGATAATAGTAGGAATGAATGTCGCCTATAAAAGTGGACATTTTCTTTGAAAACTCAGTCAACATTTTCGAGCATTTTTCAAAAGCGAACCTTTTTTACTACAGATTCACACCTGGTTATGCAATCTTGTGTAATTAAAACTAAAAAATTTTGCATTTGAGCTTGTTTTGGTTTAATTAGATTTTGTCAGATAAGAACCCTCAAAATATAAACAAATCATTATTATTATATGTGTGGCATGTCACTATAGCTTGAAAACGAAGCCTTGCCACGGATGTATTTATCATCGAATGTTCGGTTTTCGATGGTGTGAAAGAATGTCCTCTGGACATTTAACCATATCATCATCATCATCATCATCATCAAGTACGACGGTTGAGGTTTATATAGCCTTTTCTTGGTCTAAAGGCCTTACTAGCTAAATGGTTATGACGGGTTAGGCGGAAGCACAAGCGTTAAAAGCACAAACGTTTATGACCGATAGGATGAGACCCACCAAATGATAAACAGTTATTTACAGGTGTAGGATATATATTATGGGACATCAAATTTAACTACTGATCCGGTGATCCGTAGGCATTTTTGGTGTCCGGATCAGTGCCGTATTATCACAGTATAATGACAACTGATCCGAGTGGATCAGTACATTCTCTGTCTCATAAAATAGTAATTTATCTTCTAAAACCGCGAACATAAGAAGTCAATTGCTAAACTCTGCCGACTGTGCCGAATTTGATCGAATTAGAAATTAGAGTTAAGCGGGTATAACATTTCCTTAACGTACACCAGAACATGTTGTCATCGAACCAATAAAATTATCTCTGCGGTCGCATCATAAGGAGGTGTGTCTATTTCTCTTATTTGATTGGTCGACTATGGATATCCAACATATGACGTACCCGCATAAATTATAAGTGGCCTATTTTGCGAAAATGATCGTTACGACAAAATCTATCAAGAAAACCATGTTAGATGAGCTAATTTTCAACTGTTTGAGTGTTAGAATCAAGTTTTATTATTGCAACAACCTATTCTAGCCAACTGTTAATAAGAATAGCTAGAGAGATAAATAAATCGCATTTAGCGAATGTTCGAGTGCGAGCCGAACCATGCTACTGTGCAACATATGTTACCAATTCTTGACGCGTCGCTGTAAATCGGTAACATGGAATGATAAAGATGCGTATGGTAGCCGTTGTTGAAAATAAAATGTTATTAGGTAGACGTTGAAAATAAAACGATATTAACAACGCGACTTATGATTTATTTATTTAACACTTCCACGATTCCGTGATTCGTATGTATGAGAAAATAGTTTTCAAGGGGTGAGTTTAGACTTTAAAACAATAAAATTAACTTGAGACAATTTCCACTCGCCTTCTGGGTGAGTGAATTTTAACTTTTAGGTGCTCAGACCAAAATCTACTCGCCATGGGCGACTGGGTGAGTGCTAATTTTCGTCACTGCTTTCAACCGTTAATACCGCTAAATGTTTATTTACCGATGCAAACCGCTGTACGCAAATTTGTCAAATAATCATATATGCAGCAAAAATACTGTCATACTATAGTTACCATACGGATCAGTAGAAATTGTCACACATCACTAACTTTTCTCAGAGCTGAAGTCGAAGCACTGGTCCATGCAGCTAATACCATCAGCAGAACAGCAGACCCTATTGCACAGATTGTCTTTTTATCTGATGCCCGCTCCATCCTTGAGGCTATCACCAAAGGTAAGCTGCCACAACTTGAAGAAGCACTACAAACCATCAAGTGCTTTCGGATAGCATTGCAGTGGATCCCCTCACACTGTGGAGTCCAAGGAAATGAGGAAGCAGACAAGATGGCAAAGGTGAGTGCAGAAGAGAATCAGACAGAAAACATGGTTACACATACAGAGATGAAGACTATCATCAAGTCACTCTATAGAACACCTCAATCAGACGATGCCTACCATCATCTCTCGAGGCCAGAGCAAGTGACCATTTTTCGTCTCAGAACTGGACATAACAGACTAAACCAACACGTGTACAGGCGACACCTTACGACATCGCCCGCTTGTCCTTGTGGAGAAGCAGAACAGACCACAGAGTACATACTTCAATGTTGCAGTACGTATCAGCTGCTGAGAGAAGAGATCTGGCCTTTGTCAACCTCTTTTCTTGAAAAGCTGTATGGGCCTGTGGAAGAACTGCAGAAAACCACAGATTTCATCTTGAGAACGGCTCTCCAAGTGTGATACCAGCGATCGAATAGAAGAAGAAGAAGACTAACCTTTCTGATGTACCTATCCGTATGGATTGCCATGAAAAAAAGTTAATTTCTAGCCCTGGTTGTATGACCGATGTGACACACCAGGTCATAGACATATATTTACAGGAGTACGGTATACAACACGAGAAACATCCATGGTGCATTGAACTTTGATAGAAATAACAATGTACCAATGCAAACATTTGATTGAACTGGCATAGTGTAGAATAGATTTAACAATGGGATCTGTAAGATTTTTTTCTTTTTTTGTTAATTAACACTGCTGTAACATGATGAGACAAACTGATATACATTAGCTGGCTGGCAGGACAATCCCCACTGGGCTCATTTCGTGTCGAGATTGATCGACATGATATGATAACCGAGCCAGTCATTCCAGTGGTAAATTAAAGTCTCTCTCAATCAGTAAATATTTTGATTTTCTTGACCAAATTTACTCATTTAAATGGTCAACTATATCTGCAACATGATATTATATTATATGTAATATTAATTCCACAGCTAATGTTGTTAATTTGTTTCTTGCAGCCTCTTCTGTTCACCAGAGCACGCGTCAATCTAATATTCAGGTATGTAGGTCAATTAGTACTTCATCAAAAGAAGTAAGTGAGGTGACGACTGGCGAGTGAGTGTGATTTAATTTGATGATGAATTGATATACAGGGTCCATCCTTGCACAGAAATGTTGAAAAATATGGAAATTTAACCCTTTAAACCTTTTAGAAAATGCCCATTTGCAGACCAAGAGAAGACTTTTTGAAAATGTACCACTGGAATGACTGGCTCGGCTATCGAGCCAGTCACTCCAGTGATAAATTTTCAAAAATAGTCTTCTCTTGGTTTACGAATAGACATTTCTCAAGACCACTGCAGAAGCCGGTTTTGTCTGATATGAGTGTCAAAGGGATAAGAAACAGCAAGGATGGACAATGAGACATTTTGCCTTGAGACTGGATTGAAAAAACAGTTTGGAAAATTTAATTATCATCTTTGACAAGTGAATGTGTAAAATATGTAGAGATAATCTTTGAGAAATTACCGGTCTTGGCGACTAATTCATCTCCTTTTATCCCCACACTCCCTGCGTGAAACACAGGCGTTGTTTTGGGGTGCATGATATATAGATGTCATCAAGTCAGGCTGTTATCATTTCTTCTCAATGAACCTCCTCCATAATTATGTTATATTTGTAAAAGTGATATCACCTGGCAGATATAAAAGTCAATGAATGCCTAGATACACTCAGTTCAAATTTGATACAAGGATGTATGTATTTGTTGAAGGTCATGGAGTTGGCTAATTAAGGTCATGCATTATTGTTGTAATATACAGTAAACAGAAACGTGCAATGCGACAGACATACCTGCATACATATTTGTGCGACATTTCATGATTAACCCTTTAACCGTCGAATTTGTTCAAGAAAATTTCACTTTTCTCATAGAAAATGTCGATTTGCAGACCAAGAGAAGACTATTATTGAAAATTTATCACTGGAATGACTGGCTCGGTTATCGAGCCAGTCATTCCAGTCGTAAATGTAAAAAAATAGTCCTCTTTTGGTCTGCAAACGGACGTTTCTCGAGACCACTGCAGAACCTGTTTTTGAGTGTTAAAGGGTTAATGTATAATAATATACATGTATTCTATTTGTTAGACGTTGCAATGTGAGATTGTTTCCAGTCTACAAGTGACCGGCGATGAGTTCCCTCCTGACCTGTACACATGCCTCTTGCTAAATAAAGCTTATCAAGAGATTCTCACAGAAGCACTGAAGAAGGTGGAGCTCAAGTTGCAGACTATTAGAAACAGACAGGTACACAAAAATAACCCATCCTAACCTGTTAACCCTTTAACACAAACATTTTTTCAAGAAAGGAAAATGCCCATCTGCAGACGATGCGAAGATTATTTTTGAAAATTTACCATTGGAATGACTGGCTCGGCTGTCGAGCCAGTCATTCCATTGGTAAAGATTCAAAAATACTCTTCTCTTGGTCTGCAAATCGTCATTTCTCAAGACCACTCCAGAAACGGTTTTTGGCTGATATGAGTGTTAAGAAACAACACATTTATTTTATTAACCCTTTTGTAGTCAAGCCAGCCAAAACCCACCTCTACTGTAGTCTTGGGAAATATCCATTGGCATGCCAAGATAATAGTGTTTTTGAAAATTTACTAGTTTTATTACTGTAACCAGTCATTCCAGTGGTAAATTTTCAAAACTCCATCTAGTTAACGGGTTAACCGTTGCAATTCTGTATGATGTTTGTAATGTTGTATTGAATTTTTAAAAACTAATTCGACTTGGAGCTGTTACTACCTATGACAGAAACTTGTTCTAGCTCAATGGAGGGATCCAATCTGATGTCATAATCAAAATATGTCACTCATTAGCTGATGTCATAATCTAAATGACATAAGTCTATCATGAAGTTAGAAATTTCATCAGGAAAGTCTATGAATTGGAAATCTTTGGTGAATTCTGTTGAATATTTTGAAACTAATTTGACTGGGAGCCATAGGCAGCACAGTTCCTGATAGTCAAATTAGTTTCAGAATATTCAAGAACTTGCCTGTATAATTACCTTGAAATTGGAATTCTGGGAAGGGAGGATTTCAGTTTATCCATCAATCATATGATGTCATAATCAACTAGGTGATGTGTAGAATGACGTCATGAGTGATGTAGCTAAGTTAGTCAAGAACGCTTAATCGATGACAGACTACGAGTTGTTGAAAGTATTGTATGTCGTTACTATGTAATAAAGATGCTGTAGGATATTTTTCACATAGGCAGCAACAGTACCAGGTCAAATTAGTTTCAAAATATTCAACAGCTTACCTGTATAGTTTTCTGGAAATTAATATTCAAGGAGTTCAGGGATTGATCAATCCCAACACAGGTGACGTGTAGGTGGAGCTTAGCTAAAGATGGGAGGGTCATAGCTAAAACTGTATTCCTCCATTCAGGATTCAAAGTGTATAAATCGATTCAAGTACGCATACAAAGTGGGTGGAAACTAGCTAGAAATATATCCCTATTGCGCAATGACATTACAACCGGCCTGGGAATAACTTTTTCAACAGCACCAACTACTTAGTACCTTACTTCGAGAATTTACTGCCTGCCATGATTATTCTTCTTCACGGTATTTTACTTGAAACTGTTAGAAACATGTCAGAAAGCAGCCAATCAGTTCTCATTGATCATGATAGACATTTGTTAGATGAATATTTTATGGTTTTGTCAACACATGTAATAGTATGCAGACTCTTTTGTTACACATTGCAATGTTTGTGACTATTTGAATTTGTACCTAGCAAAATGCCACGAAGCGGAAAAACTGCCTAATATTTAATATTTTTGTGCCTGACTGTGCCTGAACCTCATTTCCAGGCTTGATACAACATTCAAAGGATCGCTTCTGAGATGTATCTTATTAGTCTTTTATAAATTAACCAGCAAATATGTGTTGTAGATTCCTGGTTAATGTCCTTGTATAATTATAGACAAGGCCATGTTTTAAAGGGTGATAACTCTGTCTATTGTGACTAATGGAGGAATGCAATTTTTAGCTATGCCCCGCCCATCTCTAGTTAAGCTCCACCCAAACTTCGATCGATTCATGATCTCCCTGACTATCAATTTCCAGAAAACTGTACAGGTAAGCTGTTGAATATTTTGAAACTAATTTGACTGGGTGTTGTTGCTGCCATAGGCAGCAACAGCGCCCAGTCAAATTAGTTTCAAAATATTCAACAGCGTGTTTATTAAATAATAAAGACATACAGTTCGTACAACACTACTTAGTCCGTGATCACTTAAGCGTTCGTGATGTACTTATCTACATCATTCATGACGTCATTGATTGTAACGTCATCCAACACGTTACGTAGTTGATTATGACATCATATGATGGATGGTTAAACTGGAAAGGTCCAATGTTTGTGTACTCTGTCAGGTGGTCCCTTTAGGCAGGTTTTACTGTATTAGTACTATGCTAAGTCTATGGTATAATACTTGACTAAACCAATGCATGAGATATTATTGATTAGTACAGTTTTGCATTTGATGGTCATTATTGACTTATGGTTTTATGTTTATTATTAGAAAGAGTTACAAGGTGACCTGGAGACAACCATAGCTAAAAGTGACCCGAAGAGGCGACCTGAAGGATGGTGTATAGGAGAGTACTTTAGAGACAACAGTGGAATGGTATGTGCTTATTAATGATAATCGTGCATGCTTTACATTGTTCAATGTGGCCTAATTGTGCTTAAGTGCCCTGGTGTACTACTACTGTTCTGGTGTATATAATACAGAGCACTGACATTATTATGCATCTTCACAGTTGGAGCGTGTTACTCATAGACGTATTGACAGGGAATCAATCCCACAACCGATGAAAGTGCCAAGTCAACAAAACAAGACTTGTGGCATTGGTGTGGTGGAAGCGCTTGTGGGCTAATGCCAATGTACTGTAATGCCATGACTACTTGTATAACTCGTAGAGGTGTGGTCCTACAGTTATGCAACACTATGAAGCATACGTTGCTATTTTGCGATGGTTGTTATACTGTTTCATCAATTTGACGATTTACGACGGACTACACTTTTTCAACGATCGGTCAAGAGACATATTAGTTGTACACTAGGCCATTGTAGTTGTTTGAGAAGTGTCCATTTGCATACCAAGAGAAGAAAATTTAACATTAGAATAACTGGCTTAGCCATTTATCCCAGTCCTAAGTCATCTAGTATACTTTTCTTGGCTTGTAAATGTACATAAATATTTATCCCTACACATTTTGAAAAACCTGTCAGTATATGGCGATCCTCTCTGCCAGTCAGTCCATTCATCGGGCTATCTCACTATCTCCTCCGAAAATGTATAAAGGCAAATGCATTGTTCACGTGCTGATTCATATCATGTGTCATCTTCTTCTTCTTCTTCTTTTCGTTCGCTGATCATACCGCCAGTCCTGTAAGTGACTATCGACATGATCATAAGCGTTAAGTGCGTGGATCCATGGTTTATTAGAGTGCGCTGTGCGGCCTGGAACCTCCGTCTTCAGCACTCGAGGTTTCTGTCAGGGTTACCTCACCCGTACCTCCTTTAGTCGCCTCTTACGACACGCAGAGGATACGGAAGGTGTATTCTAAGCCCCACCTACAGGGCATATCATGTGTCATGATATTAGTCCTAGCAAATTACAATACACATATCGTATCATGAACTGTGTATGTGGTACAACATATATTGCATCATGTCAAAGTCTATCCTATAACCATAGTTGCCATAGGTATGATAGAAAACCATCTTAAGACCATAAGATGTGGAGCTTTGAGATTCATCTGATTAAGGTTCATCACATATTTTAACTAATCACATGTGCCTCCATAACAATGGTTTTGTCACTAGGTGCTGTACAGCTCAGAAATAACTGAAATGTTTCCAAAGCAAGAATGTACTGTTGAATATCTTGAACATAATTGGATTGGAAGTCCAATGTTCAAAATATTCAATAGACCATTTCATACTATTTACATTTCTTACTTTCCACTAGGAAAATTAATAGAATCTTATGGCATAGACTATCACTTTTACGCTGATGACACTCAACTATACATCACTTTTTATGTAAGGGACCAACTAAATGCTCGTGAGTGTGTGGAAAATTGTGTTCGAGAAATTAAATTGTGGATGTTGAACAATCTGTTGCAATTAAACAAGAAGAAAACGGAAGGTCTCCTAATATCATCACGGCAACTCAGGGTGTTGATATCAGTAGTCTGTATATTGGTTCTAGTGCGCGTAACATCGGTGTGACATTAGACAACACTCTGTCTATGGAGGCCCATGTTACATCTGTCTCCCGCTCTGCATTTATCAATATAAGAAACATTAGTAAGATCAGAAAGCTCATTGATGACAATGCAGTGAAATCTCTCATCCACGCCACAATAACATCACGGCTAGACTATTGTAACTCTTTGTTGACAGGCATAACATCATCCCAGCTAAACCGCCTACAAAGAGCCCAAAATACAGCAGCTAGATTGATCACACGCACCAAATCATACGAACACATTACACCTGTCCTCCGGGAACTTCACTGGCTGCCTATCAAAGAATGCATCTGCTACACGGTTGCTCTACTAGTGTTTAGATGTCTACACGACCTAGCACCATCGTATCTACAATCATTAATTGTACGCAGGACATCACCTAGATCACTCGGATCAAGTGGCCACCGTCTTCCCTCAGAAATCAGGGACTGTAACAAAATTGAACCATTTAAATCCTTACTTAAAACACATTTATTTAGAAGAGCATATATGTCATCATTTCACTTCAAGAGTATACTTACCTCCCTAATACTTTTGATATTGCTAAATATTGGCTTTCACTCAATAAACACTCAGATTTAAAACAGTTAGGTGCCCCTACTGGGCAGGGAGTCAGAGCGTAGTCCGGCGGATGCCAGCCCCACCACCGCGCATGCGCAGACTAGCACTTCCTCTTTGCTAGATTATTGGCAAAGAGAACACACATGTTTTCACTTCAAGAGTATACTTACCTCCCTAATACTTTTGATATTGCTAAATATTGGCTTTCACTCAATAAACACTCAGATTTAAAACAGTTAGGTGCCCCTACTGGGCAGGGAGTCAGAGCGTAGTCCGGCGGATGCCAGCCCCACCACCGCGCATGCGCAGACTAGCACTTCCTCTTTGCTAGATTATTGGCAAAGAGAACACACATGTTTTTCAGTCATAAGCTTTTCTTGCTCATTAACGTTTTTATTGGTGTTATTTTGGAAGTGATAAGACCTGATTTGGATGGCGGGAGGATACACTTCGCCACCGGAGGACGTTGGACCTTTAAATCAGGTGACTTCTAGTAAAATTAGCGAGTTTTCTTCCCGGTGTGTTGTGTTTCCGGGACTCGCGTTTACCGTGATAAGCGCCTTAGTTAGTTGGTTTAGGTCAACTCGGTGCTACCTAGGACTAATTTCTCTTTCTGTTTCTGTCCACAGGTCTGTATGACGCTAGGTTGTGACGTCACAGTACCAGAGAATTAGTATTCTCTCCACCATGGTTCCATTTCCTACTAACTCTGTTAGGTTATCTAACCAAATGAAAAATTATGTCCAGTGAGTTGGAGGCCTGGTATAAAGGTCTTCTCACTTTGCCCTCTTGATCCAATTCCTTCCCCATGAGGTGGAGAGAGTTAAGAGGCGTGCAGATGGTGGAGTTTCCGGTTCGTCACGTTGGATGGTTTGTCTATACAAAGTGTCAGGTATCTAGTTATTGATAATGTGGTGATGTTAATTATTGTAAACAATCAAAGGGAGATAATTAACATTTTTGCCAGTCAAGAGTTATCTATATGTATCTGATGGTTGTGTAGTCAACTTATCCATTCAGCATACAATTCGTCTTTGCACTTGGATGTTTTGTTGGGATCGAATTTTTCCTGTCACGGGATTAATGACGTCATAATCAGCTGGCTATGTATTTATTAGCAATTCAAGCGCTATGCTGGTTTTTGATGTATATTGATCTTTATGATCGTTTTCCTTCTCCTTGAGTTGGATTGAGTTTCTAAGCTTAACTAGTTGCTCATACTCCTTGTCCTTTGCCCTGTTTCAGGGACCGGGTTGCGCGTCCTGTGGACGTTTTGTACATGTAAAGTTCTGGCCGCATCTGTGTTATCGATGTAGCCCTTGTGGTCCATTGATTAATTGTGACATATGTAAGCACTGGGGGGGCGAGTTAATGTCCGAATTCTTGTGCTGCTTACAGGCGACGGACAAGGTGGTAGTGGAGGAGAGGAAGAAGAAGCGGAAACGAGAGGTTGTAAGTAGGAAGGGTAAGGGGAAGGTCTCGTCCGCGGTGGATATGGAGACCTTCCGGACCGAGATGTTGGGAGAGATGAAGAGGACAATAAAAGATTTGGTTCCAGGGTTGCTTCGTGGCATGCTTCCTGGACCGGATCCTTTATTGTCCTCATCATCGGCTTCGGAGCAGGTAATCCCCGCCTCTGGATCGATTTTCCTTAGTCCGCTTCCGTTGTCCGACGATTCAGAGGTGGCCCCATTAGAGGGGGCGTTCCACGGCCCTGGCAGCAGGCTTATTGCCGCGCCGATAGGGGACCGTGGACGGTTGTCGCTGGAACCCGCTGGCTGCTTATCAGTCCAGGGGTATCCGCACGCCGCGGTGGCCAGTACCTCCTATGGCACCGTTCCTGGTCAGCCCGGGTTAGCTCTCTTTGCTGACCCGGGGTCTAATCTTTCTGACCAGGGTGATGAGGATTACCTGCTAGGGTCGCCGTCTGACGACGTGGACATGGATGAAGACGTTTGTGCTCCCCTCGCGGGGAATACAGGCGCTTTTTTCCACGGTATTACTCACCCTGGAGTAAGGTCCGCGGTTCAGGTGGTGGCCCAGGGCGCTGCTGATGGCCAGCGGTACCGCATACCTCGGCTTGCCGAGAGTGTAGCTGGTGCTGGCCGGGCCCGTGGTAGGGCTATATGTACCCCGCGCTCTACCGCGGTGCCTGCTCCTGGTCAAACCAGTGATATTCTCATGCCGGTGCTGTCAGGCCCGCATGTTTTCCCTGGCTTGCCAGGTGTATCAGCGTACCCGCCGTCAAGCTCTACTGCTTGCGCTCAGGAGGAAGACGAAGGACCCCGTCTTGTAGAGCGCTCGCAGTTAGCCACGGAGGAGGATTGGTATGACGCTTGCCAGTGGTTGGTGAGCGTTAGGCCTGATCTGCCCGTGGAGCAGTCGGCTAGCCACCGTGTTCACACGCCGTGGTTAGCTGGGAAACCAACTGCTAACGCTATGCCTTCTCTGCCGCTGGCGGAGCATGTCGTTGACATGTTCAAGGCGGCGGAGGCGTCCATTAACACGAGTGGACGTCTCGCGAAGGCCCCTCGCGAGGTGGCCAGGCGTTGTCGCATCGTGCCCCTGGACTACCAGCGGTACGGTGTGGTACCCAAGCCCAGCGTGGATGACCGCGCGGCTTTGGGTGAGGATACGCGGCCAGGCTCCCGTTCTGACGCGGGGGTCTTGTGCGCGAACGCGTTGCGTTCGGCGGATACCGCGTTGCGTGATGCGGAGGAGAGTGGGAGGGCTTCGATGGCCGCTCTGTCCCACGTCTCCCAGCTGTTACAGGGGGTAGTAACGGCATCCGCATCGCGCCAGCCAGGCCCGCTCGCGGTCCAGCGAACCATCCAGGATGGTATTAACCTGGCGCTGGACTGTATGACGCGGGCGGTGACCAGGAGTGTCAGGGCAAGACGCACATTTGCCCTGGACAATCTGTGCCCGTCTCAGGACCTGTATAATAGGCTACTCCGTACGCCTATGACGGGTCCTGGTCTTTTTGGAGGTGAGGGATGTCGCCACCTCCAGGAGACGGTCACCCTGGTGAATAACCAGAGGGCGCTGCGCGAACAGTTTGAGGTACTGCGTCGTGCTAACGTTCGCGCCGCGGCCCCTGCGTATCGTCCCCTGCAGGCTCGAGGTGGTGTTGGCCAAGTCAGAGGCCAGCCGCCGTCGCAGCGCCGGCCTCGGCCGCGTGCGATTCGGCCAGCAGTGAGGGGGGCGCAGGCTCCTCAGCCGCCGTCAGCCAGGCAGCCGCCCGTGCACCGAGGTGCGCGCGGGGCGGGGCGGGTCGCGCGAGGATCTGGGCGTGGTTATCGTTCCTGACAGGGCGCTTACCGCGGTAAGGACCACGCCGGTGTGTATGGCGACGGAGACAGTGCCGCTCTTGCATGCCTTGTGTCCACCGCGGTCCCTAGGTGGACCGGTGGGAGGCCGGCTAGCCGACCACATGCAAGAGTGGGAACGGTTAACTCAGGACCGTTTAGTCTTGCGATGGCTTTCCGTGGGGTATCATCCAGAGTGGATGACAGGCCCGCCGTCGCGACTGTCTCTGGTGCCAGTCTGGACTCCCATTCCGAGAGATCCAGATCAAAGGTTGTGTATCGAGGAGGAGATAAATTCCCTCGTACAAAAAGGAGCTATTCAGCCGGCACAAAGGTGTCCGGGCTTCTATTCAACCCTGTTCTTGGTAACAAAACGCACCGGTGGGTGGAGACCGATTCTCAACCTCAAGCCATTGAACAAGTTCATCGAGACGCCCAGTTTCAAGATGGAAACGGTGCGCTCGGTGTTGGCGGGGTTGGAGAGGGGGATGTGGACGGCGTCGATAGATTTGAAGGACGCTTATTTCCACATCCCCATCCACAGGAGTTTCTGTCGCTTCCTGAGATTTGCATTCCAGGGCAGACAGTGGGAATTCAGGGTGTTGCCCTTCGGAATTTCCACGGCTCCTCGGGTTTTCACCCGTGTGGTTCTTGCGATCACAGCATACCTCCGCAGGAGAAGCATAGCAGTCCACACGTACATAGACGACTGGCTGTTGAAAGCGCACACCCGGGAAAGTTTGTCCGCCAATCTGGAGATTGTTTTGAAAATTCTCACAGACTTGGGCTGGATGATCAATTTCCCAAAATCAGAGCTGACTCCATCCCAGAAGTTTGTTTACCTGGGGATGTTCTTCGATCTGGAGACAGGATATGTTTATCCTACTCAGGAGAGAGTTCAAATACTCATCTCGTTGATTCAGTCAGTGTGCGACAGTCGTCATGTCCTGGCACGGGTTTACTTGAGAATGCTGGGGTTGATGGTTTCGTTGGAACCAGTCATTCCTCAGGCCGCCTTACGCAGGCGGCCGATCCAGTTGTTTCTCATGACACAATGGACCCAGAGTACAGGTTCGCTGGACTCGAATGTGTCAGTGTTGGCGCCTCTGATTCACCACCTGCAATGGTGGTTGAATACAGAGAATCTCTTACCGGGGGTTTTGCTAACCCCTCCCCACCCTCAGGTGACTGTGTATACAGATGCATCGATGGAGGGCTGGGGAGCTTGCCTGGAAGAATCCACGATATCAGGGCTTTGGAATCTGGAACAGTCACAGGAACATATAAATCTACTGGAGCTAAGAGCAGTAGTCCTGGGCCTGGAACATTTCTTACAGAAAGTTCAGGGCAAGATTGTTCTTATTCGTTCAGACAACTCAACAGTTGTGACTTACATAAACCGCCAGGGCGGAACGAAGTCGCCCAGTCTCTGTATGATGACATGGAAACTGCTTTGTTGGTGTCTGGATCACCAGATTACCTTGAAAGCAGTTCATATTCCGGGAAGGTTAAACCTGCTAGCAGACTCATTGAGCCGAAGGATGAGTGTTTTACCCACGGAATGGCAACTAAATCAATGTGTGGCGGATCGTCTGTTCGACCATTGGGGGAAACCCAACATCGATTTGTTCGCAACGAAGAAGAATGCGAAGATGACGACGTACGTCTCTCCGATTCCGGATCCAAGCGCTTTCGCAACAGATGCGTTAGCTATCAGCTGGGGGAGAATGTATGCATACGCATTCCCTCCAGCAATCCTGATTCCAAAAATTCTTCAGAAAATCAGACAAGAGGAATGCCAAGTGCTTCTGATCGCCCCGGATTGGCCAAGCCGATCATGGTATACGGATCTGCTGGACCTTCTGGTCTGCAATCCGGTTCCTCTGCCTCTGATGGAAGATATTATCTTCCAGGGCAAGGCCCTTCACAACAATCCGTCAATGTTCAGATTGACTGCGTGGATGTTGTCAAGGAATCTAGAATTAAGGAGGGCTTTTCTGAGCAAGCAGCCATGTTTATGGCCAAAGCCAGGAGGGGGTCAACCTCCAGAGCATATAATTATAAAATCAACAGATTTGCAGAATGGTGCTCAAAAAGATGTATTGATCCAATGGATTCATCTATTCAAGTAGTAGCTGATTTCCTCTGTCACCTCTATGATGCCTATAGCCTCAAGCCTAACTCTATTGCTGGTTATAAGTCAGCATTAATGTCTGTTATTCCTTGCTTGGCTAAGAGGGGAAGTGATGAAGTAAATACATTGAATGTATTAATTAAAGGCATGGGCAATCTAAGACCAAGGAATCCTCCTGTGATTCCGTCTTGGAGTTTATCGCTAGTGCTTCAAGTACTAGGTGATAAGCCTTTTGAACCACTTAGTTCCATTTCTATGAAACTATTAACACTGAAGACTGTGTTTTTAATTGCTGCGGCCTCGGCTAGGCGTAGGAGTGAGATTCATGCCTTATCAGCCGAGGATGACCGTTTTGTGGTTTCAGGGGAAGGCCTTAAGCTGCTACCTAGGATTAATTTCTTGGCTAAAAATCAGTCGTTGAAATATCCAGGTCAACCTATTATTTTGCCTGCTTTAACTAGATATGATCCTAGTTCTAAAGCATGGTGTCCCGTCCGGGCGCTGCGCCGGTACAAACAACGTACGGCGGCATGGCGCACCGACCAGTCAGCGTTATGGTTGTCATATATTGAACCCCATGGGAGGGCTTCTAAGGACACCATTTCCAGGTGGATTGTGGAATGCATTCAGTTTTGCCATAAATCCGCCACCGGGAAACAGGTTGACGTGGCCAAGGCTCACAGTGTCCGCGGCGTAGTGACATCCACGGCCCTATTTAATGGGGTCCCTGTGGATGATATTATGTCGGTGGCTCAGTGGCACTGTGAGTCAAGTTTTACAGACCATTATCTCCGTGACACCTCTAATCCTCTCGCCTTGTCGGTTTTGAAAAAATAAATCGGTTTATATTTTTTGAGGTGATTTCCTCATTACTTATATATATCACAATTAATTTATGGAAACACCCACATTTTTGGGCCTGCATCAGTCTTTACCGATGGGAAGATGATGTTAGCAGCCATTGTCAACAAGGTCAGTCTTGTTCATGTGTTGTCCGTTGTTGATTGTATTGTCACGATTACCCGTTATTAATATGGTGATGGTTTGTGTATTTGTGTGGTTCATTGTTGAGAGTTACGAAAATGGAGCTTTTTCGTCTCTGTCCTGTAGTACATGGCACTTGTACGTAGAGAGCGTATAGGACATTGAGGTCAGTCGACTCTTCCTCCCAGGAAGGAGGGGGGGGAGCGCATATGACATTCGGTCATCTCTCATACATCGGTGGTGTTATCCGATGGTTAGTCAAATCCTGACTGTTTTTTCTTACAGTTTCAGAAGTTTTAGTGCCTTAAACGCAGAAAAGCGTATAGGGATGAGCTGGTCTTTTGACCTCGCCTCCCTCCCGCCAGATTCACTTTCGAATTCTGGCAATATCAAAAGTATTAGGGAGGTAAGTATACTCTTGAAGTGAAATAAACGAAATCTAGGATTTCTTTTTTCACGAGAGAGTTGATACTTACCTCCCTAGATACGGACCCGGCCTCTCCACCCCACAGAGGCTCGGTCTTCAGGCTCTTAATAGTTGCATGTGTGTCAGCCAATAATCTAGTCAGAGGAAGTGCTAGTCTGCGCATGCGCGGTGGTGGGGCTGGCATCCGCCGGACTACGCTCTGACTCCCTGCCCAGTAGGGGCACCTAACTGTTTTAAATCTGAGTGTTTATTGAGTGAAAGCCAATATTTAGCAATATCAAAAGTATTAGGGAGGTAAGTATCAACTCTCTCGTGAAAAAAGAAATCCTAGATTTCGTTTATTGTGAAGTGCCTTTGAGCAGTTAAGTCTGGAAAGGGCGCTAAATAAAAAAATACATACACTGCCAGAGCCGTGATGGAGTCAGAGTACAATAGGCTTAAAAAGCCTAGGATTGAATCGTGGCAGGCGCATCCACAGATAGTCCCATATGAATCGTCAGTGTGTCAGTATATCAGACATGTGAAAGCTGGTCAGCTAAACCTAGACTTCTTGGCGCAGTGATCCAGTGGAAAGATGTCTGGTTGCTGATGCTATGCGGAGTTGCAGTATGGCGGTTCGATCCCCCGACCGGGAGATGGTGATCAACAAATTAAACTAATGGGTGCATGACTGTCGGCTAGTTAGCACATAGAAATTGAAGCCGCACGTTGCCAGTGCGTCAATAAAATAAATACATACATACATACATACATACTTACTAAGGAACAAAGAGGTGGTTAGTTAATTATATGCAAGAGCTACTGGGTATCTATGATTTAACACTTGGAGGTCAAGGTGGGCAAAATTGGCTGCTCAGTGGTCTTGTGAAATGATCATTTGCAGGCCAAGAAAAGATGTATTTTTGAAAATTTGCCACTGGAATGACTGGCTCGATAACGGAGCCAGTCATTCTAGTGGTAAATTTGGAAAAACAGTATTGTGTCCGGCAAATGGACATTAACTATGATAAAATATAAGTTTTCTGGATGTCTTCTGTTAGTGAAAGGGTTAATACGGTCTTAACCCTTTAACACTCACATCAGCCAAAAACAACTTCTGCAGTGGTCCTGGAAAATGTCCTTTTGCAGACCAAGAGAAGCATATGTTTGAAAATTTACCACTGGAATGACTGGCTTGATAACCGAGCCAGTCATTCCAGTGGTAAATTTTCAAAAGCGGTTCTCTTGGTCTGCAAATGGACATTTTCTTTGAGAAAATTTAAATTTTCTTAAACAAATTTAAGGGTTGAAGGGTTAAAGATAAAGGTTTTGTTTCGTATTGCAGCGTCCACCACAGAACATTGACAGCAAACTGAAGGCGAGTAGGAAGGAGATCAATCCATATGCCACAAAACCCACATCATGTAAGGCACTGAGGATAAAATACTCTATCATAATACTGATTATGGCCGCAGGGTGGACATTAATTTACTGTCATCCACGATTCAACATACTTACCCAAGCTGGGGAAATTCCGGTCGTCCCATAGTCCTCAAGTCCTCATCGACTGACATGACTGAATTTTGGGTAGTTTTGTAATCAATGCCTAAGGATCATCTGGATGACTTAAAAATCCAGAAACATGTAGAACATTTAAAATGTGAGATGCGTAGAAATTTGTGACGGACGACTAGATTTTAATTCTCGTAGTCCTCTTGAGGACTGGATTTTTAAGCAATTTTCCAGGCTGCTACAATATGTCCATACATGTCTACAGTCATGATAAAACACCACAGCTAAATGCTAGTAACGCTTAGCTCTGGATAATAGAATGCAGGACTGGCTAATTCTTTGACTAATATTTAATCACATTATTGTATTTATCTTTGTAATATTAAATAACACAGAAATTTAACTGTCAGAATCGACTTCAATCTAAATTAGTTTCAAAATATTCAACATGATCTTGTATCCGGTCCGTACTGTTCATTTGAATGGGCTAGCTGGTAATAGTTTGTTGCAGATATGTTTGTGAGATATAATTAATACCATGGCTGAGTGAGTTAAGATTTGCCTAAGAAAGTATAATTTACTAATCTATTGAGTGATAAGATCTGTCGCTCAAGTATCTGACGTCATAATAAATTATGTCACATGTCGCCTGACTGGAATGATATAATGACATTATAGCTCCGTCATGAAGTGGCAGCAACATCTCCCAGTCAAATTAGTGTCAAAATTTTCAGCGTTCCTGTATGGTTATCTTGAGATTGGTTTTCTAGTAATTCAGTTTTCAAGGTATATAAATTGATTCAAGCGTACATACAAAGTGGGCGGAGCTTAGTTACATATGGGCGGGCCATGGTTAGAAATAGATCACTCTGTTGGCTAATAAGTTGCTAAAGGTATGTCCATCTAACAGAATGGATGAATCCACTTTTAAATATGTCCGCCCATCTCTAGCAAAGCTCCGGTAGCAAAGTTCCGGCTGCTCTGCCCATGCTTTTGGGGTGTTGGGATTGATCTATATACTTTGACTCCTGAGTTACCAGAATAACAACTTCATGGTAACTATGGTCAAGTTCGACTCCTAACCATAGTTAGCTAACTAGATTCGGAGTCGAACTTCAAATAGTTAACTAGCTAGTCATCTATAATCAACTATAGTCACCCGAGCTCGGTTCAGATGGTTAGTGCGATATTTGCGTAAATTTCAAAATGGTGGACACCAATCGATTGCCACGAATAAATGCATATAAAAGTATAAATATTTCACTAAATAACTTAGGTTTGATGAAATTATGCTTTCCCATTGTATGTCAATGTTTCCAAGCCCCGATTCCTTCCCACTTTATGTCATATGGACGCTTATTTGACGTCTTAGCGGACAAAAATAACCCATTTTCGTAAGTCATCAAAACAGACGACAGAAAGGGTTAATGGAGGCTGGTATCCGGCTCCACAATTTCTACAATAGTAATTCAATAGGGAACCGGGTACCAACGAACTATAGTTAACTATTCAGCGTTCGGCTTGGCATAGCGACTGCGCATGTTCACTAAACCATGAAACTAACTATAGTTAGCGAGTCGAACTTGACCTATACTGCTAACCTATGGCATCAACAGCACCCAGTAAAATTAGTTTCAAAATATTCAATAGAATGTTTATAAGTATTTATTAAAGAGATAGAATTCGTACAACTGACAGCGTTTTGAAATTCATGACAGACTTCGCTGCGTCATTAATTACAAATTTTGACTGATGCCAACCTACATGTGACATAATACATTATGACAGCATATACTTGAGTGACATATTGTTTTCCTCCATTGTACATTTGTGATATTGTGCTTTGCGATACAGAATTCCTTGCTCATTGCTGTACAATGTGATTGTATGAGTGTTTTATTTTATTAGGGCATATGGGTGAGAGGATGCAGCTGTATGAATCAGTTGTTGAGAATTCCAAGGAAAAAGTCCTCAGACCATTAATGAACAAGTAAGCAAATGAATACAGTACATCTTAGAAATAATATAAATAAGTTAACATGTTTCCAATACAAAACAAACATTTTAGCTGGTACAATTTTGAACTTGATGTAAGAAATGTTCTGTTGAATATTTTGAACATAATTAGATAATTGAATTGGAAGACATTGCTAGGCAGCAATATCTTCCCATCAAATTATGTTCAAAATATTTAACCATATGTTTTATTTTGCTTTGGGAATATTTAAAGTTATTTCTGAGCTGTCCAGTAGATGGATCAGATATATACACAGATTTATTAGCTACAGACACACATGGCTTAAAGTTATCATGCATCAGTAAATAGATGTCAATTGGCACACGATCTCCGAGAGAGTTTCTGATTCCTTACTCGGCAATAACTTGCAGGCAAGTTGCTCTTCAGCAAGTATCAATTCATGAATCCATTTCCGCACTCAATCATATGACGTCATAATCAACTACGCAACGTGTATGCTCACATTATAATCATGACATCATGAATGATTCGATTAAGCCTGTCTTTAACTCTTAGTAGTCTGACATGTTGTACGAATTGTATGTTTTTGCTATTTAAGAAACATGCTGTTGAATATTCTGAAATAATTTTACTTGGCGCATACGGCAGCAGCAGCAACCAGTCAAATTAGTTTCAAAATATTCAAACAATAACCTGTATCGTTTTCTGGAAATTGATAGTCAGGGCGTTCAGAGATCGATTGATTCCAACACGAGGGAGGTGTGGTTGGAGCTTTGCTAGTGATGGGCGTGGCATAGCTATAGCTAAAACAGGAAAGGGGCATTGAAAGTTAAACTGATTCTTTTTAGAGTACTTTCACTGAAAGTTATTGCAGGAAGAATTTTTATTCTTATTGTTCTCAAATCTGTAGCAAACATAGTTCGATCATATTGCCTACTGCATATTTTGACAATAAATATGATTCTCTGAGCTTATCTCTAGATAGCCTAAATGGGTTTATTTCAAATTTGGTATGTATGTGACACGATATATGGCAGGGATTGCATTTCAGTGAAATCAATCCATATTTGCTACAGTTATCTCCATATAGAAACAAAAATAAAAAATCGGTTTCGAGTCAATCGCTCTCGGCACACTAAATTAGATCTAAGATCTCGCTTAACCCTTTAACTGTCATATCTGTTCAAGAAATTGTTAATTTTCTAATAGAAAATATTAAATTTTCAAACGAAGAGATTATTTTTGAAAATTTATCACGGCAGTGTTAAAGTTTTAAGAGTGCATTTCATCAGAATCCATTTATAATCGCCAGCATTATCAGAGTAATCTCCCTTGATTAACTTTCGTGTTTCATGTTTCATCTACAGGTGATTATTGTAAATCACTTCTTCGTGGACATTTAATCTTAGTGTTTGGTTGTCATGCATGTCTTTCTCTCACTCACAGAGCTTCGTAATGACATTCATGATTACGTTTGATAGCAGATCCTGCCATGTCTCGCAATTTCTGTTTTCTAATTATGAATGTGTCACATCTTCAGGAAAGAGTTGGAGTATGAGAAACTACTGGAAGCAGCAAAAGAGGATGAGGATGAAATTCAGGCCAGAATAGAAGCTATCAATCTACAGATTAACAAGAAGCGGTGAGCTGCATCAGAGAGACAGACATGTGAATTGAGGGATATGATCTGCCACTCAAGTATCTGACGTCACAATCAAAATGATGTATAGCTCTTCTATGAACATCAAAAAGTTGTTTATGAAAGTGTACGAATTGTATGTCTTTGTGAATTTCTAAGTTGATAAATATTCTGTTGAATATTTTGAAACTAATTTGACTGGCAGCTCTTGCAATAGTCCCCAATGAAATTATTTTCAAAATTGTCAACAGTTTACATGTATAGGTACCTTAAAATGTAATTAATGTGAATTCAAGTTTCAAATTGATTTTAGCCTGCATAAAAAGTAGCCAGAGCTTAGCTAGAAATAGGCAGTGCATAGATAGAAACGGATCCCTCAATTGCCGTTGTTAGCGCAGTAATGCTCTGTACATTAGTTGTGAACTGACTGATTGAGAAAGGCCTCGGCGGTTGACTGGTGTGTATGCGATATATATTTGATTGTTAAAGCTATCATAAGGAGTTAAAACTATCAGAAGCAGTTAAGACCACCACATTAGACTAAGAATCTCAGTGATGTTAACACCTGAGGCTCTGAAAGCTCAAAATTCACTTCACTACTTATATGAGGTGTCCACTTTTACCCTTTCCATATCTAGCTTAACTCCACCCACACTTCGCCCGTGTTGCGATTGCTCAATTCCTGAACTCCCTGACTATCAATTTCCAGAAAACTACACGTAAGCTGTTGAATATTTTGAAACTAATTTGACTGGTTGATGTTGGTGCCAATGGCAGCAACAGCGCCCAGTCAAATTAGTTTCAAAATATTCAACAACATTGTTATTAAATAGTATGGACATACAATTTGTACAGCCTGATGGACTAGTAAGATTTTAAGATGGACTAATTCAAGTCATTCATGATGTAATTGATTATGACATCAGCCTTTTCACTTCAAGAGTATACTTACCTCCCTAATACTTTTGATATTGCTAAATATTGGCTTTCACTCAATAAACACTCAGATTTAAAACAGTTAGGTGCCCCTACTGGGCAGGGAGTCAGAGCGTAGTCTGGCGGATGCCAGCCCCACCACCGCGCATGCGCAGACTAGCACTTCCTCTTTGCTAGATTATTGGCAAAGAGATCACACATGTTTTTTTTGTTCAATAGCTTTTTCGCTCTCTTAAACTGTTTAAGTGGTGTTTGTTTGGAGTGTTAGTCACTTTTTTGGATGGCGGATAGGAATACGTCGCCACAGGAGGACGGAGGACCTTTAAATCAGGTGACTTCTAGTAAAATTAGCGAGTTTTCTTCCCGGTGTATTGTGTTTCCGGGACTCGCGTTTACCGTGATAAGCGCCTTGGTTGGTTGGGTTATATCAACTCGGTGCTACCTAGGACTAATTTCTCTTTCTGTTTCTGTCCACAGGTCTGTATGACGCTAGGTGGTGACGTCACAGTACCAGAGAATTAGTATTCTCTCCACCATGGTTCCATTTCCTACTAACACTGTTAGGTTATCTAACCAAATGAAAAATTATGTCCAGTGAGTTGGAGGCCTGGTATAAAGGTCTTCTCACTTTGCCCTCTTGATCCAATTCCTTCCCCATGAGGTGGAGAGAGTTAAGAGGCGTGCAGATGGTGGAGTTTCCGGTTCGTCACGTTGGATGGTTTGTCTATACAAAGCTGTCAGGTATCTAGTTATTGATAATGTGGTGATGTTAATTATTGTAAACAATCAAAGGGAGATAATTAACATTTTTGCCAGAAAAGAGTTATCTATATGTATCTGATGGTTGTATAGTCAACTTATCCATTCAGCATACAATTCGTCTTTGCACTTGGATGTTTTGTTGGGATCGAATTTTTCCTGTCACGGGATTAATGACGTCATAATCAGCTGGCTATGTGTTTATTAGCAATTCAAGCGCTATGCTGGTTTTTGATGTATATTGATCTTTATGATCGTTTTCCTTCTCCTTGAGTTGGATTGAGTTTCTAAGCTTAACTAGTTGCTCATACTCCTTGTCCTTTGCCCTGTTTCAGGGACCGGGTTGCGCGTCCTGTGGACGTTTTATGCATGTGAAGTTCTGGCCGCATCTGTGTTATCGATGTAGCCCTTGTGGTCCATTGATTAATTGTGACATATGTAAGCACTGGGGGGGCGAGTTAATGTCCGAATTCTTGTGCTGCTTACAGGCGACGGACAAGGTGGTAGAGGAGGAGAAGAAGAAGAAGCGGAAACGAGAGGTTGTAAGTAGGAAGGGTAAGGGGAAGGTCTCGTCCGCGGTGGATATGGAGACCTTCCGGACCGAGATGTTGGGAGAGATGAAGAGGACAATAAAAGATTTGGTTCCAGGGTTGCTTCGTGGCATGCTTCCTGGACCAGATCCTTTATTGTCCTCATCATCGGCTTCGGAGCAGGTAATCCCCGCCTCTGGATCGATTTTCCTTAGTCCGCTTCCGTTGTCCGACGATTCAGAGGTGGCCCCATTAGAGGGGGCGTTCCACGGCCCTGGCAGCAGGCTTATTGCCGCGCCGATAGGGGACCGTGGACGGTTGTCGCTGGAACCCGCTGGCTGCTTATCAGTCCAGGGGTATCCGCACGCCGCGGTGGCCAGTACCTCCTATGGCACCGTTCCTGGTCAGCCCGGGTTAGCTCTCTTTGCTGACCCGGGGTCTAATCTTTCTGACCAGGGTGATGAGGATTACCTGCTAGGGTCGCCGTCTGACGACGTGGACATGGATGAAGACGTTTGTGCACCCCTCGCGGGGAATGCAGGCGCTTTTTTCCACGGTATTACTCACCCTGGAGTAAGGTCCGCGGTTCAGGTGGTTGCCCAGGGCGCTGCTGATGGCCAGCGGTACCGCATACCTCGGCTTGCCGAGAGTGTAGCTGGTGCTGGCCGGGCCCGTGGTAGGGCTATGTATACCCCGCGCTCTACCGCGGTGCCTGCTCCTGGTCAAACCAGTGATATTCTCATGCCGGTGCTGTCAGGCCCGCATGTTTTCCCTGGCTTGCCAGGTGTATCAGCGTACCCGCCGTCAAGCTCTACTGCTTGCGCTCAGGAGGAAGACGAAGGACCCCGTCTTGTAGAGCGCTCGCAGTTAGCCACGGAGGAGGATTGGTATGACGCTTGCCAGTGGTTGGTGAGCGTTAGGCCTGATCTGCCCGTGGAGCAGTCGGCTAGCCACCGTGTTCACACGCCGTGGTTAGCTGGGAAACCAACTGCTAACGCTATGCCTTCTCTGCCGCTGGCGGAGCATGTCGTTGACATGTTCAAGGCGGCGGAGGCGTCCATTAACACGAGTGGACGTCTCGCGAAGGCCCCTCGCGAGGTGGCCAGGCGTTGTCGCATCGTGCCCCTGGACTACCAGCGGTACGGTGTGGTACCCAAGCCCAGCGTGGATGACCGCGCGGCTTTGGGTGAGGATACGCGGCCAGGCTCCCGTTCTGACGCGGGGGTCTTGTGCGCGAACGCGTTGCGTTCGGCGAATGCCGCGTTGCGTGATGCGGAGGAGAGTGGGAGGGCTTCGATTGCCGCTCTGTCCCACGTCTCCCAGCTGTTACAGGGGGTAGTAACGGCATCCGCATCGCGCCAGCCAGGCCCGCTCGCGGTCCAGCGAACCATCCAGGATGGTATTAACCTGGCGCTGGACTGTATGACGCGGGCGGTGACCAGGAGTGTCAGGGCAAGACGCACATTTGCCCTGGACAATCTGTGTCCGTCTCAGGACCTGTATAATAGGCTACTCCGTACGCCTATGACGGGTCCTGGTCTTTTTGGAGGTGAGGGATGTCGCCACCTCCAGGAGACGGTCACCCTGGTGAATAACCAGAGGGCGCTGCGCGAACAGTTTGAGGTGCTGCGTCGTGCTAACGTTCGCGCCGCGGCCCCTGCGTATCGTCCCCTGCAGGCTCGAGGTGGTGCTGGCCAAGTCAGAGGCCAGCCGCCGTCGCAGCGCCGGCCTCGGCCGCGTGCGATTCGGCCAGCAGTGAGGGGGGCGCAGGCTCCTCAGCCGCCGTCAGCCAGGCAGCCGCCCGTGCACCGAGGTGCGCGCGGGGCGGGGCGGGTCGCGCGAGGATCTGGGCGTGGTTATCGTTCCTGACAGGGCGCTTACCGCGGTAAGGACCACGCCGGTGTGTATGGCGACGGAGACAGTGCCGCTCTTGCATGCCTTGTGTCCACCGCGGTCCCTAGGTGGACCGGTGGGAGGCCGGCTAGCCGACCACATGCAAGAGTGGGAACGGTTAACTCAGGACCGTTTAGTCTTGCGATGGCTTTCCGTGGGGTATCATCCAGAGTGGATGACAGGCCCGCCGTCGCGACTGTCTCTGGTGCCAGTCTGGACTCCCATTCCGAGAGATCCAGATCAAAGGTTGTGTATCGAGGAGGAGATAAATTCCCTCGTACAAAAAGGAGCTATTCAGCCGGCGCAAAGGTGTCCGGGCTTCTATTCAACCCTGTTCTTGGTAACAAAACGCACCGGTGGGTGGAGACCGATTCTCAACCTCAAGCCATTGAACAAGTTCATCGAGACGCCCAGTTTCAAGATGGAAACGGTGCGCTCGGTGTTGGCGGGGTTGGAGAGGGGGATGTGGACGGCGTCGATAGATTTGAAGGACGCTTATTTCCACATCCCCATCCACAGGAGTTTCTGTCGCTTCCTGAGATTTGCATTCCAGGGCAGACAGTGGGAATTCAGGGTGTTGCCCTTCGGAATTTCCACGGCTCCTCGGGTTTTCACCCGTGTGGTTCTTGCGATCACAGCATACCTCCGCAGGAGAAGCATAGCAGTCCACACGTACATAGACGACTGGCTGTTGAAAGCGCACACCCGGGAAAGTTTGTCCGCCAATCTGGAGATTGTTTTGAAAATTCTCACAGACTTGGGCTGGATGATCAATTTCCCAAAATCAGAGCTGACTCCATCCCAGAAGTTTGTTTACCTGGGGATGTTCTTCGATCTGGAGACAGGATATGTTTATCCTACTCAGGAGAGAGTTCAAATACTCATCTCGTTGATTCAGTCAGTGTGCGACAGTCGTCATGTCCTGGCACGGGTTTACTTGAGAATGCTGGGGTTGATGGTTTCGTTGGAACCAGTCATTCCTCAGGCCGCCTTACGCAGGCGGCCGATCCAGTTGTTTCTCATGACACAATGGACCCAGAGTACAGGTTCGCTGGACTCGAATGTGTCAGTGTTGGCGCCTCTGATTCACCACCTGCAATGGTGGTTGAATACAGAGAATCTCTTACCGGGGGTTTTGCTAACCCCTCCCCACCCTCAGGTGACTGTGTATACAGATGCATCGATGGAGGGCTGGGGAGCTTGCCTGGAAGAATCCACGATATCAGGGCTTTGGAATCTGGAACAGTCAAAGGAACATATAAATCTACTGGAGCTAAGAGCAGTAGTCCTGGGCCTGGAACATTTCTTACAGAAAGTTCAGGGCAAGATTGTTCTTATTCGTTCAGACAACTCAACAGTTGTGACTTACATAAACCGCCAGGGCGGAACGAAGTCGCCCAGTCTCTGTATGATGACATGGAAACTGCTTTGTTGGTGTCTGGATCACCAGATTACCTTGAAAGCAGTTCATATTCCGGGAAGGTTAAACCTGCTAGCAGACTCATTGAGCCGAAGGATGAGTGTTTTACCCACGGAATGGCAACTAAATCAATGTGTGGCGGATCGTCTGTTCGACCATTGGGGGAAACCCAACATCGATTTGTTCGCAACGAAGAAGAATGCGAAGATGACGACGTACGTCTCTCCGATTCCGGATCCAAGCGCTTTCGCAACAGATGCGTTAGCTATCAGCTGGGGGAGAATGTATGCATACGCATTCCCTCCAGCAATCCTGATTCCAAAAATTCTTCAGAAAATCAGACAAGAGGAATGCCAAGTGCTTCTGATCGCCCCGGATTGGCCAAGCCGATCATGGTATACGGATCTGCTGGACCTTCTGGTCTGCAATCCGGTTCCTCTGCCTCTGATGGACGATATTATCTTCCAGGGCAAGGCCCTTCACAACAATCCGTCAATGTTCAGATTGACTGCGTGGATGTTGTCAAGGAATCTAGAATTAAGGAGGGCTTTTCTGAGCAAGCAGCCATGTTTATGGCCAAAGCCAGGAGGGGGTCAACCTCCAGAGCATATAATTATAAAATCAACAGATTTGCAGAATGGTGCTCAAAAAGATGTATTGATCCAATGGATTCATCTATTCAAGTAGTAGCTGATTTCCTCTGTCACCTCTATGATGCCTATAGCCTCAAGCCTAACTCTATTGCTGGTTATAAGTCAGCATTAATGTCTGTTATTCCTTGCTTGGCTAAGAGGGGAAGTGATGAAGTAAATACATTGAATGTATTAATTAAAGGCATGGGCAATCTAAGACCAAGGAATCCTCCTGTGATTCCGTCTTGGAGTTTATCGCTAGTGCTTCAAGTACTAGGTGATAAGCCTTTTGAACCACTTAGTTCCATTTCTATGAAACTATTAACACTGAAGACTGTGTTTTTAATTGCTGCGGCCTCGGCTAGGCGTAGGAGTGAGATTCATGCCTTATCAGCCGAGGATGACCGTTTTGTGGTTTCAGGGGAAGGCCTTAAGCTGCTACCTAGGATTAATTTCTTGGCTAAAAATCAGTCGTTGAAATATCCAGGTCAACCTATTATTTTGCCTGCTTTAACTAGATATGATCCTAATTCTAAAGCATGGTGTCCCGTCCGGGCGCTGCGCCGGTACAAACAACGTACGGCGGCATGGCGCACCGACCAGTCAGCGTTATGGTTGTCATATATTGAACCCCATGGGAGGGCTTCTAAGGACACCATTTCCAGGTGGATTGTGGAATGCATTCAGTTTTGCCATAAATCCGCCACCGGGAAGCAGGTTGACGTGGCCAAGGCTCACAGTGTCCGCGGCGTAGTGACATCCACGGCCCTATTTAATGGGGTCCCTGTGGATGATATTATGTCGGTGGCTCAGTGGCACTGTGAGTCAAGTTTTACAGACCATTATCTCCGTGACACCTCTAATCCTCTCGCCTTGTCGGTTTTGAAAAAATAAATCGGTTTATATTTTTTGAGGTGATTTCCTCATTACTTATATATATCACAATTAATTTATGGAAACACCCACTTTTTTGGGCCTGCATCAGTCTTTACCGATGGGAAGATGATGTCAGCAGCCATTTTCAACAAGGTCAGTCTTGTTCATGTGTTGTCCGTTGTTGATTGTATTGTCACGATTACCCGTTATTAATATGGTGATGGTTTGTGTATTTGTGTGGTTCATTGTTGAGAGTTACGAAAATGGAGCTTTTTCGTCTCTGTCCTGTAGTACATGGCACTTGTACGTAGAGAGCGTATAGGACATTGAGGTCAGTCGACTCTTCCTCCCAGGAAGGAGGGGGGGGGAGCGCATATGACATTCGGTCATCTCTCATACATCGGTGGTGTTATCCGATGATTAGTCAAATCCTGACTGTTTTTTCAGACAGTTTCAGAAGTTTAAGTGCCTTAAACGCAGAAAAAGCGTATAGGGATGAGCTGGTCTTTTGACCTCGCCTCCCTCCCGCCAGATTCACTTTCGAATTCTGGCAATATCAAAAGTATTAGGGAGGTAAGTATACTCTTGAAGTGAAATAAACGAAATCTAGGATTTCTTTTTTCACGAGAGAGTTGATACTTACCTCCCTAGATACGGACCCGGCCTCTCCACCCCACAGAGGCTCGGTCTTCAGGCTCTTAATAGTTGCATGTGTGTCAGCCAATAATCTAGTCAGAGGAAGTGCTAGTCTGCGCATGCGCGGTGGTGGGGCTGGCATCCGCCAGACTACGCTCTGACTCCCTGCCCAGTAGGGGCACCTAACTGTTTTAAATCTGAGTGTTTATTGAGTGAAAGCCAATATTTAGCAATATCAAAAGTATTAGGGAGGTAAGTATCAACTCTCTCGTGAAAAAAGAAATCCTAGATTTCGTTTAACACATCATATAGTTGATTATGACATCATATGATTGATGGATAAACTGGAATCCGCCTTTGAGTGCAATTGATGATTCGATGTGCGCAGCTCGACTAAGATTTAGACCCTGTCTAGGTTGGTATATAAGGGGAATGTTAACGTCACAACTCGCTAAAAGATTGCAGAGCAGTGTTGTTATCGCAAGAACTCTTTTTTAGTCTAATGTGGGGGAGTCTTAGCAGCTTACAATAGCGTTAGCATAATCTTTATTTGCTGTAACTAATAATTATTTCCTACCTGCGATATGGATATATTAAGTCATATAATATTATGTAATATATAATCTGTATAAGATATATAAACTTTGATTGTAGATAGCGATTTATCCTGATAGTAGGTTAGACATATGAACATTTACATGCCTTGAACAAATAGCAATAGATTGCCCACTTCACTCTTACTAGGTGTTTGGGTGAGAGACAGCATCCAAACAAAATCTCAGACACACAGTCACACCTAACCATGGCATAACAATCATCTCTGCAGACTTCATACATGTAGTATCAAATACTATGTATAATAGTGGTGCTGTTAGAATGCTTATTGTAATGTCACTACAGGCGACTGACACCCCATGAGTTGTTCAGCCAAGTGAGCGCAGAGGAAATTGACTGGCTGAAAATCTCCTCCAAAGAGGTAATCTTTGACATAGTATCTTTGTGTGCGCATGCATAAGTGAATGTGTATGTATATGCATAGGCGCATGTATTTGTGTATATGGCTTGAGAAAGGTGCTTTTGTCTCTTAACCATTTAATGGCTAACTTTGGTCAAGAAAATCAAAATATTTGCTTGAATCTTTGTATGTAGGCTCAGAGAAGACTATTTTTGAAAATTTATCACTAGAATGACTCGATAAGAGCCAGTCATCCAGTTGTAAATTTTCAACAATAGTCTTCTCTTGGTCTGCAAATCTACAATTCTCAAGGCCCCGGCAGAGGCAGGTTTCATCTCGAAAGGGTTAATTCATATGTGTTTGAGCTTATCTGTGTTATGTATAGTACAAATGTGTGTATGTGTTCAATCGAGCCCTACACAGGTTGACTGTTCAGGGTTCAAAAGACTTGAAAAGTACCTCAATTTGAGAATTCCCTTGAAATTTTATGAAAACTGTTTTAATGCATTGAAAAGCCCTTAAATTGAACGTTTCAGTCCAGATTATTTTCATTGAGTAAAAGCTTTGTCACGACTCCTCAGTCAAAATGACGGGAATTGCCTTCTCAGAGCATCTAATATTACAATCTTTGCATTAGCAGGCTCTTTATCAGAGTAGAGCTGAATGGTCTGACGGTAGTACCGTGAGGGCTGCAGTATACCGTGTACTGATACCATGACCATTGAAATTTCCAAGTACTGTGCATACCGTCCATAGAGGTAGTCGTGTGTTTAATGAGCCATATTTGTGAAATAAACCATAAAATCTTAATAGTGCAAGGGTAAATAGGTGCTAATAGTGCCAAAAAATGCAGACATCCCTAACTATTAGCCGCATTGTGGTGAGGGAGGCATTGTAAAAACAAACATCAAGACGTCAATGATAAAATATTGACAGGCAGAATTGTATGTATGTAGGTATTTCTATAGCGCCGATTCCGAAATTAATCGCTCAAGGGCGCTTTACAAAATTAAAATTTTAAGAAAAAAGATGCGTTTTTCATATCAAGAGTATACTTACCTCCCTAATACTTTTGATATTGCTAAATATTGGCTTTCACTCAATAAACACTCAGATTAAAACAGTTAGGTGCCCCTACTGGGCAGGGAGTCAGAGCGTAGTCTGGCGGATGCCAGCCCCACCACCGCGCATGCGCAGACTAGCACTTCCTCTTTGCTAATTTATTGGCTGAGAGACAACACATGCTTTCATGATAGAATCTTTCTATACTCTTTTCAAAGCTTTTTAAGACTATTAGATAGAAGTTTACCGCTGACAAAGATGGCTGAGAGAGTGACTTCGCCACAGGAGGGCCTTGGACCTTTAAATCAGGTGACTTCTAGTAAAATTAGCGAGTTTTGTCCCGTTGTAATGTGTTTCCGGGACTCTCGCTAAACGTGATAAGTGCCTTAATTAGTTGGGTTTTTTCAACTAGGTGCTATATAAGACTAATCTCTCTTTGTGTTTATGTCCACAGGTCTGTGTGAAGGAGAAATAAGGACATGACATCAGCAGAGGGTTTGTGTCTCTCCACCATGGTTCCATTTCCTACTAATACTGTTAGGTTATCTAACCAAAAATTCTATGCCCAGTGAGTTGGAGGCCTATTATAAAGGTCTTCTCACTTTGCCCTCTTGATCCAATTCCTTCCCCTTGAGGTGGAGAGAGTTAGGAGGCGTTCAATGGTGGAGTTCTCCAGTTCATCAGGTTGGATGGTTTGTCTAGACAAGGTGTCGGGTATTAATTATTGATATGAGAAAGGGAGATAATTAACACTATTTGCCATTGTTATCAGTATTTATCTGATGCTTGTGTAGTCGAAATGTCCATTCTGCACATGTTCTGGTTAGAGATACAATTCGTCCTTGCACTGGGATGTTTGTTGGGATCGATTTTGTCCTGTCATAGGATTAATGACGTCATAATCAGCTTTGCTCTTTATTTACAATTAAAGTTGTCCGAAGCTGGTTTCTGATAAAAATTATGATCTTTATGATCATTTTCCTTCTCTTGAGTTGGTGAGTTTCTAAGCTTAACTAGTTTGCTCATACTCCTCGTCCTTTGGCTTTTTTCAGAGACCTGGTTGTGCGTCCTGTGGACGATTTTTGAGGGACAAGTTTGGCCCTCATCTATGTTTTCAGTGTAGCCCCTGTGGTCCCTTGCTTAATTGCGAGATATGTAAGCACTGGGGGGGCGAGCTAATGTCCGAATTCTTGTGCTTGCAGGCGAAGGACAAGTTGGAGGAGGAGAAAAAGGAGCTGAAAAAAGAGGTCGTAAGTAAGAAGGGTAAGAGGAAGGCCTCGTCCGCGGTGGACATGGAGGCCTTCCGGACCGAGATGTTGGGAGAGATGAGGAGGACAATCAAGGATTTGGTTCCAGAGTTGCTTCGTGGCATGCTTCCTGGACCAAATCCTTTATTGACCTCATCATCTGCTTCGGAGCAGGTAATCCCCACCTCTGAATCAACGTTCCTTAGTACGCTTCCGTTGTTTGAAGATTCAGAGGTGGCCCCATTAGAGGGGGTGTTCCACGGCCCTGGCAGCAGGCTTATTGCCGCGCCCAATAGGGACCGTGGACGGTCGTCGCTGGAACCCGCGGGCTGCTCATCAGTCCAGGGGTATCCGCACACCGCGGCTGCCAGTACCTCGTATGGCACCTTCCCTGGCCAGTCCGGGTTAGCTCTATTTGCTGACCCGGAGTCTAATCTTTCTGGCCAGGAGGATGATGATTACCTGTTGGGGTCGCCGTCTGAAGACGTGGCCATGGAATATGACGTTTGTGCGCCCCTCGCGGGGAATACAGGCGCCTTTTTCCACGGTTCTACTCTCCCAGGGGTAGAATCCACGGTTCAGACTGTGGCCCTGGGCGCTGAAGGCCAGCGGTACCGCATACCTCGGCTTGCCGAGAGTGTCGCTGGTGCTGGCCGGGGCCGTGGTGGGGCGGTATATGCCCCGCGCTCTACCACGGCGCCTGCTCCTGGTCAAACCAGTGATATTAGCATGCCGGTATTGTCAGGCCCGCATGTTCTCCCTGGCTTGCCAGGGATATCAGCGTATCCGCCGTCAAGCTCTGTTGCTTGCGCTCTGGAGGAAGACGAAGGCCCCCGTCTTGTAGAGCGCTCGCAGCTAGCCACGGAGGAGGATTGGTATGACGCTTGCCAGTGGTTGGTAAGTGTTAGACCAGATCTGCCCGTGGAGCAGTCGGCTAGCCAGCGTGAGCACAGGCCGTGGTTAGCTGGTAAGCCTGCTGCTAACGCTATGCCTTCTCTGCCGCTGGCAGAGCATGTCGTTGACATGTTCGAGGCGGCGGAGACGTCCATTAAGTCGAGTGGACGTCTCGCTAAGGCCCCGCGCGAGGTGGCCAGGCGTTGCCGCATCGTGCCCCTGGACTACCAGCGGTACGGTGTGGTACCGAAGCCGAGCGTGGATGACCGCGCGGCTTTGGGTGAGGATGCGCGGCCAGGCTCCCGTTCTGACACGGGAGTCTTGTGTTCGAACGCGTTGCGTTCAGCAAATGCCGCGTTGCGTGATGCGGAGGAGAGTGGGAGGGCTTCGATTGCCGCTCTGTCCCACGTCTCCCAGCTGTTACAAGGGGTAGTAACAGCATCGGCATCGCGCCAGCCAAGTCCGGTCACAGTCCAGCGAGCCATCCAGGATGGTATCAACCTGGCTCTGGACTGTATGACGCGGGCGGTGACCAGGAGTGTCCGGGCAAGGCGCACTTTTGCCTTGGATAATCTGTGCCCGTCCCAGGACCTCTACAATAGGCTACTACGTACGCCTATGACAGGTCCTGGTCTCTTTGGAGGTGAGGGGTGTAGGCACCTCCAGGAGACGGTTACTCTGGTCAATAACCAGAGGGCGCTGCGCGAGCAGTTTGAGGTGCTTCGTCGTGCCAACGTTCGCGCCGCACCCCCTGCGTATCGTCCCCTGCAGGCTCGAGGTGGTAGTGGCCAGGTCAGAGGCCAACCACCATCGCAGCGCCGGCCTCGGCCGCATGCGATTCGGCCAGCAGCGAGGGGGGCGCAGGCTCCTCAGGCGCAGTCAGCCAGGCAGCCGCCCGCGCACCGAGGTGCGCGCGGTGCTGGTCGTGGCGCGCGAGGATCTGGGCGGGGTAATCGTTCCTGATGGGACGGTTACCGCGGTGAGAACCGCGCCGGTGTTTCTGGCAGAGGAGACAGTGCCGCTCTTGCACTCCTTATGTCCACCTCTATCCCTAGGTGGACCGGTGGGAGGCCGGCTAGCCGACCACATGCAAGAGTGGCAACGGTTAACTCAGGACCGTTTAGTCTTGCGATGGCTTTCAGTCGGGTATCATCCCGATTGGATGACAGGCCCGCCATCGCGACTGTCTCTAGTGCCGATCTGGACTCCAAATCCGAGAGATCCAGATCAAAGGTTGTGTATCGAGGAGGAAATAAATTCCCTCATACAAAAAGGAGCTATTCAGCCGGCACAGAGGTGTCCGGGCTTCTATTCAACCCTGTTCTTAGTAACAAAGAACACCGGAGGGTGGAGACCAATTCTCAACCTCAAGCCATTGAACAAGTTCATAGAGACGCCCAGTTTCAAGATGGAGACTGTGCGCTCGGTGTTGGCGGGGTTAGAGAGGGGAATGTGGACAGCGTCGATAGATTTGAAGGACGCTTATTTCCACATCCCCATACACAGGAGTTTCCGTCGCTTCCTGAGATTTGCATTCCAGGGCAGACAGTGGGAATTCAGGGTGCTACCCTTCGGAATTTCCACGGCTCCTCGGGTTTTCACCCGTGTGGTTCTTGCGATCACCGCATACCTCCGCAGGAGAAGCATAGCAGTCCACACGTACATAGACGACTGGCTGTTGAAAGCACACACCCGGGAAAGTTTATCGGCCAGTCTGGAGATTGTTTTGAAAACTCTCACAGACTTAGGCTGGATGATCAATTTCCCAAAATCAGAGCTGATTCCATCCCAGAAGTTTGTTTACCTGGGGATGTTCTTCGATCTAGAGACAGGATATGTTTATCCTACTCAGGAGAGAGTTCAGAAACTCATCTCATTAATTCAGTCGGTGTGCGACAGTCGTCATGTCCTGGCACGGGTTTACTTGAGAATGCTGGGGTTGATGGTTTCATTGGAACCAGTCATTCCTCAGGCCGCCTTACGCAGGCGGCCGATCCAGTTATTTCTCATGACACAATGGACCCAGAGTACAGGTTCACTGGACTCGAATGTGTCGGTGTTGGCGCCTCTGATTCATCACCTGCAATGGTGGTTGGACACAGAGAATCTCTTGGTGGGGGTTATGCTAACCCCTCCCCACCCTCAGGTGACTGTGTATACAGATGCATCGATGGAGGGCTGGGGAGCTTGCCTGGAAGAGTCCACGATATCAGGGCTTTGGAATCTGGAACAGTCAAAGGAACATATAAATCTACTGGAGCTAAGAGCAGTAGTCCTGGGCCTGGAACATTTCTTACAGAAAGTTCAGGGCAAGATTGTTCTTATTCGTTCAGACAACTCAACAGTTGTGACTTACATAAACCGCCAGGGCGGAACGAAGTCGCCCAGTCTCTGTATGATGACATGGAGACTGCTTTGTTGGTGTCTGGATCACCAGATTACCTTGAAAGCAGTTCATATTCCGGGAAGGTTAAATCTGCTAGCAGACTCATTGAGCCGAAGGATGAGTGTTTTACCCACGGAATGGCAACTAAATCAATGTGTGGCGGATCGTCTGTTCGACCATTGGGGGAAACCCAACATCGATTTGTTCGCAACGAAGAAGAATGCGAAGATGACGACGTACGTCTCTCCGATTCCGGATCCAAGCGCTTTCGCAACAGATGCGTTAGCTATCAGCTGGGGGAGAATGTATGCATACGCATTCCCTCCAGCAATCCTGATTCCAAAAATTCTTCAGAAAATCAGACAAGAGGAATGCCAAGTGCTTCTGATCGCCCCGGATTGGCCAAGCCGATCATGGTATACGGATCTGCTGGACCTTCTGGTCTGCAATCCGGTTCCTCTGCCTCTGATGGACGATATTATCTTCCAGGGCAAGGCCCTTCACAACAATCCGTCAATGTTCAGATTGACTGCGTGGATGTTGTCAAGGAATCTAGAATTAAGGAGGGCTTTTCTGAGCAAGCAGCCATGTTTATGGCCAAAGCCAGGAGGGGGTCAACCTCCAGAGCATATAATTATAAAATCAACAGATTTGCAGAATGGTGCTCAAAAAGATGTATTGATCCAATGGATTCATCTATTCAAGTAGTAGCTGATTTCCTCTGTCACCTCTATGCTGCCTATAGCCTCAAGCCTAACTCTATTGCTGGTTATAAGTCAGCATTAATGTCTGTTATTCCTTGCTTGGCTAAGAGGGGAAGTGATGAAGTAAATACATTAAATGTATTAATTAAAGGCATGGGCAATCTAAGACCAAGGAATCCACCTGTGATTCCGTCTTGGAGTTTATCGCTAGTGCTTCAAGTACTAGGTGATAAGCCTTTTGAACCACTTAGTTCCATTTCTATGAAACTATTAACACTGAAGACTGTGTTTTTAATTGCTGCGGCCTCGGCTAGGCGTAGGAGTGAAATTCATGCCTTATCAGCCGAGGATGACCGTTTTGTGGTTTCAGGGGAAGGCCTTAAGCTGCTACCTAGGATTAATTTCTTGGCTAAAAATCAGTCGTTGAAATATCCAGGTCAACCTATTGTTTTGCCTGCTTTAACTAGATATGATCCTAATTCTAAAGCATGGTGTCCCGTCCGGGCGCTTTGCCGGTACAAGCAACGTACGGCGGAGTGGCGCACCGACCAGTCGGCGTTATGGTTGTCTTATATTGAGCCCCATGGCAGGGCTTCTAAGGACACCATTTCCAGGTGGATTGTAGAATGCATTCAGTTTTGCCATAAATCCGCCACCGGGAAGCAGGTTGACGTGGCCAAGGCTCACAGTGTCCGCGGTGTAGTGACATCCACTGCCCTATTTAATGGGGTCCCGGTGGATGATATTATGTCGGTGGCTCAGTGGCACTGTGAGTCCAGTTTTACAGACCAATATCTCCGTGACACCTCTAATCCTCTCGCCTTGTCGATTTTGAAAAAATAGCTAGGCATATATTTTTGATGGGGTTTCCTCATTGCTTATATATTTCACAATTAATTTATGGAAACAACCACTAATTTGGGACTGCATCGTTCTTCACCAATGGGAAGAGGATGTCAGCAGCCGTTTCAACAAGGTCAGTCTTGTGTATGTGTTGTCCATTGTTGATTGTCTTGTCACGTTACCCGTTATTATTATGATGATGGTTTTGTGTATTTATGTGGTTCATTGTTGAGAGTATACGAAAATGGAGTTTTTTCGTCTCTGTCCTGTAGTACATGGCACTTGTACGTAGAGAGCGTATAGGACATTGAGGTCATTCGACTCTTCCTCCCAGGAAGGAGGGGGGGGAGCGCATATGACATTCGGTCATCTCTCATACATCGGGGGTGTTATCCGATGGTTAGTCAAATCCTGACTGTTTTTTCATACAGTTTCAGAAGTTTAAGTGCCTTAAACGCAGAAAAGCGTATAGGGATGAGCTGGTCTTTTGACCTCGCCTCCCTCCCGCCGAATTCACTGTCGAATTCTGGCAATATCAAAAGTATTAGGGAGGTAAGTATACTCTTGATGTGAAATAAACGAAATCAAGGATTTCTTTTTTCACGAGAGAGTTGATACTTACCTCCCTAGATACGGACCCGGCCTCTCCACCCCACAGAGGCTCGGTCTTCAGGCTCTTTGTAGTTGCATGTGTATCAGCCAATAAATTAGTCAGAGGAAGTGCTAGTCTGCGCATGCGCGGTGGTGGGGCTGGCATCCACCAGACTACGCTCTGACTCCCTGCCCAGTAGGGGCACCTAACTGTTTTAATCTGAGTGTTTATTGAGTGAAAGCCAATATTTAGCAATATCAAAAGTATTAGGGAGGTAAGTATCAACTCTCTCGTGAAAAAAGAAATCCTTGATTTCGTTTATTTAGAAGAGACTTAAAAGGTTTAAATTTATCACAGTTCCGAATGTGTGCCGTGAGGTTGTTCCAGAGTTTTGGGCCAGCTTTTGAAAAGGCTCGTTGTCCAGCCATTAAATTAGCGGGTGGAACTACACACAACAGTTGCTCGCTTGATTGCAGGGATCTTGGTGCTATTCTCTTCGTTATCAACGAACAGAGGTATAGTGGTGCAAGTCCATGCAGGCATTTAAAGACTAGAAGTGCAATTTTGTAGTTGATTCGCTCTTTAACGGGTAGCCAGTGAAGCTGTTTAAGTACAGGGGTTATGTGGTCATAACGGTGAGAATGTGTTACTAGTCTGGCTGCTACGTTTTGTGTATTGTATGTTGAACGTACGTCTTGCAAGTCTCATGGTAGGATTGCTATATTTAAAACTTCTAAACTCCTTCTCTGGCCATCGAGCAGTGGTAATTAGGCTATAATATATTGCCTATTCCTGCTTGTATTATTAGCTCACCTGGCCTCAAAAGCTAAGTGAGCTTATGCCGTGGCAACCGTCCATCATCCGTCCATCATCAATTTTTCCTTTAAACAACTTCTCAAGAACGATTGGACCAATATCAATTATATTTAGCAGGATGTATCCTTAGAGCATAGGGATCAAAGTTTGCTCAAACAAAGCAGATTGGTCAATATGGCCGGCAACCATCTTGGATTTTGGCCAATTTTTAGAAACGTCTTTAAAAATCTCCCAAACCGCGTAGTGGATTGAAGCAAACCCCATGAAATATTCTCTAGGGCAAGAGGCTGAACCAAGTTTGTTCATGGGAACTTGTTTGGTCAAATGGTTAGGTGGTCATTTTGGTTGACTTAGGTTTAGTGAAAACAACCTCCAAAACTGCTGAAGGGATCAGGCCGAAGTTTGGGAGATATGATTATGGAATAAGGGCCATTAAAGTTTGTTCAAGGGAAGTTGATCCGTCAAAAAACATGGTCACCGTGGGCCAATCAAAATATAGTGTGTTTGGCGGCCATGTTGGATTTTTTTATTTGATGGATTTTGAGCTGAAATTGGTTTTATATATGTTTTTTGATATTCTGATCTCAAATTTGCAGTTTTCGAAACTCAGATAAATGGTTTTGGCGGCCATCTTGGATCATTTTCCCGCCAAAAGCTCCCATACTAAAATGTCTTTCTCGAGAACTACAGGATCAATTTCAATTGTAGTTGGCAGGAAGCATCCTTAGGGTGTAGGGATTCAAGTTTGTCCAAACGAAGCTGATCGGCCGATTGGGCTGGTGGCCATCTTGGATTTTGGCAAATTTTTAGTCTTTAAAAATCTCAGAAACTGTTTGAGGGATCGATTCAGAACTCATGAAATATCATCTAGGGCAAGTGCTGAACCAAATTTGTTCACTTGTGAACTTGATTGTCCGAATCGTTCGGCGCCCATCTTGGATGACCTAGTTTTCGCTAAAACAACCTCCAGAACCGCTGAAGGGATCGGGCCGAAGTTTGGGAGATATAATTATGGAATAAGGGCCACTAAAGTTTGTTCAAGGGATATCGATCTGTAAAAAACATGGCCGCCATGGGCCAATCAAAATATAGCGCGTTTGGCTGCCATATTGGATTTTTTTATTTGATCGATTTTGAGGCCGAAATTGGTTGTATATATGTTTTTTGGTATTCTGATGTCAAATTTGCAATTTTCGAAAATGATAACCGGGTTGATGGCTATCTTAGATAATTTTCCCGCCAAAAGCTCCCATACTAAAGAAATGCAAAACGTCTTCTCGAGAACTACTGGGTCGATTTCAATTATGTTTGGCAGGAAACATCCTTAGGGCATGGAGATTTAAGTTTGTTCAAATGAAGCCATTTTGGCCGGCGGCCATCATGGATTTTGTTTGATTTTTAGAAATATCTTTAAACATCTTCGCCGAAACTGTTTGACCGTTTAATTCAAAACTCATAAAATATCATTTAGGGCATGAGCTGGACCAAGTTTGTTTAGGGGAACTTGATTGGCCAAATGGTTGGGTGGCCCCTTGGATAGTCTGTTTTTCATGAAAGCAACTTCGTCTCCAGAGCCACTGAACGGATTGGGCCGAAATTTTGGAGATATGATATTGGTGACTAAGGGACATTAAAGTTTGTTCAAGAGAAGTTGATACATAAAGAAAGAGGGCCTCTGTTTTCTTGTTACAATCTGCTCAACTCATTAGTGTTCTACTTATTGTTAACCCTTACCACGCTGGTGTCAAAATTAAAAATTTTAAAATGAAATTAAAAGATGAACTGGTGTTCATTTTTCAACAAATTTGGTGGAAGATGGTGCTGTCGTAGACAGCAACATCATCCACCAAAATTGTTGAAAGATGTACACTAGTTTCTTTGCTGTTGGCAGGGTATAAAATAGAATATTGACATCAGTGTGTTAAAGGTTAATGACCATTCTAGTTAAGATGCCTCTGGTCCAGGTGAGCGATACAGGCCCCTTGAGCCTGTGTTTGTTAATGACCATTCTAGTTGAAATGCCTATGGTCCACGTGAGCGATACAGGCTCCTTGGGCCTCTTGTTTGTAATTATTAGTCCAAGCATTTTGTCGGTGAACAAATAGGCTAGAATAACAACATAACATACAAACTGCATTCTATTCACATACAATAATCTTCTCGTAATGCCGTATCTGGTTGGTTGGTTGTGAACTAGACCGTGGAAAAATCCATTACTGTACAGCATTTATCAATGAAAATATATTGAAATGCAGTGTTTTTTCCGCGCAATTTTGATCACGTGGCGCTCTGTTGCCAGTAAGTAGTGTTGAAATGTCATTGGGTTTATTTTTGCGTGTTGTTTAACATATTTCTTTAGTGGTTAAATTCATTTGAAGTAGGGACACCTAAAAATTATGTTCTTTTACTTTTTGTAATTCATATTTCAACTGGCTATATGTAGGAATTTCGTGGAAATAGCCTCTGAGCTTTGGAATCGGCTTAAGATCAGTGTTGTGTTATATGCATGTGTATAGGCCAGTTTTCGCAAGTAACCAGTTATACAACTCCTACAGAGTTAACCGAGTACAACCCTAGCTTCGTTTAAATACTTGCTTACTTTGTCTGGACTCTGTTTAGCAACACGCTCGACTGCCGAATTAAAATTGACCATTTGCTGGTCGCGCGCATTAATAGTCAGAACAATCCAGATAAGAAATAGTGCACTCCAATGTCAGATAGCAGATTATAGTTAGCGAGTCGAGCACACACTCTGATGACACGGCCGATATTGACGTGAATGATACATAAATAAAATAATACAGACCTACTAAAATCGTGAAACTAAACATTTGCACTAGCCGTAATGTTGATTTCACTATATTAGAAAGTAGACTATTTATCTTACCTATTTTAACTGTTGATTGAAAATGGAAGTGAGAAGGGAAAACAATGCTCTAATTTTGTGGCATGTCATCTGACCATACGATGACGTTATGCCGTGATACTGCAGTATTTTTGTATTGTACCGATACCGTGATGTAAATGTCAATATCACTCGGCTCTATATCAGAGCATATAATATTAAAATCTACATTAGCAGACTCGGAGCCCCATCCCCCTTCAATTCCCACCAGTCTAATATCAGGCCTTGAAAATTGTGAAATTACTGCCATGAAAGTCCTTGAAAAGGCTTTTAATAAAAATCTCCAGTGGCTGTAGGAACCCTGCTGTTGTACATATGCATTGTTAATCATCAATCATCATACCTGTGTCTGTGTTGATAGTTTGATGGGAAGCGTGATGCGGCTAGCTGTCAGTTAATGTGGCAGAATGTGCTGCATCCATTCATTAATCGTGGTAAATGGCATGAGGATGAGAGTATGCATCTGATAGCTCTGGCCAAGCACTATGACTACAAGAACTGGCTGTGCATAGCCAGTGAATTAGGGGTAAGTGCGACTCATGCCTACAAATATCACCATGTGGTCCTGTTATTAGTTTAATATTGTAGTCGTTGGAATATCAGCCTGTACCTTGCATTTTACCATTCGTTCATCAAGACTGCTAAAATGACTTCTGCAGTGGTTTTGAGAAATATCCAATTGCAAGTAATTAGAGGATTTTTTCTGAAAATCTACCACTCGAGCCAGTCCTTCCAGTCATAAAGATACTCTTACCGTGATTTGCAAATGGACATTTTCTATGCGAAAGTTGAAATTTTATTGGCAATATTTGACCATTAAACAGCTAGAACCACCTATGCATGTAAGCTGTGGATATTTGATATCTAATGTAGCTGAAAGCTGTGGCTGCTTTAGGCATCATAAATTGTCAGCTAACTTAGCTCCAAAATATTCAACTACTGGTTTGTTGGATCCTAAAAGAATGTGTGATAGCTGTTCTGTGATAATGAAGTATTTGAAGAAACAATTGTGGAATTGTGAATAAGTCTCTGAAATGCTTTAAAACAGACATTCATTATCACATTCTGTCTGTACCACATACATGTTAATCTTTGCCACCACATACATGATTTTCTGATTTACTAGCTGGCCTGGGGCCAAATGCTTTCAAAAGTATTTTAATGCAAATGCAAATACTTCATATTTGTGCAAATGCAAATACTTTGAATTTTGTTCAAATGCAAATACCTTTTAAAAAGTATTTCAAATTCCTTCAAATCATTAGATGCTTTTTATTTCTAGTAAAGTGATAGCTTTTGTAAACTCACTCAGTTCTAATCTTTTCTCTTTAACCTGCCGAGAATGTGATTTTTCCCTAAACCTGTGCTCATATTCCTGCCTTAAAAACATGTTATATTGTATGTGTTTGTGTATTTCCAGACAAACAGAACAGCCTTCCAGTGTCTGCAGCATTACCAGCAGGTGCTATGTCCACAAGAGAAACGGTCAGTGCATATGTGAATGCTTATGTGTGTGCGCGCACGCACGCACGCATGTGTTTTATGCGTGCGTGTGTGTGCATGCATGGAACGAATAGAATGTATATGCCTAGATGCATACACTTGTTAGTTATCCATGTAGACATGTTCGGTATTCTTGCCCCATACCTTGTAATAGACCTTTCCAGTTTATCCATCCATCATATGACGTCATGATATCATAATAAACTAAGTGACGTGCACGATGACATCATAATTAACTATGGCATGAATGACTCAGTTTAGTCCGTCTTTAACGCTTAATAGTCCGACACATTGTATGAATTGTATGTTTTTACCATTTAGTAAACATTCTGTTAAATAGTTTGAAACTAAATTGACTGGGCACTGTTGCTGCCTATTGCTTCCATAGGCAGCAACAGCACCCAGTGAAATTTTAGTAAAAAATATTTAACAGCTTACCAGAATACCTTTCTGAAAATTGATAGTCAGGAAGTTCAGGGATCGATGGATTCCACCAACATGAGCGAGGTGTGGGTGGAGCTTAGCCAAAGATGTGCGGGGGTAAAGCTAAAGCTTGAAAGGTCCATTGCATCTTCTAATTTATGCAGGGACTGGACAGCTGAAGAGGATTACCTGCTTCATGAGGTTGTTAGCATTTGTCGTGTTGGACAACGAATACCATGGAATCAAGGTATATATGATCATATTCAATAGGTTAAAATAGAGTCATGGCAAAATAAAACCCATGCACACAGACGCTCTTAACAGTTTTTGTCGTGCCCCGTGAGTAGCGTAAGATGTTTCGACATAACAATCCAAATGGTCTGTACAGGGACTTTGTTATGGACAGCATGCAGAAAAGCAAAAGTAGCGCAATGTTAAGGCTAAGTTTTCTAGTTATATTTATTTTTAGCACATTTATTTTATGTAAGGTGATATCTTGAAAAGAGGTAGTTTGAGATGTTTCTATGAGTACCATTATTTTAATCCAAAAGACTCATATTCTTGCTATGGGAAAAGCTGTAATCTGTCAATCATGTGTTGGGGGGGGGGGGGGTAGGCTAAAAAAGTGGATTCATGAAGAATAACACATTTCTGAAAATTTCACTCCTATAAGTCCTTGTTATTCTGCCCCATTCATAAGTCATAACATACTTGGCCAGAACTGACATTGTTCATATAGAATTTGTTTGTTTCCAGTGGCATTCTATTTAGATGTACGAAGTCCAGCTCAGTGTCATGACCATTATTTCTATATGCTGCGGCCACAGCGTAAAAGATGGACAGCAGAGGAAGACAAGGTCTGTAGCCATGTTTGGTCTTGCTAACTCTGATGTTATATAGTACCTGGGGTTCTCTCCTCATAAGGGTCCTTTTAAGGGTATATAACCCCAAAATGCAACTTGGGACCCCCAAAAGTAGTAGCAGTGGATCACATTGGACCCCTGAAAATCTTGTATGATTGTTAAATACTAAGCAGTTTTATAGGCTTTTGTACAAAAATACCCTCAAAATCAAGCATGACCACCATAACTATCTGTGAGTCCATGCTACACTCTAATTTGAGCATGGATGAGAAAAACTACATGGGACCCCCAGATTACACTTTTGTGATCCACATATTTCGACTTGGGAACCCTCAGTTTTCATTTTATATCAGGTCCCTGGGACTTTGGATGCCATGGTAAAAACAGCATAGTATGGCTCATAAAAAATGTTAAATTGTTTCCAAAACACAACAATTTTGAACACAATATATGAAATGTGCTGTTGAATGTTCTGAACACAATTGGATTGGTAGTCATTACACGACAATGTCGTCCAATCCTATTATGTTCAAAATATTCGACAGTACGTTTTAATTTGTTTTGCAAATATTTTAATTTATTTCTGAGATGTACCGTTCATATATAATGTACACGGAAGTGTTGTATTTAGTTTTTATTGTATCATAATTGTATGGTTATGATGTCATCATTTCATGTTGACCAACAACATGTTTTTTCTTTAAATTTAATAATGTCTTAACCTTTTAGTGCTTACATACCAGAAATCACAAATTCTTAATGATTTACGGAATATTCTGTTGAATATTTTGAACTAATTTGACTGGGAGCTGTTGTTGCCTATGTCAAATTAGTTTCAAAAATATTCAACAGATTTCTTGAAGGTTGTTTTAACTTCTCAGATGAGTTAATAGCTTGAAAACCTTTTGCACCTGACGCTGATTTCAGTTTAGATCGGGTCAAGGATGCCAGGCCTAAGCAGTCTGTGCCTTATATACCCCCTAAGGAGCAGGAAGTGTTTACAACTTGTACACTGTTGCTAAGAGATTGTAATCTGCAGTTGTCTGTGGTTTCTTGAAGGTGTCCTTTAAAACTGAAACATCGATATTTCAAGTGTTAAATGCTTAACAAACAGGTGTGGACCTGGAAGTATGTAATCACTTAAAGGAAACCTCACCTTATCTTATGCTAACCCTTCAGGTGATAGAATTTGCCACCCATAATCCATCCATGACATTTTAGCTTCTTATCGTCCCGACAACAAAAGATATTCAGGCTTTAGTAACTAAATGTTGATGCTATTCTACAGCCTATGATGGCTGTCCTGATTTACTTTTAAACCAATCAGAAAAACCTAGCGTGTCTTCGTCGGTATATACTCTCAGTCAAAGAGATGCCATCTATAGTTTGGCCGGGTGGTGTAAAAGCAAGCATACGGGTAAATTGTCTAATATTTTGAAACTAATTTGACTGGAAGTGGTTGCTGCCATAGGCAGCAACAACTTCCAGTTAAATTAGTTTCAGAATATTATACAAGATGTTTATTATATAATAAAGAATATAATACACTGGCACTTATATGACATCACACACTATCATTTGAGGAGACAAAATGGCGGCGATCAATGCTCAGCATTTACATGATATTACAAAGCAGATATAATTGTGGTACAGATAAGGGAATGCGACAGGATATGAATGAGATGGACTCTATAAACCATAATCTATCAGTGTAATACAACATTTGAGATGAGATTAGCATCGCTTTACAAGCCCATTATCTCACTGTAACATCCATGCTAGTGATATCAATATCTGGTTATTCATTGAGTCAGCGATTGACAATTATCATAACGTATAATTAGCCAGTTCTTAGCAATAGGAGGCAATTTATCTGTAAGCCTTTAATTGATGAGTTCCTGTTATCTAATTTTCAAAGCAACCATACAGGAAAACTGCTGAATATTTTGAAATTAATTTGACTGGAGGCCATTTTCAGGCCAAGAGAATATTTTAGAAAACTTACACATGCACCACGGGAATAACTGGCTTGGTTAGTGCCTCAGTCATTCCAGTTGTGTATTCTAAAATGTAATTTTCTTGGTAGGCAAATGGAAATTCTTTATGAGAAAGTTTCTTTCTGGGGGGACAAATTTTGACCAATAGAGGAATAACTCTGCACCCATTTCTTATCACTATTATATGAGGCATGGCAAAGCTGAAAGATCATCGTTGTCTCTCCTGCAAAGCAGAAACTGAGGCATCACTTTTCCACTGAACGCTGTGATGTCATCGATATGGGCCCTTTAGCCCATTAATTTGTTCACAAAAATTTCAATTGTCTCGTGGAAAATGTCTATTTGCAGACCAAGAGAAGACTATTTTTTAAAATTTACCACTGGAATGACTGGCTCGGTTAACTGAGTCTTAAAGGGTTAATGTTTAGCTAAACTTCTCGACAAATAGTAGGACACACAAGCCATTTAAAGCTTAGTAATCCTTGTTTTGATGTTTGACATTAAATTGTGTACAATCCACTGGATTACATGATCATTAGACCGTGCTGCCTAAAATAATTATATGTATCTTTCTAGTTCCTTACCTACCCGCGACAACAGCTGCGACCAACTTTCCCCAAACACATTGCTACCTCAACATTTCTTCCCAGAAAATTTGCACTGCTGAATTTATTGAATTTTCAGTGTTTTTAATCATATTTTCTACCATTATTTGATACATATTTAGCAAAAACATGGTAAAATAAATCGCAAGCCACCCACAAAAAACAATTCGCTACCTACCTACATGAATTTTTTTGGCATGTAAACGGAAACATATTATTAGTCCACTACTGGTAAAACTGGGGGAACTATAGGTTTGCACTCCATCTGTCTGTCCGTCCATCCATCTGTCTGTCTGTTGCAGTTGGTTTTCCCGCACTTTCTTTGGAACTCATCCAAAGTATTCAACTCAGAATTGGTACATTGCTTTGTTATGAGAAATTACAGACCAACTTTTGAGTTTCAGGCGTATGCATCAATTTAAGACTTAAGAAATACAAAAAATATCAGCTTTCCACACTTTTTTGGCACTCCAAGATAGTTACGGGAAAATCAGTACATCGCTTTAGTATAAGGAGTTACAGAGCAAGTTCGAGTTTCAGACATCTTCGTCAATTTTTTTGAAGTTATGCCCCCTTTCAGCTTATGAAATATGAAAAATATTAGTTTTCCGTACTTTTTTTCAGTTTCACGATATTCTACTGAGAATTGCTACATTGCTTTGTTATGAGAAGTTACAGACCAAGCTCGAGTTTCAGGCGGAAGCTTCACTTTTTGATGGAGTTATGCCCCCCCCCCCCCCCCCTTTCGACTTAAGAAATATGAAAAACATCAGCTTTCCGCACTTCTTTCCGCACTCCTTCAAGATGTTTAAGGGAAAATTGGTACATCGCTTTAGTATAAGGAGTTACAGAGCAAGTTCAAGTTTCAGACATTTTCGTCAATTTTTCATGGGGTTATGCCCCCTTTCAACTTATGAAATATGAAAAATATTTGTTTTCCGCGCTTTTTCTCACAGTCTCAAGATATTCAACTGTGAATTGGTACGTTGCTTTGTTATGAGAAATTACAGACCAAGTTTATGCCAATTTTGATGGAGTTATGTCCCCTTTCGCCTTATGACATGTATGAAATACAAACATATCAGCTTTCAAAGCATTTTCATTCTTCGTCACCATATATAACTAAGACTTGGGTTATTGCTTTGTTATAAGAAGTTACAGATCAAGTTCGATTTTTAGCTGCTTCTGTCAATTTTTAATGGAGTTTTTGACTGTCAATCTCTAAAGATTTATATCACCAGGTAGGGGACATGTTTTGCAAAGCCATACTTAGAATGCTTGTTTCTTTTGCTTTGCAGCTTGCAATAGCATCTTCACCTAAATACTCGCTGAACTCTCAGACCTTTGTATAGAATGCTTGTTTTGTTTGGTCTTATGGAATTCAGAATAATCTTTGAATGCATATCCCGCTGTCGTACATCAACCAGAATGCACGAATATTATAACCTGCTGCCCATGTCTGTATGCAATCAAGGTGTGTTTACTGTATTTGTTAGTTACTTATTACAGAAACTTGTTGCAGCAATCCAGTTGATGGGCACTGATGCGTGGGAGCGTATTTCGCTTCATGTTTCTTCTCGATCTTCTACACAGTGCAGGGAGAGGTATGAATCAGTGCAAACACTCAAAATTTGCTGAAAAATATAAATTTGGCTTTGTAAACATTTTTATTTCATATCAAGAGTATACTTACCACCTTGATACTCTATGATATTTCCCAAATATCGACCTAGCTTCAATAAGACTCAGAATTAAAAATAAACCGCCCCCACTGGGCAGGTTACTCAACTGACAGTCCAGGGGATGTGCGGCCCAAACTCACACATGCGCGGGGCTGTCTCTTTGTCTACTCGAATTATTGACCTGCCATTGCAACACGCTTTCATAGTTTTGCTTTTGCTTTTGATTTTTTTGGAGCTTTAAGTTGTTCTACAACTTGATTTTGACTTGTTCTAGTATGTTTGATGCAAGTCACCGGAGGATGCTCCTGGTCCTAGCCGTCAGATGTACTTTAGTAAATTTATTTTCGAATGCTATATCCGGGATTCGCGTTAACACGTGGATACGTCTATATTAGGCTAGCTCTTTTTGGGGGAGGCCTATATATTAACTAACGCATGTCGTGCTTTGTATTTTCAGACACATTTGGCTGATTTCTGACGTATCCTTCATCTGAACAGTTATTTATACTTGGTTTTCTGGGTCCAAATAATTTATTATGAGTTTTGCAGAGGGAATTATTGCCATAAGAAGTAATTATTCTCCCCCCACCACAGGGTTTTGGATTCAGGATCAGGTATTCCTGTTGTTGTTCAGCAAGACTTCACTCATTTCACATCAAGAGTATACTTACCTCCCTAATACTTTTGATATTGCTAAATATTGGCTTTCACTCAATAAAACACTCAGATTAAAAACAGTTAGGTGCCCCTACTGGGCAGGTAGTCAGAGGTAGTCCGGCGGATGCCAGCCCCACCACCGCGCATGCGCCGACTACCACTTCCTCTTTGCTAATTTATTGGCAGGGAGAACGCATGTGCTTGTTGTTTTGCTGCAAGTTCACGAGTTTAAAACCTATTTCACGTCATATTTACCGAGAATATTGTTGAGAAAGATGTCTGAGAGGGCAAATTCGCCAGAGGAAGGGACGGGATCTCTTTATCAGGTGATTTCAATGATATTCTAGCGAGTTTTTTCCCCGGTGTAATGTGTTTCCGGGACTCGTGTTTACCGTGAGGAGCGCCTGTTTGAGTTGGTTTTTTCCAACATGGTGCTTTATAAGTCTAATTTCTCTTTGTGTTTATGTCCACAGCACAGGAGGGTTTGTTTTTCTCCACCACGGTTCCATTTCCTACTAATACTGTTAGGTTATCTAACCAAAAAGTCTATGTTCAGTGAGTTGGAGGCTTACTATAAAGGTCTTCTCACTTTGCCCTCTTGATCCAATTCCTTCCCCAAGGTGGAGAAAGGTGAAGAGACGTAGTCTTGGTGGAGTGCTCCAGTGCATCAAGGTGGATGGTTTGTCTATACAAGGTGTCAGGTATATGAGTAATGATATGTGGTAAAATTATTTGAAAAAATAATGACTGATTTTTTACCATTTTTTATCATGGTGTATCTGATGATGTGTAGTCTGAATATCCTTTGGAGGATGTTCTAGGTATGAATACAATTCGTCCTGGCACTTGGATGCTGGTTGCGGATCGATTAATTTCTGTTAAGAGATTGATGACGTCATAATCGGCCTTGCGCTTTATTAACATTTAAAGTTTTGTCCAACGCTGGTTTCTTCTTGATTAGTGATCTTTATGATCCTGTTCCTCTCTTTTAGTTTGGTTTTGAGTTTCTTCTAACCGTAACTAACTTGCTCATTGTCCTCGTCCTTTGTCCTGTTTCAGAGACCTGGTTGCCCGTCCTGTGGTCGTTTCCTTAAGGACAGATTTGCGCCACATTTGTGCTTTAGCTGCAGTCCCTGTGGACTGTTGCTGAAATGCGATGTATGCAAGCATTGGGGGGGGGGGATCTAATGTCTGAGTTTTTATCGTTGCAGGCGAGGGAGAAGGTCATGGAGGAAGAGAGGAAGGCGAAGAAGGAGGGTGTGAAAAAGGGTAAGAGGAAGGCCTCATCCGCGGTGGATATGGAGGCCTTCCGGTCCGAAATGTTGGGAGAGATGCAGAGGACAATAAAGGATTTGGTCCCAGAGTTGCTTCGCAGCATGCTGCCTGGCCCAGGTCCTTTGTTGTCCTCAGCATCTGCTTCGGAGCAGGTGATCCCCGCCTCTGAATCCGAGTTTCTTAGGTCCGGTCCGTTGTTCGATGTGGATTCAGAGGTGGCCCCCTTGTTGGGGGCGGTCCACGACCCTGGCAGCAGGCTTGGTGCCGCGCCGAGGGGCCGTGGACAACGGTTGTTGCTGGGACCCGCGGTCTGCTCTTCAGACCCTGGGTATCCGCGCGCCGCGGGTGTCAAGTCCTCCTATGGCACCTTCCCTGGCCAGTCCGGGTTAGCTCTCTTTGCTGACCCGGAGTCTAATCTTTCTGGCCAGGAGGAAGAGGATTACCTGCTAGGGTCGCCGTCTGGGGACGTGGCCATGGATGACGACGTCTGTGCACCCCTCGCGGGGAATGCAGGCGACGTGTTCCGTGGTTCTACTCGCGCAGGAGTAGAATTCACGGTCCAGAAGGTGACCCTGGGTGGTGCTGATGGCCACGGTTACCGCATACCTCGGCTCGCCGAGAGTATCGCTGGTGCTGGCCAGGGCCGTGGTGGGGCGGTGTCTGCCCCGCGCTCTACCACGGCGCCTGCTCCTGGTCAAGCCAGGGAGTTTAGCATGCCTGTTCTTTCGGGCCCGCATGTTTTCCCTGGCTTGCCAGGGGTATCAGCATATCCGCCGTCATTTTCAACTGCCGGCGCTCAGGAGGAGGACGAAGGCCCTCGTCTAGTAGAGCGCTCGCAGTTAGCCACGGAGGAGGATTGGTCGGACGCTTGCCAGTGGCTGGTTAGCGTTCGGCCAGATCTGCCCGTGGAGCAGTCGGCGATCCAGCGTGACCATAGGCCGTGGTTAGCTGGTAGACCGACTGCCACCGCTATGCCATCTCTGCCGCTGGCTGAGCATGTCGTGGACATGTTCGAGGCGGCGGAGACGTCCATTAAGGCGAATGGGCGTCTCGCGAAGGCCCCTCGCGAGGTGGCTAGGCGTTGCCGCATCGTGCCCCTGGATTACCAGCGGTACGGTGTGGTGCCTAAGCCGAGCGTGGATGATCGCGCGGCTTTGGGCGAAGATGCGCGGCCAGGCTCCCGTTCTGACACGGGTGTCCTGTGCTCGAACGCGTTGCGTTCGGCGAATACCGCGCTACGTGATGCGGAGGAGAGTGGGAGAGCTTCGATTGCTGCTCTCTCCCACGTCTCCCAGCTGTTACAGGGGGTGGTAACAGCATCCGCTTCATGTCAGCCAAGCCCGGTAACAGTCCAGAGAGCCATCCAGGATGGTATCAACCTGGCTCTGGACTGTTTGACGCGGGCGGTGACCAGGAGTGTCCGGGCGAGGCGCACGTTTGCCCTTGACAATCTGTGCCCGTCCCAGGACCTGTATAATAGGCTACTGCGAACGCCTATGACAGGTCCTGGTCTCTTTGGAGGTGAGGGATGTAGGCACCTCCAGGAGACGGTGACTCTGGTCAACAACCAGAGGGCGCTGCGTGAGCAGTTTGAGGTGCTCCGGCGGGAGCGCGTTCGCGCAGCACCCCCTGCGTATCGTCCCCTGCAGGCTCGAGGTGGCGCTGGCCAGGTCAGAGGCCAGACACCATCGCAGCGCCGGCCTCGGCCGCGTGCGATTCGGCCAGCAGCGAGGGGGGCGCAGGCTCCCCAGGCGCAGCCAGCCAGGCAGCAGCCCGCGCACCGTGGTGCGCGCGGTGCTGGGCGGGGCGCGCGGGGATCTGGTCGCGGTAATCGGGCCTGATGGGCCGGTTACCGTAGTGGGAACCACGCCGGTGTTTCAGGCCGAGAAGACAGTGCCACTCTCGCACTGCTTATGTCCACCTCTCTCCCTAGGTGGACCGGTGGGCGGCCGATTGGTCGGCCACTTGCCAGAGTGGAAGCGGTTGACTCAGGACCGTTTAGTCTTGCGATGGCTTTCAGTCGGGTATCGTCCCGATTGGATAACAGGCCCGCCATCGAGACTGTCTCTCGTGCCGATCTGGACTCCGATTCCGCGGGATCCAGATCAAAGGTTGTGTATAGAGGAGGAAATAAATTCCCTCATACAAAAGGAAGCCATCCAGCCGGCGCAGAGGTGCCCGGGCTTCTATTCAATCCTGTTCTTAGTAACGAAAAACACCGGAGGGTGGAGGCCGATTCTCAACCTCAAGCCATTGAACAAGTTCATAGAGACGCCCAGTTTCAAGATGGAGACTGTGCGCTCGGTGTTGGCGGGGTTAGAGCAGGGAATGTGGACAGCGTCAATAGATTTGAAGGATGCTTATTTCCACATTCCCATAGAGAGGAGTTTCCGTCGCTTCCTGAGATTTGCATTCCAGGGCAGACAGTGGGAATTCATGGTATTACCCTTCGGGATTTCCACGGCTCCTCGGGTCTTCACCCGTGTGGTTCTCGCGATCACTGCATTCCTCCGCAGGAGAAGCATAGCAGTCCACACGTACATAGACGACTGGCTGTTGAAAGCACACACCCGGGAAACGTTATCGGCCAATCTGGAGATTGTTTTGAAAACTCTCACGGACTTGGGCTGGATAGTCAATTTCCAAAAATCAGAGCTAACTCCATCCCAGAGGTTTGTTTACCTGGGCATGTTCTTCGATCTCGAGTCGGGATATGTTTATCCCACTCAGGAGAGGGTGCAAAGACTCATCTCAGTAATACAGTCGGTGTGCGACAGTCGTCATGTCCTGGCACGGGTTTACTTGAGAATGCTGGGGTTGATGGTTTCATTGGAACCAGTCATTCCGCAGGCCGCCTTGCGCAGGCGCCCGATCCAGCTGTTTCTCATGACACAGTGGACCCAGAGTTCAGGTTCGCTGGACTCGAATGTGTCAGTGTTGGCGCCTCTGATTCACCACCTGCAATGGTGGTTGAATACAGAGAATCTCTTGCCGGGGGTTTTGCTAACCCCTCCCCACCCTCAGGTGACTGTGTATACAGATGCATCGATGGAGGGGTGGGGAGCTTGTCTGGAAGAGTCCACAATATCAGGGATTTGGGATCTGGATCAGTCCAAGGAACATATCAATCTACTAGAGCTAAGAGCAGTAGTCCTGGGCCTGGAACATTTCTTACAGAAAGTTCAGGGCAAGATTGTTCTAATTCGTTCAGACAACTCAACAGTAGTGACTTACATAAACCGCCAGGGCGGAACGAAGTCGCCCAGTCTCTGTATGATGACATGGAAACTGCTTTGTTGGTGCCTAGATCATGGGATCACCTTGAAGGCAGTTCATATTCCGGGAAGGCTAAATCTGCTAGCAGACTCATTGAGCCGAAGGATGAGTGTCTTACCCACGGAATGGCAACTAAATCAATGTGTGGCGGATCGTCTGTTCGACCATTGGGGGAAACCCAACATCGATTTGTTCGCAACGAAGAAGAATGCGAAGATGACGACGTACGTCTCTCCGATTCCAGACCCAAGCGCTTTCGCAACAGATGCGTTAGCTATCAGCTGGGCGGGAATGTATGCATACGCATTCCCTCCAGCAATCCTGATTCCAAAGGTGCTTCAGAAAATCAGGCAGCAGGAGTGCCAAGTGCTTCTGATCGCCCCGGATTGGCCAAGCCGATCGTGGTATACGGATCTGCTGGACCTTCTGGTCTGCAATCCGGTTCCTCTGCCTCTGATGGACGACCGTATCTTCCAGGGCAAGGTCCTTCACGACAATCCGTCAATGTTCCGATTGACTGCGTGGATGTTGTCAAGGAATCTAGAATTAAGGAGGGCTTTTCTGAGCAAGCGGCCATATTTATGGCCAAAGCCAGGAGGGGGTCAACCTCCAGAGCATATAATTATAAAATCAACAGATTTGCAGAGTGGTGCTCAAAAAGATGTATTGATCCAATGGACTCATCTATTCAGGTAGTGGCTGATTTCCTCTGTCACCTATATGATGCCTATAGCCTCAAGCCTAACTCTATTGCTGGTTACAAATCAGCATTAATGACTGTTATTCCTTGCTTGGCTAAGAGGGGAAGTGATGAAGTAAATACATTAAATGTATTAATTAAAGGCATGGGCAATCTAAGACCAAGGAATCCACCACTTATTCCAGTCTGGAGTTTATCTCTGGTGCTTCAGGTACTAGGAGATAAGCCTTTTGAACCACTTAGTTCCATTTCTATGAAAATGTTAACACTTAAAACTGTATTTTTAATTGCTGCGGCCTCGGCAAGGCGTAGGAGTGAAATTCACGCCTTATCAGCCGAGGATGACCGTTTTGTGGTTACAGGGGAAGGCCTTAAGCTTCTACCTAGGATTAATTTCTTGGCTAAGAATCAGTCATTGAAATATCCAGGTCAACCTATTTTTTTGCCATCTTTAACTAGATATGATCCTAATTCTAAAGTATGGTGCCCCGTACGGGCGCTGCTCCGGTACAAACAGCGTACTTCGGAGTGGCGTACCGACCAGTCAGCGTTATGGTTGTCATATATTGAACCCCATGGCAGGGCGTCGAAGGACACCATTTCCAGGTGGATTGTAGAATGTATTCAGTTTTGTCACAAATCCGCCACCGGGAGACAGGTTGATGTGGCCAAGGCTCACAGTGTCCGCGGTGTAGTGGCATCCACTGCCCTGTTTAGTGGGGTCCCTGTGGATGACATTATGTCCGTGGCTCAGTGGCACTGTGGGTCAAGTTTTACAGACCATTACCTCCGTGACACCTCTAACCCTCTCGCCTTGTCGATTTTAAAACATTAATCGGTTTTTTAAATTTTGTGAGGAGTGCTTCCGCATTGCTTATATACTTCGCAATTTAGCAATGGTAACAACCACTTGTCGGGACTGCATCAGGCTTCTCTACTAGAATCGTGATGACAGCTTCCAAGTTCAACAAGGTCAGTCTTGTGTATGTGTTGTTCATTGTTACTTGTATTGTCACGTTACCCATTATTATTATTATTAATATGGTGATGGTTTGTGTGGGAGGTGGTTCATCATAGAGAGTATACGAAAATGGAGTTTGTTCGTCTCTGTCCTATAGTACTTGGCACTAGTACGTAGAGAGCGTATAGGACATTGAGGTCATCTAGTCTTCCTCCCAGGAGGGGGGGGGGGGGAGCGCATATGACATTCGGTCATCTCTCATGCATCGGTTGTGTTATCCGATGGTTTGTCAAATCCTGACTGTGTTCTCACACATTTCAGACGTCATAAGTGCCTTAAACGTGTGAAAGCGTATAGGGAAGAGCTGGTCTTTTGACCTCGCCTCCCTCCCGCCAGATTCACTTTCGAATTCTGGCAATATCAAAAGTATTAGGGAGGTAAGTATACTCTTGATGTGAAATAAACGAAATCTAGGATTTCTTTTTTCACGAGAGAGTTGATACTTACCTCCCTAGATACGGACCCGGCCTCTCCACCCCACAGAGGCTCGGTCTTCAGGCTCTTGGCAGTTGCATGCGTTAGCCAATAAATTAGTCAGAGGAAGTGGTAGTCGGCGCATGCGCGGTGGTGGGGCTGGCATCCGCCGGACTACCTCTGACTACCTGCCTAGTAGGGGCACCTAACTGTTTTTAATCTGAGTGTTTTATTGAGTGAAAGCCAATATTTAGCAATATCAAAAGTATTAGGGAGGTAAGTATCAACTCTCTCGTGAAAAAAGAAATCCTAGATTTCGTTTATTCTTCAGGAAGTTATCTTCGGAGATTAAGTATGGACAGTAAATTTTCAGTCATTTTATTTCTAAAAATTCTTTGGAAATTTTATGACTGAGTGTTGTGCTATTTATCTCTCTTGATGGTTTGCATAGGTTCATTGTGTTTATAAAGTTCAACTACTAATGAATCTTTGCTTTGAGTGTGGAGTCTAGCATTCATCTCTCAAGTATTTAAGTTCAAATTCTAAGTGTCTCCCTTGTCTTCATGACAGCAGAATAAGAAGTTTTTAGTCAGGTCCATAGTTTTTCTATGGGCCTGGCTTATTGTTTTCATCTAGGGGGTCTAAATTTTCCTTAAGGAATTTATTAGCTTTCTGCAATTGGTTCGTCATAGCTAAAAACTAATTGTTTCCATTTGTGTCTTTTCAGAGGGTTATTGAAAACAAGTGCCCTTCCTGCTACCGTTTCGTGAAGGCCCGCTTTTTCCCTCATGACCGCTAGGTGCAGTATGTGCGGGCCTTTGCTAAATTGCCATGTGTGTGAATCGTGATCGGTGGAGGTATTTACTGATTTTATAAAGCAGTTAAAGGATCAGGTGGCAGATGAAAAAAGGCGGATTGACAAAGAGTCTTGTGGTAGGAAGAGGAAGGCATCCATGACAGACATGGAGGCCTTTCGTCTGGAAATGATGGGAGAAATGAAGAAGGCAATCACGGATCTTGTCCCGGAGTTGCTTCGCAGCTTGCTTCCCGGTTCAAGTTCATCATAGTCTTCCTCATTTGCTCCAGGATAGAGTGTTCCCGTCTCTGGGTCCGGTTCTCTTAGGAAGCCAGTTTTCGTGGTAGACCCAGAGATGGCTCCCGCTGGTCCGGCGCTGAGGCTTGCCTCGCCCGTGGACCCAGGAGCGAAATCGATGGCCTCGGGCGTTTGCTAATCGAACGTTCTAGAGTAGCCTAAGGCTAAAGGTATCGGAGCCTCACGCGATACCCCTCCTGCCCATGCTGAGTTTGATCCCTTTTCAAGCTTGGTGTCTAATCTTTCTTGGTAGGAAGAAGAGGACACTGATTATGGCCTACCGATGGCCACGGAAATGGAAATCCATCCCCCCCTCCGGGGCCCATGGGTGACCTTTTCCATGGAACTACTTTTTTGCGAGTAGGTTTCACGGCTCAACGGCTAGGCTGGCTTGGAGCCGATGACCGTCCATACCGTATCCCTTGGCTTGCCGAGAGTTACCGTGAGGAAGGTCCGGGCTATGACGTCATGCATGTAGCCCCCAAATGACGCCTTAGATTCGGCTCCTGGAATAACCACGGCGCAAGCCATGCCGACCCTTGCAGGTCCGTATGACTTCCCTGGCTATCCAGGGGTATTTCCAGCTCCAGCTGCTACCCCACCAGTGAATGTGGTTGAGGACGATGAAGGCCCTTGGCTCGTCGAACATTCACAGGTAGCCACCGAGGAGGACTGGCTGGATGCTTGCCAATGACTGGTGAACATCAAGCCAGAACTTCAGGTGGATCCATTGGCTTCCCAGCAGGACCAGCGCCGGTGGTTGGGAGGGAAGCTGGTGACGAGCACAATGCCATCTCTCCCGTATGCGGAGCATATCACGGATATGTTCTCTGTGGCAGACGTCCATTCGGCCGAATGGACGCCTTGCGAAGGCCCCTCGCGAGGTGGCATGGTGCTGCCGTATCAGTTCTGATCTATATCAGAAGTACGGCATCATTCCAAAGCTGTGTGCGGATGACCGTGTGACTTTGGGAGAAGACACGCGGCCAGGGTCCCAGTCTGATACGGGACTCTTGTGCGCTAGCGGGTTGCGCAATGCAAATTCCGCTCTGTGGGACACGGAGGAAAGTACAAGAAGCGGCATCTTGGCTCTCTCGCACGTTTCCCAGCTGCTACAGGGGGTAGTAGCGGCATCCGTGACCCGCCAAGCATCTCTTACAGTCCAGAGAGCCATCCAGGACGGCATTAACCTGGCTCTGGAGTGTATGACGAGATCCGTAACCAGGAGTTTATGGGCGAGGTGCACATTTGCCCTGGACAATTTGTGCCCCTCACAGGATCAGTACAATCGACTTCTTCGGACTCCGATGTCAGGTCTGGAGTTGTTTGAAGATGAAGGATGGTTGCACCGCCAGCAAGCCATAAACCTGGTGACCAACCAGAGGGTGCTACGTGAGCAGTTTGAAGTGCTCTGCAGGGAGCGCGTTCGAGCAGCGCCCCCTGCCTTCCACCCTCAGCAGTCTAGAGGTGGTGGCGGCCTTGTCAGAGACCAACTACCTGCGCAGCGTTGGCCACGGCAACGCCAGCATAAGCCAGCTAGGGGGGGTGGGGGATGGAGCACAGGCGCCTCCAGCGCAACACACCAGGCAGCCCGCATACCGAGGTGCGCGTGGTGCTGGAAGAGGAGCGTGGGGATCTAGTCATGGGAGTCGAGCCTGATGGGTCGACACCCACAAAGATCACACCAGTGCTGCTAGGACAGTCACCCGAGACAGAGCAACTTGTACTTCTTGGGTCTGCCTCAATCCTTAGGCGGACCCGTGGGAGGCTGTCTGGCCTTCCACATGCAAGAGTGGGAGCGGGTTACTCAGGACCGCTCAGTCTTGCGATGTCTTTCAGTAGGTTACCATCCCGACTGGATATAAAACCAGCCATCGCGCCTGTCTCTGGTTCCGATTGGGACTCAAAATCTGTGAGATCCAGATCAACGGTTGTGTATAGAGGAAGAAATTCAATCCCTCATACAGAAACATGCAATTCAACTCGCACAGAAATGTCTGGGTTACTATTCAACCGTGTTCCTAGTGACAAAAAGCACTGGATGGTGGAGACCAATTCTCAACCTCAAACTTCTCAACAGGTTTATCCTCACACCAAGTTTCAAAATGGAAACTGAGAGCGGTGTTAGCAGGATTAAGGAAGGGAATTTGGACGGCATCAGTAGATCTAAAAGGTGCTTATTTTCACATTCCCATTGCGAAGAGCTTTCGTCGGTTCCTGAGATTTGCATTTGAGGGCCGCCAGTGGGAATTCATGGTTCTCCCATTTGGTATATCGACAGCTCCTCGGGTCTTCACTCGAGTAGTCCAGGCTATGACGTCATACCTCCGCAGGAGACACATAACAGTCCACATGTACATAGATGACTGGCTGTTAAAAGCACACAATCAAGAAAGTCTATCAGCAAATCTGGAGATAGTTTTGAAAACTTAGAGATCTAGGGTGGATAATAAACTTTCAAAAATCAGAGCTGACACCATCCCAGAAGTTTGTTTACCGGCTCATGTTCTTCGACCTAGAGACAGGGTATGTTTACCCTTCTCAGGAGAGAGTAGTAGTACTCATCTCAGTCATACAGTCAGTGTGCAACAGCCATTATGTCCTGGCACAAGTCTACTTGAGAATGCTGGGGTTGATGGTTTCTCTGGAACCAGTCATTCCACAGGCAGCCTTATGCCGGCGGCTTATCCAGTTATTTGTCATGACACAGTGGACCCAGAATACGTGGTTGCTGAACTCAAGGGTGTCAGTGTTGGAATCTCTTATTGACCACCTTCAATGGTGGATGAAAAGAGAAAATCTCATGGCGGGGGTGATGTTTTGACCTCCCCACGCTCAATTGATGATGCACACAGATGCATCAATGGAGGGATGGGGAGCTTGCCTGGAAGAAGACAAAGTATCAAGTCTTTGGGATCTGGATCAGTCGAAAGAACATATCGATCTGCTAGAAATGCGAGCAGTTGTCTTAGCCATGGAACACTTCCTAGGGAAGGTCAAGGGCAAAATTGTTCTGGTTCGATCAGACAATACAACAGTGATGCATAAACTTCCAGGGCGGAACGACGTCGCCCAGTCTCTGTATGATAACATGGAAACTGCTTTGCTGGTGCCTAGATCATGTGATTTCCCTGAAAGCAGTTCATATTCTAGGAAGGCTAAATCTATTAGCAGACTCATTGAGCCGAAGAATGAGCATTCTTCCCACGGAATGGCAACTAAATCAATGTATGGCGGACCGTCTGTTCAACCACTGGGGCAAGCCCAACATAGATTTATTCGCAACAAACAAGAATGTGAAGATGACGACGTATGTCTCTCTGATTCCAGATCTGTGCGCTATCGCAATAGATGCGCTAGCTATCAGCTTGGAGGGAATATACGCATACGCATTCCTGCCCGCAATCCTGATTCCAAAAGTTCTCCATAAAATCGGGCAGTAAGAATGCCAAGTGCTTCTGATCGCCCCAAATTGGCCACGCCGATCATGGTATATGGATCTGCTGGACCTTCTGGTCTGCAATTCTGTTCCTCTGCCTCTGATGGATAACATAATCTGCCAGGGCAAGGCCTTGCACAACAACCCGTCAATGTTCCAATTGACTGCGTGGATGTTGTCAAGGAATCAGCAGTTAAGGAGGCCTTTTCTGAGCAAGCAGCCATGTTTCTGGCAAGAACCAGAAGGGGGTTCAACCTCCAGAGCATATAATTATAAAATCAACAGATTGGGGCTCAAAAAGATGTATTGATCCAATGGATGCATCTATTCAGGTAGTAGCCGATTTCCTCTGTCACCTTTTTGATGCGTATAGCCTCAAGCCTAACTCTATTGCTGGCTACAAGTCAGCTTTAATGTCAGTTATCCCTTGCTTGGCTAATAAGGGAAGTGATGACGTATGTAATCTAAATACTTTAATCAAAGGCATTGGTAATCTAAAACCAAGGAATCCTCCAGTGATTCCGTCTTGGAGTTTATCATTATAGTACTTCAAGTATTAGCAGATAAACCCTTTGAACCACTAAGCTCCATTTCCATGAAAATCTTGACGCTTAAAAGAGTTTTTCTGATTGCTGCAGCTTCAGCCAGATGAAGAAGTTAAATACATGCTATACATGCTTTGTCAGCAGAGCCAGACCGTTTTGTGGTTACAGGGGAAGGCCTCATTCTAACTAGAGTTAACTTTATGGCAAAAAAACAGTCTAAAATACCCTGGTCAGCCTGTAGTTTTACCCGCTTTGACTAGGTTTGATCCTAATTCAAAGTCTTGGTGTCCTGTCCGTGCATTAACACGTTATAAACAACATACACAGGAATGGCAGACAGACCCTAGTGCTTTATGGCTATCTTACATTGAACCCCATGGGACAGCTTCTAAAGATAACATTTCTAGGTGGATTGTGGAATGCATCCAGCATTGCCACAATGCCGCCCCGGGTAAACAAGTTGACATCATCATCATCATCATCATCATCATGTTTTCAGGACTTAAGCCTTAGGCTTCTTATGTCCTGTTGTATTGTATGTTTGTATTTTGCCAAGGCTCACAGTGTCCGTGGTGTAGTGACATCCACGGCTCTGTTTAACGGAGTGCTGGTGGATGACATTATGTCAGTAGCACAATGGCACTGTGAGTCTAGTTTTACAGATCATTACCTCCATGACACGTCAAATCCGCTTGCCTTATCGATTTTACATGGACGTTGAACTGTATATATTTGTAAATATTGATCATAAGGCCATTGACTCCTACACAGTGCAATTTAGTGGGGGAATCCCTGCTTTTCCGTTCTGTTGCTATCATCGCCAGCGGTGATTAAAGGGAATCTCGTCAAATTAGGTTAGTCCTATATTTGGTGATGGTTATTTTTTGTCACGTTACTTACTAATATGGTGATGGTTTGTGTTTGTTTAGTTCCATCTGGGAGAATACGAAATGAAGCTTTCGTTCGATGTCTTATAGTACTTTAGCACGAGTACATAGAGAGAGTATAAGACATTGAGGTCATCGCTCCATCTTTTTACTAAAGATGGGAGGGGAGCGCATGTTATACGGTCATTACTCTCAACATCGGTCGTGTTAGCCGATGTCCAAGTCATTTCCTGATTGTGTTTACATACGCAATGTCAGATTTTTTTTGTGCGCCAAAAGCAAAAGAGTGCTCTTCCAGGGATGAGCCGATCTTCTGAGTATACTCTTGATGTGAAATAAACGAAATCACAGATTTCTTTTTTCATGAGAGAGTTGATACTTACCCCCCTGATACAATCCCGGCCTCTGCCCCACAGAGGCTCGGTCTATTGCCATTTTATGTTGCAATTTGTCAGCCAATGATTTGGAATGGAAAGAGACAGCCCCGCGCATGCACGAGTTTGGGCCGCACATCCGCTGGACTGTCAGTTGACTAATCTGCCCAGTGGGGGCGGTTTCTTTTTAATTTTGAGTCTTATTGAAGCTAGGTCGATATTTGGGAAATATCATAGAGTATCAGGGTGGTAAGTATCAACTCTCGTGAAAAAGGAAATCTGTGATTTCGTTTATTTATCTTGAGGTCAAATGTCAAGGTAAACATGACCAAATTAATGGAATTTGTATTGTGTTTTCTGATGAGAACTAGTTCTCCTGAAGTAATTTGAACTAAAAGTTAACGTGTATCTTCTAATTGCATGAGTTTGCCATTCAAAGGTGAAAGGTCAATGTGATTTAATTACCCCTTCAAATTCAAGTATCTCGATTTCCAGACAACTATGCAGAAAAGCTCTTGAATATTTAGAAACAAATTTGACTATGACCTGTTGCTGTCATACAATGCCATAGGCACCGACAGCTCCCAGTCCATTTAGTTTCAAAATATTCACCAAAATATTCCTTGCATCATAGAGTATTTGTTGCTTCTGGTCAGTGATGTACAAATGGTTAACCCTTTAACGCACAAGCCGGTCAAAAATGGCCTCTGTAGTGGTCTTGAGAAATGTACACTTGCAGACCAAGACAAGATTATTTTTGAGAATTTACCACTGGAATAACTGGCTCGATAACCGAGCCAATCATTCCAGCAGTAAATTTTCAAGAATGATCTCTTTGACTGCAACTTAGGGCCACAGGATTCCATAAAGTGGACCAGATTGGTGTACTGGCCCGCTACTGACGCCAGCTCGCTACACTATATATATACTACTATAATATTGAAAGGGAGGACGCTGGCAATCGGTAACCGCCACCAGAGTTTTTGTAAATGCCATTTCATCATGAAAAACTCTAACCAGCAAAAATTCAATAGTATCTCTTGAAAGCTGTTACATTAATTGTTGTAGAAATATGACAACCCTATTCATTGTCGCCGATTCTAGACATAATTCGCCAGTTAATCACGCATATGCCGAACCCGTAAACCGGCTGGGACAGCAGCCATTTTAGAAATTACGTGAACCAAGCTGCCGAATGCAATGCGGCATATTATTGGTCAGCGAGTTAAAAGTTTGCATGCCGTATAAGGATACTTTCAGTATTGGCACGGTATCGGCTTGGCATCGACCCATTATATGGGGTAGTAGTAGTAGTAGTAATAGATCTGTATTGTCGACGACGTGTTGCGTGATAATTAGGCATGGTATTTATTTGTTTGGGGAATGGAATTCTCTAGTCTTCGTGTATACATACCAGGAAACAGTTTTTAATTCCGACATATTTCTGATTTAATATCTCAAAACAAGTTTCGTCAGCTACTGCTAAACTTCATTTAAAATCATTTCAGACTCGATCTATTTAAACTGGGCCAATAAGAAAATTCAAATACTTTGACGTCATAATATTGCACTGACGAATTGGATGCTGCATTGCATTCGGCAGCTCGGTTCACGTAATTTCTAAAATGGCTGCTGTCCCAGCAGGTTTACGGGTTCGGCATATGCTTGATTAACTGGCGATTTACATCTAGAATCGTCGAGAATGAATAGGGTTGTCATATTTCTACAACAATTAATGTAACAGCTTTCAAGCGATGCTATTGCATTTTTGCTGGTTAGAGTTTTTCGTGATGAAATAGCATTTACAAAAACTCTGGTGGTGTTTACCGATTGCCGAAGTGTCCTCCCTTTCAATATTATATAAGGTAGTAGTATATATATATATATAATGTAGCGTGCTGGCGTCGGTAGCGGGCCAGTACGCCAACCTGGTCCACTTTATGGAACCCTGTGCCTAGGGCAGAGGTTGAAATGTTTATAAAATTGTACCTGTCCCAGGTCACAGGTAGATTTCTTTTGTACCTGTTACCAAATATTTGTACTTTTACAAGCAGTGTACAGGGTAACCTAGCTAAAGCAGCGGTCCTCCCATGGAAAATCCTAAATCTAGATGGTCTGAGAAACATTCTCCTGCATTCTGAGTGACTAAAAACAGTAGTGAATTACATCATGAAATTGTGAGCCAACTATATGTCCCGTTGACCCCAGAAGCCAATTATTTCTAGCCGAGAATACGTCTTGTCACTGCCAGAGAGTTAATATAAATACTGTAGGAAGTCGAGATCGCTTAATTTGTACTGCATGTTCCAAGGAACCTGTCAGTCATGCAATAGATAGACTATTACACACACTTCTCCTCCAATCGGGAACTATTCAATGGTGAAGCGGCTAACCGGGTAGTTGAAATCTCGTAGTTACATGTACTCTACTGAGTCTCAACACATGATTACGAACAACTAACAGAACTATGGAAAGCTAAAAAGTCAAATTAAAATTAATCGGTACAGTGTTATGGTGCTAAGCTGCTTATCAAAAGAAAATAAGCGCTAAAATCACCAGCAGTCCTACATGTAGATTTGTCTGTCACTAAAAATAATCTGTCAAATCCCGTAAGTCGGCATGTTCCGCTGTGCTGGATGTTTATAGAAAGTAAATGCGAAAGCAACCGGAGGAGAATAAACTATGCCAAATCTCACCACCAGTAAATGTGAAAGCAACCGAATGAGAACACTGGGAATATTCGCGGGACTAATATTTCCGGTAAAGTATCAGACAAAACTACAAAATAGATCTATCGCGATCAACTGTGGACGTTTCTCGAGCTTCCTTATGTCTTTATTGTAAATTTTTTTCACAATAATATGGACCTGTCACTGGTGTACCTGTCGCTGGTGACAGGTAGATATTTGTTCTACCTGTCTCTGACAAAAACCGCCTGTCATCAACAGGTAGACATACAAACATTTCGACCCATGCTTAGTGACATTTTCTATAAAAACTTAATTTTCTTGAACAAATTTGAGGATTGGAAGGGTTATGTGGTTTGTGTTGCTGCAGAGTGGGTGTGTAATGTTTATCAATCTGACATTCTTGTTTTCTTTACTTATCGCAGATATCAGAATAGCCTCGATCCTAGCTTGATTTTCGCGCCATGGACGTACGAAGATCATCGTCAGCTATATGAGATCACTGACAAGATGGAGCCAAGTAAGTGCAGACACACCAGATATAATGTCTTGCGTCAAAGTAGATAGATCGAATTATTATTTTCGTTGTTAACCCTTTCACAGTCGAATTTGTTCAAGAAAATTTCAATTTTCTCATAGAAAATGTTCATTTGCAGACCAAGAGAAGACTATTTTTGAAAATTTATCATTGGAATGACTGGCTCGATAACCGAGCCAGTCATTCCAATGATAAATTTTCAAAAATAGTCTTCTCTTGGTCTGCAAATGGACATTTCTCAAGACCACTGCAGAAGCCGTCCTTGGGTTGATGGGAGCATTAAGGGGGTTAAGACTATTACATGTTTTTATCGTGTTCAGAATAATAAGTATTAAGTAAGTCTAATAATCTCTTATTAAATGGTAATAAGTAAAATAAAATAACTAGCCATATTTACTGTGCGCTATGTAAAGTTATTTCACTCTATGATGCTTTGAGTGTGGCATGGTGCCATATTAGAATTTGTGATTTTGTCATGCTGCAAAGTCTTGGAATGCTTAGAGCCAGTGTAATTAATGAATCACGCACCATGCGGCTTATCCACTTCACAACCAGCTAAGCCATTTGGGGGTTCATCAGGATTTGAATTCGTGACCTCTGCTGAACCAGTGTTAATTATGCGCACATGATTTTCCAAGGCATCTTTAACTAAACATTTATCCAGCCATGTTACCAATTGTTGGCTCACCTGGCATGAAAGGCCAAATGAGCTTATGCCATGGCAACTGTCCGTCGTCTGTCCATCCATCACCTTTTCCTTTACGAGTTTGTTCAAACGAAGCCGATCGGCCAATTTGGCGTGTGGCCATCTTGGATTTCGGCCGATTTTAGGAAGCTTTTAAAAATCTCTGAAACCGCTGGAGGAATTGATGCAAAACTCATGAAATATGATCCAGGACAAGAGCTGAACCAAGTTTGCTCAGGGGAAATTTGATTGGTCAAATGGTTCGATGGC
>CM067362.1:21494107-21820591 GCA_034401795.1 Chaetoderma sp. LZ-2023a | reverse complement strand
TGGTTCGACGGCCATGTTGGTTGACCTAGTTTGAGCGAAGACGACTTCTTCTCCAGAGCCGCTGAACGGATCAGGTTGAAATTTTGCAGATATGATTGGGGACTAAGGGCCATTAAAGTTTGTTCAAGGGAAGTTGAACCGTCAAATAATATGGCCACCGTGGGCCAATCAAAATAGTGTTTGGTGGCCATATTTTTTTTTTTATTTGATGGATTTTGAGTCCGAAATTGGTTTTATGTGTTTTTGGGTATTCTGATCTCAAATTTGTAAATTTCGAAAGGGTCGGATAAACGGTTTGGCGGCCATCTTGGATCATTTTCCTGCCATAAGGTCCGATACTAAAGCAATGGGAAACTTAAAATGTCTTCTCGAGAACTACTGGGACAATTTCAATTATATTTGGCAGGAAGCATTCTTAGGGCATAGAGATTCAAGTTTGTTCAATCCAAACCAACGGGTCAATTTGGCCAATGGCCATCATGGATTTTGGTTGATTTTTTTAAACACCTTTAAAAATCTCCGAAACAGCTTGTGGGATTGATGCAAGCCCCATGAAATATGATCCAGGGCAAGAGCTGGCCCAAGTTTCTTCAAGGGAACTTGATTGGTCAAATGATTCGGTGGCCATCTTGGTTGACCTAGTTTTAGCGAAAACAACTTCTCAGAACCACGGAATGGATTGGGTCGAAATTTGGCAGATATGATTAGGGACTAAGGGGCATTAAAGTTTGTTCATGGGAAGTTGAACTGCCAAAAAACATGGCCACCGTGGGCCAATCAAAATATAGCGTATTTGGTGACCATATTGGAGTATTATGATCTCAAATTTGCAATTTTCGAAATGGTCGGATAAACGGTTTGGCAGCCATCTTGGCTCATTTTCCTGCCAAACGCTCCCATACTAAAGCAATGGGAAATTTAAAATGTCTTCTCGATAACTACTGAGACAATTTCAATTATATTTGGCAGGAAGCATCTTTGGGCATAGAGATTCAAGTTAATTCAAACGAAGCTGACCGGCCAATTGGGCCAGTGGCCATCTTGGATTTTGGCTGATTTAAAAAACTCTTTAAAAATCATCTCCGAAACTGTTTGAGGGATTGATTCAGAACTCATGAAATATCATCTAGTGCAAGCGCTGGGCCAAATTTGTTCACATGTGAACTTGATTGGCCGACTCATTCGGTGGCCATCTTGGATGAGCTAGTTTTCGAGAAAACGACATCTCCAGAACTGCTGAATGATCGGCCCGAAATTTGGGAGATGATATTGATGACTAAGGGTCATTAAAGTTTGTTAAATAGAAGTTGATACATAAAGAAACATGGCCTCTGTTTTCTTGTTACAAATCTGCTCAACTCATTAGAGTTCGACTTATTGTTAATGAACATTCTAGTTGAAATGCCTATGGTCCAGGTGAGCGATACAGGTCCCATGGGCCTCTTGTATTATGTTACAATTATAAATATATGAAGTTGATTTAGGGATACATGTCTCTAATTCAATTTCACAATTTAAAAAATTATATTAATTTATATGGAATGAAATCATCAGTTCATCATGTGCTAGGATTTATATAGTTTCCTTAAATTGAGGTAAAATAAGTTCACACTTTAAGTATTTATTTTCTCAAAATGTCAATTTGCAGACCAAGAGAAGACAATTTTTGAAAATTCACTACTGGAATGACTGGCTCTGTTATTGAACCAATCATTCCAGTTGTAAATTTTTTTAAATTGTGTTCTCTTGTTCTGCAAATGGACACTTATTAAGACCACTACAGAGGCCAGTTTTGGCTGATATAAGTGTTAAAGGGTTAAGCCTCTAACAGAATACAATTTTAACAATTTTATTTCCAAGCATTCTGTGAATGTGAACCTTTTCAGCAAACATATACAATTGATACATTTTTGTGGCGGATTTACCACTTTTTTGTCAGACCCACATTTGATTATAATGTCAGTTAATAAATAGCGTAATTGATTAATCCAACCTGTCGATCAAGTATATGTTATCATAATGAATTATGTCACATCTAGGCTGACATCACAATCAACTACATAATGAATGACGTAGCTGTATCGGTCAGGAACATTTAAAAGTCTGTCAGTTGTACGAATTATGTCTTTACTATGTAATAAACATTCTGTTGAATATTTTGAAACTATTTTGACAGGGCGTTGTTGCTACCATACAGCACTCAGTCTAATTAGTTTCAAAATATTCAACAGCTTACCTGTATAGTTATCGGGAAATTGAAATTGAGTGAGTTCACAGTCCGATCGATCCCAACACAGGAAAAGTATGTGTTGAGCTTAGCTATTGATAGCGAAAGGTGGATTCAACCATTTATTATTACATCAGCTAGGATCCCTATATTGGTTTTCCTTTGTAGAGGTGTGGTTTGAGATAGCCAGACATTTCCCCGGCCGTACAGACAACATGGCATTGATAGAATGGAAGAGAATGCAGAGGAAGAAAATCTATGTGGATTGGTTTGAAGCACAATCGGTAAGCGGATTTGAAATTCTCATATACGATTATGATTTATTACATAACTATTTGTGTCTCATCCTCTGTGGTGCAGTGCTTCACTAAACTGGTGATGCCTATTCAAATTAACTTCTTTCTGTAGCACACAATTTACAATTTATTATTGTAGCCTGAAAGGCCAAGTGGCCTACACCTTAACCAATAGGCAGATTTTAGCCAAATGTGGGTCAAAGGGCTCTATCATGCATGACTTCAGAACTTCCATTCTGAATTTTGATCCATCAATTTCTTTTGTAAAAATTTTATGAAAAATTTACCGTAAATTGTCAAATTGCGTCTTAGTATTTTGAGCAATTTCAACCAAATTTGGCTGAAATGTTCCTATGATCATAAGCTCTAGAACGTCTATTCAGAATTTTGATTCGTCAATATTTTGGGTGAAAATTGTAGATTTTATTAAAGATTTACTGGAAATTGTCAAATTGCTTCTCCTTAACAGCTTGACCAATTTAAACCAGATTGGGTTAGAACGATCATTTAATAGTAGGCTGTAGGACATTCAGAAATTTGAGTTGTAATTTTTTGGCTATCTTGGAATTTCGATGCTTTAATCGCTGCCCTGATTTCAATGAAACTTGTGTGTGAAACCATCCTATGGTGGTAGGCTTTAACATATCAAGAGAATTTTGATTGATCAATGTGTTTTGGTGGCCTTCATGGATTTTCTAAAAATTATCCATTATATCTATTTAAATGCAAATGGTTCAAATGCTAATGGTACAGGTGGGCATCACAGACCTTTGTGCCGCTCGTTAAAATGAGTCTTTTGAGACAAGATTTGTATCTAGCATTAATATATTGCTCAGTTTAACCCTGTACCCCATGGAATTCTAAGACAGCTATACAGGAAAAATGTTGAATATTTGTAAACTAATATGACTAAATGAATATTGATTGGCATCATTTCAAACAGATTTTTTTTGGCAAACAATACCAATCTTCACCAAATCATTGGGAGAAAACCTGGCATCATTTACTATTTTGTCCTCTAAGTCGTGAAACTATGTAATTCAGGTCGTAATAAACTCGAATTTCTATCAAAATGATAAGATTTCTGTGTATGTAAAAGATAGAATCTTAATCATTGAGACATGGGTTGTTCTGCGATCATGGAAGCTAATATATGTATTTCTAATTTCTAATTTCACTGTCTGACTGCAGCAAGCCACCTGACAATAATTTCAATGTGTAATAACTCTGGACCTGCTGAATATTTTGAAAACAATTAAACTGAACTTTGTTGGTGACTTGGCCACCAACAATCTTCAATCAGATTGTTTTCAAAATATGCAACATATCCACATTTAAACCCCATGGAAAAATGTAGTCTATAGAAATTCAGCAGGCAGACATTTAAACCTAATAGTCAAGCTTGCTTGTTGATTATTGTGATTATTTTTTTAATTAATGTGTTTTTCAATTTACATAGGTGGAGACAAGGAATTTTCTACTGGCTGACCCACCTGCTTATCCAACAAAAATACCCGGTGAAATGGTAAGATCAGACTTTCTCATGATATCTAAATTTTGAAGGCCCCAGGGACACACACTGAAAAGTGGGGGTCTTAAGCTGATATCCAGGGGTCCTAGCTGAAAATCTGTGGTTCCAGTGCAGATTTTCTCATCCATGCTAAAAATGGACGGTACCATGGACCCACAGCTATGAATTATGGGGGTCCATGCTAGTTTTTGTAGGTATTTTTGTGCAGAAAATTAATATTTAATAATCATACAAGATTTTCAGGTGCCCAATATGATCAACTGCCACTACATATGGGGTCCAAAGTTGGATTTTGGGTGTATATGCCCTCAAAAGGACCCTTATGAGAATCCCTGGGTAAGATCACTTCTGTACTACATTACTCTGGAGTTTACCTACCGTAATCATTAACTAAGAGAAGACTATTCGGTTATAGACAGCAACAGCACCCAGTCAAATTAGTTTCAAAATATTCAACAGCTTCCCTGTATAGTTTTCTGGAAATTGTTAGTCGGAGTTCAGGGACCGATCGATCCCAACATGAGCGATGTGTTGATGGAGCTTAGCTAGAGACAGTCTGGGCAAAGCTAAAACTGGATTCCTCCATCGGCAGAGCAAATTACATTACAAATGAGTGTTTAACGGGACACATTGCTTTCCAGTCCTTTTAGAAGCTGTGTATCCATGGCTATAAACCTCTTATAGAAAACTATGCAGGTAAGCTGTTGAATATTTAGAAAATAATTTGACTGGGTGCTGCCGACAGCTGCCTTATGGCAGCAACAGCGCCCAGTTAAATTAGTTTCAAAATACTCAACAGAATGTTTATTGAATGGTAAAGACATACAATTTCGTACAACGTGTCGGACTATTAACCCTTACCACTCTGGTGTCAAACCTCTAAATTTTCAAATTGAATTAAAAGATGAACTGGTGTTCATTTTTCAACAAATTTGGTGGGAGATGGTGCTGTCGTAGACAGCAACATCTTCCAGCAAAATTGTTGAAAAATGTACACCAGTTTCTGTGATATTGCCACAATAAAAGATGGAATATTGACATCAGAGTGGTAAGGGTTAAGGGTTAAAGACGGACTAAATTGAGTCATTCATGCCATAATTAATTATGACGTCATCCTAGACATCACATAGTTGATTATGACGTCATACGACGTCAGATGATGGATGGATAAGCTGGAAATATACATTCATATTACTAATGTAAGTGGAGTTATCCGCAGCTTTGCTGTTTGCATCAAATCAATACTTTTGTGCAAAATTTGACACAATAAGATCACAGGATGGAAATGTTCTTCACCTGTTATCTCACTGTGTGTCTTATTTCACATCAAGAGTATACTTACCTCCCTAATACTTTTGATATTGCTAAATATTGGCTTTCACTCAATAAACACTCAGATTAAAACAGTTAGGTGCCCCTACTGGGCAGGGAGTCAGAGCGTAGTCTGGCGGATGCCAGCCCCACCACCGCGCATGCGCAGACTAGCACTACCTCTTTGCTAATTTATTGGCAGAGAGTCTACACATGCTTTTGTGCTAGTGCTTTTCGTGGCTCAATTCTAAGTGTTTTTGTGAAAGTTCAGAAGTGTTTATCCCTGATAAAGATGGCAGGAAGAGTGACTTCGCCAGAGGAGGGCCCAGGACCTTTAAATCAGGTGACTTCTAGTAAAATTAGCGAGTTTTGTCCCGTTGTAATGTGTTTCCGGGACTCGCGCTAAACGTGATAAGCGCCTTGTTTAGTTGGTTTATTTCAACTAGGTGCTATATAAGACTAATCTCTCTTTGTGTTTATGTCCACAGGTCTGTGTGAAGAAATATAATGGACATCACATCAGCAGTGGGTTTGTGTCTCTCCACCATGGTTCCATTTCCTACTAATACTGTTAGGTTATCTAACCAAAAATTCTATGTCCAGTGAGTTGGAGGCCTATTATAAAGGTCTTCTCACTTTGCCCTCTTGATCCAATTCCTTCCCCTAGAGGTGGAGAGAGTTAAGAGGCGTTCAGTTGGTGGAGTGCTCTAGTTCATCAGGTTGGATGGTTTGTCTAGACAAGGTGTCAGGTATCTAATTATTGATATGAGGTGATGTTAATTATTTAGAGGAAAGGGAGATAATTAACAGTATTTGCCATTGTTATCAGTATATATCTGATGGTTGTGTAGTCGAAATGTCCATTCTGCACATGTTCTGGTTAGAGATACAATTCGTCCTTGCACTGGGATGTTTGTTGAGGATCGATTTTTTCCTGTCATAGGATTAATGACGTCATAATCAGCCTTGCTCTTTATTAACAATTAAAGTTGTCCGAAGCTGGTTTTCTGATAAATTATGATCTTTATGATCATTTTTCCTTCTCTTGAGTTGGTGAGTTTCTAAGCTTAACTAGATTGCTCATACTCCTCGTCCTTTGGCCTTTTTCAGAGACCTGGTTGTGCGTCCTGTGGACGATTTTTGAGGGACAAGTTTGGTCCTCATCTCTGTTTTCAGTGTAGCCCCTGTGGTCCCTTGCTTAATTGCGAGATATGTAAGCACTGTCCGAATTCTTGTGCTTGCAGGCGAAGGACAAGGTGGTGGAGGAGGAGAAGAAGAAGCTGAAAAAAGAGGTTGTAAGTAAGAAGGGTAAGAGGAAGGCCTCGTCCGCGGTGGACATGGAGGCCTTCCGGACCGAGATGTTGGGAGAGATGAGGAGGACAATAAAGGATTTGGTTCCAGAGTTGCTTCGTGGCATGCTTCCTGGACCAAATCCTTTGTTGGCCTCATCATCTGCTTCGGAGCAGGTAATCCCCGCCTCTGAATCACCGTTCCTTAGTACGCTTCCATTGTTTGAAGATTCAGAGGTGGCCCCATTAGAGGGGGCGTTCCACGACCCTGACAGCAGGCTTATTGCCGCGCCCAATAGGGACCGTGGACGGTTGTCGCTGGAACCCGCGGGCTGCTTATCAGTCCAGGGCTATCCGCACACCGCGGGTGCCAGTACCTCGTATGGCACCTTCCCTGGCCAGTCCGGGTTAGCTCTCTTTGCTGACCCGGAGTCTAATCTGTCTGGCCAGGAGGATGAGGATTACCTGTTGGGGTCGCCGTCTGAGGACGTGGACATGGATTATGACGTCTGTGCACCCCTCGCGGGGTATACAGGCGCCTTATTCCACGGTTCTACTCTCCCAGGGGTAGAATCCACGGTTCAGACTGTGGCCCTGGGCGCTGAAGGCCAGCGTTACCGCATACCTCGGCTTGCCGAGAGTGTCGCTGGTGCTGGCCGGGGCCGTGGTGGGGCGGTATATGCCCCTCGCTCTACCACGGCGCCTGCTCCTGGTCAAGCCAGTGAGATTAGCATGCCGGTATTGTCAGGCCCGCATGCTCTCCCTGGCTTGCCAGGGATATCAGCGTATCCGCCGTCAAGCTCTGTTGCTTGTGCTCAGGAGGAAGACGAAGGCCCCCGTCTTGTAGAGCGCTCGCAGCTAGCCACGGAGGAGGATTGGTCTGACGCTTGCCAGTGGTTGGTGAGTGTTAGACCAGATCTGCCCGTGGAATAGTCGGCTAGCCAGCGTGATCACAGGCCGTGGTTAGCTGGTAAGCCTACTGCTAACGCTATGCCTTCTCTGCCGCTGGCAGAGCATGTCGTTGACATGTTCGAGGCGGCGGAGACGTCCATTAAGTCGAGTGGACGTCTCGCTAAGGCCCCGCGCGAGGTGGCCAGGCGTTGCCGCATCGTGCCCCTGGACTACCAGCGGTATGGTGTGGTACCTAAGCCGAGCGTGGATGACCGCGCGTCTTTGGGTGAGGATGCGCGGCCAGGCTCCCGTTCTGACACGGGAGTCTTGTGTTCGAACGCGTTGCGTTCAGCAAATACCGCGTTGCGTGATGCGGAGGAGAGTGGGAGGGCTTCGATTGCCGCTCTGTCCCACGTCTCCCAGCTGTTACAAGGGGTAGTAACAGCATCCGCATCGCGCCAGCCAAGTCCGGTCACAGTCCAGCGAGCCATCCAGGATGGTATCAACCTGGCGCTGGACTGTATGACGCGGGCGGTGACCAGGAGTGTCCGGGCAAGGCGCACTTTTGCCTTGGATAATCTGTGCCCGTCCCAGGACCTATACAATAGGCTACTACGTACGCCTATGACAGGTCCTGGTCTCTTTGGAGGTGAGGGATGTAGGCACCTCCAGGAGACGGTTACTCTGGTCAATAACCAGAGGGCGCTGCGCGAGCAGTTTGAGGTGCTTCGTCGTGCCAACGTTCGCGCCGCACCCCCTGCGTATCGTCCCATGCAGGCTCGAGGTGGTAGTGGCCAGGTCAGAGGCCAACCACCATCGCAGCGTCGGCCTCGGCCGCGTGCGATTCGGCCAGCAGCGAGGGGGGCGCAGGCTCCTCAGGCGCAGTCAGCCAGGCAGCCGCCCGCGCACCGAGGTGCGCGCGGTGCTGGTCGTGGCGCGCGAGGATCTGGGCGGGGTAATCGTTCCTGATGGGACGGTTACCGCGGTGAGAACCACGCCGGTGTTTCTGGCAAAGGAGACAGTGCCGCTCTTGCACTCCTTATGTCCACCTCTATCCCTAGGTGGACCGGTGGGAGGCCGGCTAGCCGACCACATGCAAGAGTGGGAACGGTTAACTCAGGACCGTTTAGTCTTGGGATGGCTTTCAGTCGGGTATCATCCCGATTGGATGACAGGCCCGCCATCGCGACTGTCTCTAGTGCCGATCTGGACTCCAAATCCGAGAGATCCAGATCAAAGGTTGTGTATCGAGGAGGAAATAAATTCCCTCATACAAAAAGGAGCTATTCAGCCGGCACAGAGGTGTCCGGGCTTCTATTCAACCCTGTTCTTAGTAACAAAGAACACCGGAGGGTGGAGACCAATTCTCAACCTCAAGCCATTGAACAAGTTCATAGAGACGCCCAGTTTCAAGATGGAGACTGTGCGCTCGGTGTTGGCGGGGTTAGAGAGGGTAATGTGGACAGCGTCGATAGATTTGAAGGACGCTTATTTCCACATCCCCGTACACAGGAGTTTCCGTCGCTTCCTGAGATTTGCATTCCAGGGCAGACAGTGGGAATTCAGGGTGCTACCCTTCGGAATTTCCACGGCTCCTCGGGTTTTCACCCGTGTGGTTCTTGCGATCACCGCATACCTCCGCAGGAGAAGCATAGCAGTCCACACGTACATAGACGACTGGCTGTTGAAAGCACACACCCGGGAAAGTTTATCGGCCAGTCTGGAGATTGTTTTGAAAACTCTCACAGACTTAGGCTGGATGATCAATGTCCTGGCACGGGTTTACTTGAGAATGCTGGGGTTGATGGTTTCATTGGAACCAGTCATTCCTCAGGCCGCCTTACGCAGGCGGCCGATCCAGTTATTTCTCATGACACAATGGACCCAGAGTACAGGTTCGCTGGACTCGAATGTGTCAGTGTTGGCGCCTCTGATTCATCACCTGCAATGGTGGTTGGACACAGAGAATCTCTTGGTGGGGGTTATGCTAAACCCTCCCCACCCTCAGTGACTGTGTATACAGATGCATCGATGGAGGGCTGGGGAGCTTGCCTGGAAGAGTCCACGATATCAGGGCTTTGGAATCTGGAACAGTCAAAGGAACATATAAATCTACTGGAGCTAAGAGCAGTAGTCCTGGGCCTGGAACATTTCTTACAGAAAGTTCAGGGCAAGATTGTTCTTATTCGTTCAGACAACTCAACAGTTGTGACTTACATAAACCGCCAGGGCGGAACGAAGTCGCCCAGTCTCTGTATGATGACATGGAGACTGCTTTGTTGGTGCCTGGATCACCAGATTACCTTGAAAGCAGTTCATATTCCGGGAAGGTTAAATCTGCTAGCAGACTCATTGAGCCGAAGGATGAGTGTTTTACCCACGGAATGGCAACTAAATCAATGTGTGGCGGATCGTCTGTTCGACCATTGGGGGAAACCCAACATCGATTTGTTCGCAACGAAGAAGAATGCGAAGATGACGACGTACGTCTCTCCGATTCCGGATCCAAGCGCTTTCGCAACAGATGCGTTAGCTATCAGCTGGGGGAGAATGTATGCATACGCATTCCCTCCAGCAATCCTGATTCCAAAAATTCTTCAGAAAATCAGACAAGAGGAATGCCAAGTGCTTCTGATCGCCCCGGATTGGCCAAGCCGATCATGGTATACGGATCTGCTGGACCTTCTGGTCTGCAATCCGGTTCCTCTGCCTCTGATGGACGATATTATCTTCCAGGGCAAGGCCCTTCACAACAATCCGTCAATGTTCAGATTGACTGCGTGGATGTTGTCAAGGAATCTAGAATTAAGGAGGGCTTTTCTGAGCAAGCAGCCATGTTTATGGCCAAAGCCAGGAGGGGGTCAACCTCCAGAGCATATAATTATAAAATCAACAGATTTGCAGAATGGTGCTCAAAAAGATGTATTGATCCAATGGATTCATCTATTCAGGTAGTAGCTGATTTCCTCTGTCACCTCTATGATGCCTATAGCCTCAAGCCTAACTCTATTGCTGGTTATAAGTCAGCTTTAATGTCTGTTATTCCTTGCTTGGCTAAGAGGGGAAGTGATGAAGTAAATACATTAAATGTATTAATTAAAGGCATGGGCAATCTAAGACCAAGGAATCCACCTGTGATTCCGTCTTGGAGTTTATCGCTAGTGCTTCAAGTACTAGGTGATAAGCCGTTTGAACCACTTAGTTCCATTTCTATGAAACTATTAACACTGAAGACTGTGTTTTTAATTGCTGCGGCCTCGGCTAGGCGTAGGAGTGAAATTCATGCCTTATCAGCCGAGGATGACCGTTTTGTGGTTTCAGGGGAAGGCCTTAAGCTGCTACCTAGGATTAATTTCTTGGCTAAAAATCAGTCGTTGAAATATCCAGGTCAACCTATTGTTTTGCCTGCTTTAACTAGATATGATCCTAATTCTAAAGCATGGTGTCCCGTCCGGGCGCTTCGCCGGTACAAACAACGTACGGCGAAGTGGCGCACCGACCAGTCGGCGTTATGGTTGTCTTATATTGAACCCCATGGCAGGGCTTCTAAGGACACCATTTTCAGGTGGATTGTAGAATGCATTCAATTTTGCCATAAATCCGCCACCGGGAAGCAGGTTGACGTGGCCAAGGCTCACAGTGTCCGCGGCGTAGTGACATCCACTGCCCTATTTAATGGGGTTCCTGTGGATGATATTATGTCGGTGGCTCAGTGGCACTGTGAGTCAAGTTTTACATACCATTATCTCCGTGACACCTCTAATCCTCTCGCCTTGTCGATTTTGAAAAAATAACTAGGCATATATTTTTGATGGGGTTTCCTCATTGCTTATATATTTCACAATTAATTTATGGAAACAACCACTAATTTGGGACTGCATCGTTCTTCACCAATGGGAAGAGGATGTCAGCAGCCATTTCAACAAGGTCAGTCTTGTGTATGTGTTGTCCATTGTTGATTGTCTTGTCACGTTACCCGTTATTAATATGATGATGGTTTTGTGTATTTATGTGGTTCATTGTTGAGAGTATACGAAAATGGAGTTTTTTCGTCTCTGGCCTGTAGTACATGGCACGTGTACGTAGAGAGCGTATAGGACATTGAGGTCATTCGACTCTTCCTCCCAGGAAGGAGGGGGGGGGGGGAGCGCATATGACATTCGGTCATCTCTCATACATCGGGGGTGTTATCCGATGGTTAGTCAAATCCTGACTGTTTTTTCATACAGTTTCAGAAGTTTAAGTGCCTTAAACGCAGAAAAGCGTATAGGGATGAGCTGGTCTTTTGACCTCGCCTCCCTCCCGCTGAATTCACTGTCGAATTCTGGCAATATCAAAAGTATTAGGGAGGTAAGTATACTCTTGATGTGAAATAAACGAAATCAAGGATTTCTTTTTTCACGAGAGAGTTGATACTTACCTCCCTAGATACGGACCCGGCCTCTCCACCCCACAGAGGCTCGGTCTTCAGGCTCTTTATAGTTGCATGTGTATCAGCCAATAAATTAGTCAGAGGAAGTGCTAGTCTGCGCATGCGCGGTAGTGGGGCTGGCATCCGCCAGACTACGCTCTGACTCCCTGCCCAGTAGGGGCACCTAACTGTTTTAATCTGAGTGTTTATTGAGTGAAAGCCAATATTTAGCAATATCAAAAGTATTAGGGAGGTAAGTATCAACTCTCTCGTGAAAAAAGAAATCCTTGATTTCGTTTAATCTGTTCAAGTCTGGCATGTCCAAACCCACCAATCATAAAGCTAGTCATGCTATTATAGGTGACATATGCAGATCATGTTGATTTTACCAATGAGGAAAAAGGTCCGCTTGATTGAGGAACTGCTTCCAATACTGTGCAAATTGATGTTTCACTTCAAGAGTATACTTACCTCCCTAATACTTTTGATATTGCTAAATATTGGCTTTCACTCAATAAACACTCAGATTTAAAACAGTTAGGTGCCCCTACTGGGCAGGGAGTCAGAGCGTAGTCTGGCGGATGCCAGCCCCACCACCGCGCATGCGCAGACTAGCACTTCCTCTTTGCTAGATTATTGGCAGAGAGTTCACACATGTCTTTTTGTGCTGAAGCTTTTCTTTATCTTAAACTAGTTTAAGTGGTGTTGGTTGCTGTGATAGTCACTTTTTTGGATGGCGGGAGGTTTCAATTCGCCAAAGAAGGACTTAGGACCTTTAAATCAGGTGACTTCTAGTAAAATTAGCGAGTTTTCTTCCCGGTGTATTGTGTTTCCGGGACTCGCGTTTACCGTGATAAGCGCCTTAGTTAGTTGGTTTAGGTCAACTCGGTGCTTCCTAGGACTAATTTCTCTTTCTGTTTATGTCCACAGGTCTGTATGACGCTGGGTGGTGACAATCACAGTTGCTGAGAGTTAGTTTTCTCTCCACCATGGTTCCATTTCCTACTAACACTGTTAGGTTATCTAACCAAATGAAAAATATGTCCAGTGAGTTGGAGGCCTAGTATAAAGGTCTTCTCACTTTGCCCTCTTGATCCAATTCCTTCCCCATGAGGTGGAGAGAGTTAAGAGGCGTGCAGATGGTGGAGTTCTCCGGTTCGTCACGTTGGATGGTTTGTCTATACAAAGTGTCAGGTATCTAGTTATTGATAATGTGGTGATGTTAATTATTGTAAACAAACAAAGGGAGATAATTAACATTTTTGCCAGAAAAGAGTTATCTATATGTATCTGATGGTTGTGTAGTCAACTTATCCATTCAGCATACAATTCGTCCTTGCACTTGGATGTTTTGTTGGGATCGAATTTTTCCTGTCACGGGATTAATGACGTCATAATCAGCCTGGCTATGTGTTTATCAAGCAATTCAAGCGCTATGCTGGTTTCTGATGTATATGGATCTTTATGATCGTTTTCCTTCTCTTTGAGTTGGATTGAGTTTCTAAGCTTAACTAGTTGCTCATACTCCTTGTCCTTTGCCCTGTTTCAGGGACCGGGTTGCGCGTCCTGTGGTCGTTTTCTGCCGGATAAGTTCTGGCCGCATCTGTGCTGTCAATGTAGCCCTTGTGGTCCATTGGTTAATTGTGACATATGTAAGCACTGGGGGGGCGAGTTAATGTCCGAATTCTTGTGCTATTTACAGGCGACGGACAAGGTGGTAGAGGAGGAGAAGAAGAAGAAGCGGAAACGAGAGGTTGTAAGTGGTAAGGGTAAGGGGAAGGTCTCGTCCGCGGTGGATATGGAGGCCTTCCGGACCGAGATGTTGGGAGAGATGAAGAGGACAATAAAGGATTTGGTTCCAGGGTTGCTTCGTGGCATGCTTCCTGGACCAAATCCTTTACTGTCCTCATCATCGGCTTCGGAGCAGGTAATCCCCGCCTCTGGATCGATTTTCCTTAGTCCGCTTCCGTTGTCCGACGATTCAGAGGTGGCCCCATTAGAGGGGGCGTTCCACGGCCCTGGCAGCAGGCTTATTGCCGCGCCGATAGGGGACCGTGGACGGTTGTCGCTGGAACCCGCGGGCTGCTTATCAGTCCAGGGGTATCCGCACGCCGCGGTGGCCAGTACCTCCTATGGCACCGTTCCTGGTCAGCCCGGGTTAGCTCTCTTTGCTAACCCGGGGTCTAATCTTTCTGACCAGGGTAATGAGGATTACCTGCTAGGGTCGCCGTCTGACGACGTGGACATGGATGAAGACGTTTGTGCACCCCTCGCGGGGAATACAGGCGCCTTGTTCCACGGTTTTACTCACCCTGGAGTAAAGTCCGCGGCTCAGGTGGTGGCCCAGGGCGCTGCTGATGGCCAGCGGTACCGCATACCTCGGCTTGCCGAGGGTGTTGCTGGTGCTGGCCGGGCCCGTGGTGAGCCTATATATACCCCGCGCTCTGCCACGGTGCCTGCTCCTGGTCAAACCAGTGATATTTTCATGCCGGTGCTGTCAGGCCCGCGTGTTTTCCCTGGCTTGCCAGGTGTATCAGCATACCCGCCGTCAAGCTCTACTGCTTGCGCTCAGGAGGAAGACGAAGGACCCCGTCTTGTAGAGCGCTCGCAGTTAGCCACGGAGGAGGATTGGTATGACGCTTGCCAGTGGTTGGTGAGCGTTAGGCCTGATCTGCCCGTGGAGCAGTCGGCTAGCCAGCGTGTTCACACGCCGTGGTTAGCTGGGAAACCGACTGCTAACGCTATGCCTTCTCTGCCGCTGGCGGAGCATGTCGTTGACATGTTCAAGGCGGCGGAGTCGTCCATTAAGTCGAGTGGACGTCTCGCGAAGGCCCCTCGCGAGGTGGCCAGGCGTTGTCGCATCGTGCCCCTGGATTACCAGCGGTACGGTGTGGTACCCAAGCCCAGCGTGGATGACCGCGCGGCTTTGGGTGAGGATGCGCGGCCAGGCTCCCGTTCTGACACGGGTGTCTTGTGCGCGAACGCGTTGCGTTCGGCGAATGCCGCGTTGCGTGATGCGGAGGAGAGTGGGAGGGCTTCGATTGCCGCTCTGTCCCACGTCTCCCAGCTGTTACAGGGGGTAGTAACGGCATCCGCATCGCGCCAGCCAAGTCCGGTCACTGTCCAGCGAACCATCCAGGATGGTATTAACCTGGCACTGGACTGTGTGACTCGGGCGGTGACCAGGAGTGTCAGGGCAAGACGCACGTTTGCCCTGGACAATCTGTGCCCGTCTCAGGACCTGTACAATAGGCTACTGCGTACGCCTATGACGGGCCCTGGTCTTTTTGGAGGTGAGGGATGTCGCCACCTCCAGGAGACGGTCACCCTGGTGAATAACCAGAGGGCGCTGCGCGAGCAGTTTGATGCACTGCGTCGTGCTAACGTTCGCGCCACGGCCCCGGCGTATCGTCCCCTGCAGGCTCGAGGTGGTGATGGCCAGGTCAGTGGCCAGCCACCGTCGCAGCGTCGGCCTCGGCCGCGTGCGATTCGGCCAGCAGCGAGGGGGGCGCAGGTTCCTCAGGCGCCGTCAGCCAGGCAGCCGCCCGCGCACCGAGGTGCGCGCGGGGCGGGGCGGGGCGCGCGAGGGTCTGGGCGTGGTTATTGGTCCTGACAGGACGCTTACCGCGGAAAGAACCACTCCGGTGTGTATGGCGACGGAGACAGTGCCGCTCTTGCATGCCTCGTGTCCACCGCGGTCCCTAGGTGGGCCGGTGGGAGGCCGGCTAGCCGGCCACATGCAAGAGTGGGAACGGTTAACTCAGGACCGTTTAGTCTTGCGATGGCTTTCCGTCGGGTATCATCCAGAGTGGGTGACAGGCCCGCCGTCGCGACTGTCTCTGGTGCCAGTCTGGACTCCCATTCCGAGAGATCCAGAGCAAAGGTTGTGTATCGAGGAGGAGATAAATTCCCTCATACAAAAGGGAGCTATTCAGCCGGCACAAAGATGTCCGGGCTTCTATTCAACCCTGTTCTTAGTAACAAAACGCACCGGAGGGTGGAGACCGATTCTCAACCTCAAGCCATTGAACAAGTTCATCGAGACGCCCAGTTTCAAGATGGAAACGGTGCGCTCGGTGTTGGCGGGGTTGGAGAGGGGGATGTGGACGGCGTCGATAGATTTGAAGGACGCTTATTTCCACATCCCCATCCACGGGAGTTTCTGTCGCTTCCTGAGATTTGCATTCCAGGGCAGACAGTGGGAATTCAGGGTGTTGCCCTTCGGAATTTCCACGGCTCCTCGGGTTTTCACCCGTGTGGTTCTTGCGATCACAGCATACCTCCGCAGGAGAAGCATAGCAGTCCACACGTACATATACGACTGGCTGTTGAAAGCGCACACCCGGGAAAGTTTGTCCGCCAATCTGGAGATTGTTTTGAAAATTCTCACAGACTTGGGCTGGATGATCAATTTCCCAAAATCAGAGCTGACTCCATCCCAGAAGTTTGTTTACCTGGGGATGTTCTTCGATCTAGAGACAGGATATGTTTATCCTACTCAGGAGAGAGTTCAAAAACTCATCTCGTTGATTCAGTCAGTGTGCGACAGTCGTCATGTCCTGGCACGGGTTTACTTGAGAATGCTGGGGTTGATGGTTTCGTTGGAACCAGTCATTCCTCAGGCCGCCTTACGCAGGCGGCCGATCCAGTTGTTTCTCATGACACAATGGACCCAGAGTACAGGTTCGCTGGACTCGAATGTGTCAGTGTTGGCGCCGCTGATTCACCACCTGCAATGGTGGTTGAATACAGAGAATCTCTTGCCGGGGGTTTTGCTAACCCCTCCCCACCCTCAGGTGACTGTGTATACAGATGCATCGATGGAGGGCTGGGGAGCTTGCCTGGAAGAATCCACGATATCAGGGCTTTGGAATCTGGAACAGTCAAAGGAACATATAAATCTACTGGAGCTAAGAGCAGTAGTCCTGGCCCTGGAACATTTCTTACAGAAAGTTCAGGGCAAGATTGTTCTTATTCGTTCAGACAACTCAACAGTTGTGACTTACATAAACCGCCAGGGCGGAACGAAGTCGCCCAGTCTCTGTATGATGACATGGAAACTGCTTTGTTGGTGTCTGGATCACCAGATTACCTTGAAAGCAGTTCATATTCCGGGAAGGTTAAACCTGCTAGCAGACTCATTGAGCCGAAGGATGAGTGTTTTACCCACGGAATGGCAACTAAATCAATGTGTGGCGGATCGTCTGTTCGACCATTGGGGGAAACCCAACATCGATTTGTTCGCAACGAAGAAGAATGCGAAGATGACGACGTACGTCTCTCCGATTCCGGATCCAAGCGCTTTCGCAACAGATGCGTTAGCTATCAGCTGGGGGAGAATGTATGCATACGCATTCCCTCCAGCAATCCTGATTCCAAAAATTCTTCAGAAAATCAGACAAGAGGAATGCCAAGTGCTTCTGATCGCCCCGGATTGGCCAAGCCGATCATGGTATACGGATCTGCTGGACCTTCTGGTCTGCAATCCGGTTCCTCTGCCTCTGATGGACGATATTATCTTCCAGGGCAAGGCCCTTCACAACAATCCGTCAATGTTCAGATTGACTGCGTGGATGTTGTCAAGGAATCTAGAATTAAGGAGGGCTTTTCTGAGCAAGCAGCCATGTTTATGGCCAAAGCCAGGAGGGGGTCAACCTCCAGAGCATATAATTATAAAATCAACAGATTTGCAGAATGGTGCTCAAAAAGATGTATTGATCCAATGGATTCATCTATTCAAGTAGTAGCTGATTTCCTCTGTCACCTCTATGATGCCTATAGCCTCAAGCCTAACTCTATTGCTGGTTATAAATCAGCATTAATGTCTGTTATTCCTTGCTTGGCTAAGAGGGGAAGTGATGAAGTAAATACATTAAATGTATTAATTAAAGGCATGGGCAATCTAAGACCAAGGAATCCACCTGTGATTCCGTCTTGGAGTTTATCGCTAGTGCTTCAAGTACTAGGTGATAAGCCTTTTGAACCACTTAGTTCCATTTCTATGAAACTATTAACACTGAAGACTGTGTTTTTAATTGCTGCGGCCTCGGCTAGGCGTAGGAGTGAAATTCATGCCTTATCAGCCGAGGATGACCGTTTTGTGGTTTCAGGGGAAGGCCTTAAGCTGCTACCTAGGATTAATTTCTTGGCTAAAAATCAGTCGTTGAAATATCCAGGTCAACCTATTATTTTGCCTGCTTTAACTAGATATGATCCTAATTCTAAAGCATGGTGTCCCGTCCGGGCGCTGCGCCGGTACAAACAACGTACGGCGGCATGGCGCACCGACCAGTCAGCGTTATGGTTGTCATATATTGAACCCCATGGGAGGGCTTCTAAGGACACCATTTCCAGGTGGATTGTGGAATGCATTCAGTTTTGCCATAAATCCGCCACCGGGAAGCAGGTTGACGTGGCCAAGGCTCACAGTGTCCGCGGCGTGGTGACATCCACGGCCCTGTTTAATGGGGTCCCTGTGGATGATATTATGTCGGTGGCTCAGTGGCACTGTGAGTCAAGTTTTACAGACCATTATCTCCGTGACACCTCTAATCCTCTCGCCTTGTCGGTTTTGAAAAAATAAATCGGTTTATATTTTTTGAGGAGGTTTTCCTCATTACTTATATATTTCACAATTAATTTATGGAAACACCCACTTTTTTGGGCCTGCATCAGTCTTTACCAATGGGAAGATGATGTCAGCAGCCATTTTCAACAAGGTCAGTCTTGTTCATGTGTTGTCCGTTGTTGATTGTATTGTCACGATTACCCGTTATTAATATGGTGATGGTTTGTGTATTTGTGTGGTTCATTGTTGAGAGTTACGAAAATGGAGCTTTTTCGTCTCTGTCCTGTAGTACATGGCACTTGTACGTAGAGAGCGTATAGGACATTGAGGTCAGTCGACTCTTCCTCCCAGGAAGGAGGGGGGGGAGCGCATATGACATTCGGTCATCTCTCATACATCGGTGGTGTTATCCGATGGTTAGTCAAATCCTGACTGTTTTTTCTTACAGTTTCAGAAGTTTAAGTGCCTTAAACGCAGAAAAGCGTATAGGGATGAGCTGGTCTTTTGACCTCGCCTCCCTCCCGCCAGATTCACTTTCGAATTCTGGCAATATCAAAAGTATTAGGGAGGTAAGTATACTCTTGAAGTGAAATAAACGAAATCTAGGATTTCTTTTTTCACGAGAGAGTTGATACTTACCTCCCTAGATACGGACCCGGCCTCTCCACCCCACAGAGGCTCGGTCTTCAGGCTCTTAATAGTTGCATGTGTGTCAGCCAATAATCTAGTCAGAGGAAGTGCTAGTCTGCGCATGCGCGGTGGTGGGGCTGGCATCCGCCAGACTACGCTCTGACTCCCTGCCCAGTAGGGGCACCTAACTGTTTTAAATCTGAGTGTTTATTGAGTGAAAGCCAATATTTAGCAATATCAAAAGTATTAGGGAGGTAAGTATCAACTCTCTCGTGAAAAAAGAAATCCTAGATTTCGTTTATAACCCTTTAACACTCAAACTGGCCAAAAACGGCTGCTGTAGTTGTCTTGAGAAATGTCAATTTGCCGGCTAAGAGAAGAGATTTTTTGAAAATTTACAACTAGAATGACTGGCTTGATAACCAAGCCAGTCATTCCTGTGGTAAATTAAAAAAAAATTATCTTCTGGTCTGCAAGTTGGCATTTTCTTTGAGAAAAGTTAAATTTTCTTGACCAATTTTAAGGCTTAAAGGGTTAAAGCCATAGCGCTTTAGATGAATGAGGCCAAAACTGAGTTCACACGTGTGTACTTGTCAGATATAAGGTAGCGGAATCATGAATGTACCTCGCTTTGGGGCGTGGAGAAGTGAACATGAGCAGAATCTGGTGCTCGCTGCTATACCATGCAATTGACCATTCCAGTTTATTCATCAATCATATGACGTCCTAATAACTACGTGACATGTAGGATGATGTCATAATCAATTACAGCATGAATGACATAGATAAATCATCACGAATGCTTAACTGATGACGGAATAAATATTGTTGTATGAATTCTATGTCTGCTATTGAATAAACACGCTGCTGAATATTTTGAAGCTAATTTGACAGGGCATGTCCATTTTTGATTTGACTGTAACATTCAACAGCTTACCCGTATAGTTTTCTGGAATTTGATGCCAGGGAGTTCAGGGAAGATCGATCCCAACACAGGTGAGGTATGGGTGGAGCGTAGCTAGAGATGGTTGGGGGCATAGCTAAAACTGGATTCCTCCATTGACATTACAAATGACTGTATAACAGGACACATTTCTTTCCAGTCCTTCTAGAAGCTGTGTATCAGTGGCTATAAATATCCCATAAAAGTCATGGATGCACCTATCTGATAATGCATGTCTCTCACTAATGTTATGCAACTGTTGGGAGATCTAAAGCCCCTCTTGAACAAACCTAATGCTTGTCATAGTAAACACTTGCAAGCCATCACAAATCGTCGCTAGCCATGCAACTTAATCTCAAGCTCAGATTAAATTGTCACTCTTCTGGTAGAACTCAATGGCTGATTTACATCAGCCATTGAGTTCTACAAGAAGAATGATGGTTTAATCCTACAGATGAGGTGGCTGTGAAGCCAGGAGACAAGCATGCACTGATACAAACATGTCAGTATTTAGACACAGATTAGCGACACTATATCCTAGTTACTATGGTTTGGTTTGCACAAAGCACCATGTGGTACGCTGAACAAAACGTCTTATTGGGTTTGGTGTCCCCATTGTTCAGCTCCACTCCGGCACACCGCTCCCACAAGATGCCTACCACAAAGTCACCACAACCTGTGGTAACACACATCTTCCTGTGCTATGACAGGTCGGGAACGTGACTGTCATTGGATTTATTCCAATAGACCCAATCAGCATGATGTTGACTTGTAACCCCCTTTGCATCATTGCAAGTTGTAATAATCTTAAACTCAGCAGTGCACAAACCGTGCAACATGGATCTGTGAGGCAATCGGGCAACAGCAATGATCAATGTTTGGACATGTTCTTCGAATGCCAGGGAATACACCGGCTCAGAAAGCATTACAATTTTCAGTACTAGATGCAAACAAGGATAAGGTAAGCAGAGCATCCGATAACACCAACTTGTTGATTGTTTTGTCATCGTCATCGTCGTCATCGTTGTCAAATTCGTTAATATAATTCTACATTGTCTTGTTTATTCCAGACGACTGCTCAGAATGACACATGGTTTGAAACAGAATGTGCGAAATGGACTCAGAAATGGGAAGACTATAATAAGCGATTGGAAGACATTAGTAACGGCATTGTTCCAGCACCACGGTTACCACCGTTGCGGTTTAATGACACTAAAATCATTTCTATAGGCGACAAACGTAACCAGCTTAGTAGCATGATATTGAAAAAGCTGAAAGTGCTGAAATCTGCCAGTACTACAGTAGGAGGAGGTGCTGGAGAAGGGCTGGAAGTGTCTAATGCAATGGACCAGATCTCTGAATCTGTTCAATCCAATAACATTGCACACACAGCTGGTTTGGTAAGTACTTTAAATGTAATCTACAAACTGTGTACAAAACATACATTAACACTTTAACACTCAAGCTGGCCAGCAACAGCTTTTGAAAAATGTAATTTTTCAGACCAAGAGAAGACTATCTTTGAAAATTTATCACTGAAATGACTAGTTTGATAACCAAGCTAGTCATTCCATTCGTAAATTTGCAAAAATTGAAATTTTCTTCAACAAATGTGAGGGTTAAAAGGTTAACGCTTTGAACCAGAAAGGCTGAATTTGAAGAATCATTTTTCAATTTATTAAATATTATGTTGAATATTTGGAAGCTAATTTAACGTGGCGCTGTTACTGACATAGGTAGCAACAGGGTCTTGTGTCAAATTAATTTTAAAATATTCAATGGCTTACTGAGTGTATAGCTACCTTGAAATCGAGATTTTGGGAATTAACCTAGCACTCAAGGCGGTAAAAAAATGCGGTCTGAGAGAAGACTATTTTTAAAAAATTTACTACTGGAATGACTGGCTCGATAACAGAGGCAGTTATTCCAATGGTAAATTTTCAAAAATAATCTCTTGGTCTGCAAATTGACATTTTCTTTGAGAGAATTAAAATTTTCTCGAACAAATTTAAGGGTTAAAGGGTTAAGGATTCACAGGGTTAACGATTTAACTACGAATAACCAAATATATTGTTTACAATTTAACCGTTATACACTCATATCAACCAAAAACGGACAGTCATTCCAGAGGTAAATTAAAAAATATAGTCTTCTCTTGGTCTGCAAATGTACATTTTCTATGAAAAAATTTAAATTTGTGTGAACAAATTCGAGGGTTAAAGGGTTAATAAATATTCTGTTGAATATCTTGGAACTAAGTTACCTAGGATTTGTTGGTGTCTATGCCAGCAACGATCTCCATTCAAATTAGTTTCAGTCTCCAAAAGCTTACCAGTACAGTATGAGTTATATACGAGTATTCGTAGCATTACTTATTTAGTATTGACAGGCAATAGAACCAACAATCGGCAGTAGCGCCTAGCATTATATCCCACAAGCCCTTCCAGCACACCAACACTGCAGGACCTAAATTGAAATTTTGGAATATCAGATTTGAAAAGGTTCAAACAGCTTCTTAAAGTCTCGCTGCTGCAAGCCACCCTGCAATAATTTCAATCAGCAAAAACTTGACTTGCTGAATATTTTGAAAACAATTTGATTGAAAGTTGTTGGTGACTTAGCCACCAACAACTTTCAGTCAAATTGTTTTCAAAATATTAAGCAGGTCCAGAGATATGACCCTAGGAATATGTCATCTGCCAAAACTCGGCAGTCAGCCAGTTAATTATGTGTCATATAGAACTGGCATTGCTCTTGTAGAGCTATTCATATATCTATTGCTCATTACAAAATAATATTAATTGTAAAGAATATGTTAAGCCTATGAACCCAATCGGTGAGAACTCCAGGCTCAGCTTCAGTAAGTGAAATAACCCAAAAGGCCAAAAATCTGGCCGTACCTATTAGAAACATATGTCTATGCTGGGTTTTGCTTTTTAAAATACTTGCATGTATCGGGGTAATTTAGCCCTTTCAACCGAATAGGTCAAAATTCCGGCCACAGCTTCAGTAAGTAAAATAACATAGAAAGGCCAGAAATCTGTCCGTGCACATACCTTTGTGCAATGGAGGACATCACATATAAACATAAACATATGTGTGTGCTGGCTGATTTTCTAGCCTTTCAGGTTATTTTGCTTATTGAAGCCAGAGTCTCTAGGTTATGCCAAATGCTAGATATTCAGATTTCGTTATTGCTATAAACTCAGTGCGCGTGCCCGCCATTGAAATTAACTCTGGGCTCAAATGGTTAATAAATTATAAAGTAACTAGTACTTATATAATGATTTTATTCTGACCAAATCATGGCCAGAAACAGAATATCTCATTTTAAAAAGCACCCATATAGGTAAGCTGTTGAATTTTTTCGAAACTAATTTGACGGGAAGCTGTTGCCATAGGCAACTTCCACGCAAATTACTTTCAAAATATTCAACAATAATCTTGTATCTGCTATGTAGTGTATAGTGGAATGTAGAGTTGACTGATCTATTGACTACTATTTTACAAAAGCCAGATATGTGCCACTTGGGCTGGCAAATCAAAGAGGAAAGGAAGTTATATGTTCTATTTATCTGGCAGCAAACGAACATCGATAGCGCATTGAGAGACATCAGCCCGGGAATGACGCTGAGTGATATGCTGAAGATAGCGAATCATTACAAAAAGAAAGTAAGTAAACCAAAGATGCATATTCGCTATCTGAAGAGTGGAGGAGATCGGAAGCCCACGACAAAGGCTGGAGCTGTAGAACTGAAGAGCGAGACACAGGTCAAGAAGCGGATGCTGGCCCGGTCCAGCGTAGTACTAAAACATGTAAAAAAAGAAAGGAAGAGAACTCTTGTTGATTGTAAACTCGTTCGTGCCATCAAAGGTCTAGAAGGAAAGCCTAAGAAAAAAGGACGACCGAGACGTTTCTTCTGTGAGTGACTGTACTTTATAACCCTTTAACACTCAAATTTGTTCAACAATATTTTAATTTTCTCATAGAAAATGTCCATTAGCAGACCAAAAGAAGACTAAATTTACTACTGGAATGACAGGCTCTGTTATCGAGTCAGTCACTCCAGTGGTACATTTTCAAATATAATCTTCTCTAGGTCTGCAAATGGACGTATGACCGTTCCAAGTTTATCCATCCATCATATGTTGTCATAATCAACTACGTGACGTGTAGGATGTTGTCCTAATCATGACGTCATGAGTGATTCGATTTAGTCCGCCTTTAACGCGTAATAGGCCGACACGGTGTTGTATATTTATGATTTAGTAAACATTCTGTTGAATATTTTGAAACTAATATGACTGGGCGCTGTTGGTGCCATAGGCAGCAACAGCACCCAGTCAAATTAGTCTCAAAATATTTAACAGCTAATGTGTGTAGTTTTCTGGAAATTGATAGTCAGAGCGTTCGAGGTGTGGGTGGATATTAGCTAGTTATGGGCGGGGTATAGCTAAAACTGGAAAGGTCCATTCTCAAGAGCACTGCAGAACCCTCTTTGGCTGGATTGAGGGTTAAAGGGTTAATGAGCCTGATCTTTGTAGTTGTCCTGAGAAAAATGACTGCCTCAATTTATAACTGAATGTATTTCTCTAACATTTCCTAAGCAGCAACATGAATAGAATCTCGGTAGCTGTGGGTGAAGTGTTACACTACATACCTTACAATGCATGCATACACCAAGGTTGATTACTGTATTCGAAAAACTCTTGTAACAGCAGACCGGAATAAGCTTTTGTGACCGACCGACCGACCGACCGACCGACCGACCGACCGACCGGCCAGCCAGCAAACCAAACTAAAACTAAGGAAAACATTTTATTGAGTGGTTATCCACAAAAGTTTTGAGTTGAACAATCAGAATTTTGACCATACCTTTAACCCTTGAAATTGTTCAAGAAAATTTCAATTTCCCATAGAAAATGTCAATTTGCAGATCAAGAGACGACTATTCTTGAAAATTTTCAAACTGAAAAGACTGGCTTGGTTATCGAATCAGTCATTCCAGTGGTAAATTTTCAAAAATAGTCTTTTTTTTCTGCTAATGGACATTTCTGAAGATCACTGCAGAAGCCGTTTTTGGCTGATATGAGTGCTAAATTGGTAAAATACTGGTCAAATCGTCTTAGGTTTAGTCTAGCAATTCAGCTCATAGAATAGGATAGACGTAAATGCTGTATGCTATAATCAGATTATTATCACACTGTTAAAAATATATCCACTTTTTAGCTCACATGGTTGGTGATGACTTTACTAACACCATGTTCCTCATCACAGCTTTACAGCAATGGGTGTAGCAATACATTACATATATACAATCTACAATACAGTTTATGAATAAGTTAGAACTTTCACAACAAAGCTGAAATATGTTAGTTAGTATAATTTTGAGCATGATGTACGAAATGTTTGGAAAAATATTTTAGACATATTCGAATTGGATTACTGGTGGATAGTTTGTATAAGTGTCTTGAAAAAAGGAGACACAAACATAAAGGTTAACCATTTCATCAATGAATAACCCCATATCACAATTGCAAGACAATAATACAGGAAAGCTGTTGTATATTTTGCAATAGGCAGCAGCAGCTACCAGTTATATTAACTTCAAAATATTCAACAGAATATGATATACATTGGAAAGAATTTACTTTTACAAGGATTTGTTGATCAAAGGGATAAAAAGGTTATATAGATTAATAGTAGTAGACCTTTCCAAGTTTTATCCATCCATCATATTACGTCATAATCTACTACGTGACGTGTGGGATGATGTCATAATCTTGACATCATGACTCTATATTTTACATCTTTAACGTGTAATAATCCGACACGTTGTATGAATCGTATGTTTTTACCATTTAGTAAACATTCTGTTGAATATTTTGAATCTAATTTGACTGGACAGTGTTGCTGCCATAGGCAACAACAGCGCCCAGTCAAATTAGTTTCAAAATATTTAACAGCTTACTTGTATAGCATTCTGGAAATTGATAGTCAGAGAATTCAGAGATACATTGATCCCAACACGAGCAAGGTGTGGGTGGAGCTTAGATAAAGATGGGCTAAAACTGGAAAGGTCCATTGTTAACTGAGGATGTACTTTCCTCATTGACAAATGTGTACGTTTCCCTATGCTTCCTGTCTATTTCAGTGCCTAATCAGTCTGTTAAGTTGAGCACCGAGGAGTCAGACCAAGTTAACGGCAGCTTGCTTTCCACAATGACTAAGGTAATTGGTTTTTTTTTGTCTAGTCTGATGCTAAGCCCAGGAGAGCTGGACATAGTGATCCAAGCGAAGTTCAGCATGTGCTGTGAAGCAAGAATTAGGTAACAGTTTTTACAGTGGACGTTTAATTCATCAAGGATTTATCTGATCTTGACCCTTTAATGGTCAAGTCAGCCAAAACCGGCCTCTGCAGTAGTCTTGAGGAATGTCCATCTGCAGGTAAAGAGAAGAGTATTTTTGAAAATTTACCACTGGACTGGCTGGCTCGATAATCAAGCCAGTCATTCCAGTGGTAAATTTTCAAAAATACTCTTCTCTTTACCTGCAGATGGACATTCAATAAGCAAATATTTTGATTTTCCTGGCCAAATTTGACCAGTAAAACCTTTACAGATGTGTTATATGCCATCATTACATCCAGTCTCCATAATAATGACAATGAATTTCAGATTTTCTCCATACTTTTGCGTTGTTTGGACGTTGTTTATTTCGGGGTGATTTGTATCATCTTAAAGAATTAGGAAGATGTTATGGTTTTGCAATAGACATTTCATTCATCAAGGGCTTGTACAATTTTATGATATCCTTATCTCTCAACATGATGGGGGATATTCATAAAAACAAAGGCCACATGGGATGTAGTTCATCTAGTTCTTATTTCACAATCCAACAACATAATGGACCTTTCCAGTTTTAGCTATGCCCCACCCATCTCTATCTAAGCTACACCCATATCTCGTGTTGTGTTGAAATCGATCGATCCCTGAAATCGCTGAAATATCAATTTCCAGAAAATTACAGGTAAGCTGTTGAATAGTTTGAAGCTAATTTGACTGGGTGCTGGTGCTGCCTATGGAAGCAACAGTGCCTAGTCAAATTAGTTACAAAATATTCAACAGCATGTTTATTATCCCCACGTTTTAAAAAACGCTGGGGATATTGTAATCGCCTCCGTCCGTCTGTCTGTCCATCCATCACGCTATCTCCTCCAAAACAGTTGGGTGGAATTAAATGAAATGTGGGTTACCCATATGATTCCGCTTTGCAAGGCGATGTTTAGATTTGGCTCCGCCTCCAGTTGGTCGTGGCAGGGGTCAAAAAGTCAAATCAGTTGTAGCGCAACTCCTCTGAAATCGTTAGACGGAACTCAAGCAAATTTGATATCTGAGTTACCCATATGATTGCGGAGTGCAGGAGGCCATTTAGATTTGTCTCCACCCCCCTGGGTGAGGGAGAGGGGTCAAAAGGTCAAATTTTAACCTGCAGAAATTGATTTAACACATCTCTGAAACCATTGGATGGAATTCAACCAAATTTGGTATGTGAGTTACCCATATCAGTGTGGAGTGGATGAGCCCATTTACATTTGGCCCTGCCCCCAGGGGGTGGGGGATGGGGTCAAAAGGTCATGAAATTGTTTGTAATGCAACTCCTTTGAGACTGTTGGACGGAATTCAACCAAATTTAGTTTGTCAGTTAGCCATATCAATGTGGAGTGGATGAGCACATTTGCATTTGGCCCCCAGGGTGTGTGGGATAGCATGAAAAGGTCACGAAATTGATTGTGGTGCAACTCCTGAGACTATTACACAAAATTCAACCAAATTTGGTACGTAAGTTACCCATATGATTTTGGAGCGCAAAAGGATGTTTGCATTTGGCTCTGCCGCCAGGAGTAGGTTGTGGGGTGTGTAAAAAGTTCAAAGCGGTGAACGTGGGGATTAATATTAAAGACATACAATGCTTAGTCCGTCACCAATTATGCATTCTTGACGAACGTATCTATGTTATTCATGATGTCATTGATTATGACATCATCCTACGCATCACGTAGTTGATTATAACATCAGATAATTGATGGATAAACTGGAAAGATCCATTAAGTGTAACTGTGGGAATGTAAATGCATGTGTGTGCATTTTCCAGCTAAAAAAACCTGCCAATGCGTGCTTGAGATTTTTGGCAAATCCTATGAATGCAAAGTGGAGTATGGCTTCATATAGTGATCCGGATGCATCCGGTGTATGATCTTAGAGATCGGTAGAATGCACAAGTTGTTTAGAATGGTATCTAGAAGTAGGCATGCACTATCTCATAGTCTGAATATAGATGCTGGCGCAGTCAGCTCAGAAATAACTTAACATGTTTCCACAGCAAAATAAAACATACTGTTGAATATTTTGAACATAATTGGAGTGGAAGACATTACATTGCTGCCAAAGGCAGCAATGTTTTCCAATCCAATTATGTTCAAAATATTCAACAAAACATTCTTTACGTCATATTCAAAACTGTACTAACTAATATATATATATATGTTTTGGTTTGTGTTTTAGAAACATGTTAATTAATTTATGAGCTGTAATGTAGATTGAAGGAATCTGTGCTAAGATATGTGTGGAAGCGCATTCCTTGTGGTACTTAACTCTTTCACCGACAAATACCTGAAAAAGTGAATTCTTTACGATATTAAACTTATTCTGTTGAATATGTTAAACTTAATTTGACTGGGAGATGCTGCTGCCTACGGCAACTGTTAGTCTAACAGTCAAATTAATTTCAAAATATTCAACAGTCTTCCTGTATGGTTGACTTGGAAATGATATGTAGGGAATTAATTGGTGAAGAGGTTAAGCCTTTGACCCCTACAGCTCAGAAATTACACATTCTTTACCATGTATTGAATAGTCTGTTTAATATTTTAAAATTAATGTTGATTATTCTTGTAAAAAACTGCAATTGTTCCTTAGTTAATATCAATTTTCAGAACAGGAGAAGATTGTTTTTAGCTTGACGTTACGAAGTAAAATGAGCTATTGCGATACCCTGCATGTTGTCCAGCGGTGGTGGCGGTGTCGTCGTCATCGTCCAATTTGCGTTTGGCTCAACTTTTCTGTTTATAGGTTTGATTAATCATACTGGAGCCAAACTTGGATACATGTCTCCTTATAATGAACCTGACATCACACAATTAGTTTGAGGTCAAATGGTCAAAGGTCACGGTCACTGTGACCTTGGTAAAAAACATGTTTTTCAACATTAATATTTTCCGTTTAGCTGTATTTTTCTGTTTATATCTCAGGTTTGGTTATTCATACTGGACCCAAACTTGGGCACATGCCTCCTCATAATAGCACGGCATCACGCAATGATGTTTTGGTCAAAAAGTCAAAGGTCAGGTTCACTGATATGCATGGTGACCGTCTGTCATTCATCATCCACCCGTCAACCATTGTTTAAAAACGCTACTCCTCATTAACTACATGGCGGATTTCAATCTAATTTTGGCTGGATGGACCCTATATGGGTAGGCTTCAGAACTTGTATACAGAATTTTGATTTGTCAATTTATTTGTGTGAAAATCTAATTTTATGAAAAATGTACCAAAAATTGTCACAACTGTACTCCTCATTAACCGCGTGGCAGATTTCAACCTGATTTGGCTGGAAGGAACCTAATGCTTTTGGTTTCAGAACATATATACAGAATTTTGATTGGTCAATTTATTTGTGTGAAAATCTTTAATTTTATAAAAAATTTAAAGGAAATTGTCAAAACACTATTCCTTATTAGCTGGAAGGACCTTATGGGAATATGCTTAAGAACTTATATACACAATTCTGACTGGTCGAGTCTTTTGGTGAAAACCTTAGATTTTATGAAAAATTAACCGTAAATTGTCAAAACGCTCCTCATTAACCGCTTGGTAGATTTCAACTTACTTTGGCTGAAAGAACCTTATGGGTCTATTTTTTTGGTGAAAACCGTAGATTTTGTGAAAAACTTACTGAAAATTGTCTAAATGCTACTCATCATTAACCACTTGAAAGATTTCAACCCTAGTTGGCTAGACAGACCCTATGATGGTAGGCTCCAGTACATCTATTCAGAATTTAATGTGTCAATTATTTTGGTGAAAATCATCAATTTTACCAATAATTTACCGGAAATTGTCAAAATGCGTCTTCTCCATAACTTCTTCGTGGATTTTATCCAAATTGGGCTGGAAAGATTCTATAATGGTAGGCTCTAGAACTTCTAATCAGAATTTTGATTGGTCAATTTTATCGTGGCCATCTGGATTTTTTGAAAACTTTCCAGAACCATTTAAAACGCTACCCCTTAATTAGTGGGCCAATTTTAAGGAAACTTGTGTGGTAGACTTCAACATATCACACGAGAATTTTGATTGTTCAATTTCTTTTGCTGGCTTTTCGAAAATTATCCATCATGTCTACCGGTATTTAAATGCAAATAGTTCAAATCTTAATGGTGCAGGTTAGCATTACAAGCCCTTGGGCCTCTTGGTGATAAGGCCTTCTATATTTATTTTTAGCTCACCTAGGTCCATTGTCTGTCAACAATTGTGGCACATTTCGCCATTTGTTGATAGATTAAAACCAAATTTGGCAGATATGTTCCGTTTGGAAATATCTATTTGGACTGAAGATGAAGAGGCCACGCCCACAAATATGAGCTATGGACATTGCTATATTTTCAAAGTATTAACGCCTATTGGGAGATGACGTGTCTCGGTCCGGCCCACAAAAAGCAGAGTTATGGCCCTTGCTATATTTTTCAAAGTATCGAAGCCTATGGGAAAAATACATTTGTGGCACGTTTCTTCATTTATCAAATGATTTAAACCAAATCTGGCAGAAATCTTCCTTTAGGCAATATCTATTTGTGCTGTAAGGGTGAAGTGGCCACACCCTTATTTCACTTCAAGAGTATACTTACCTCCCTAATACTTTTGATATTGCTAAATATTGGCTTTCACTCAATAAACACTCAGATTTAAAACAGTTAGGTGCCCCTACTGGGCAGGGAGTCAGAGCGTAGTCTGGCGGATGCCAGCCCCACCACCGCGCATGCGCAGACTAGCACTTCCTCTTTGCTAGATTATTGGCAAAGAGAACACACATGTCTTTTTCTGTCATAAGCTTTTCTACTCTTAAACTGTTTTATTAGTGTTATTTTGGAGTGTTAGTGTCTGATTTAGATGGCGGGAGGATACACTTCGCCACGGAAGGACTTAGGACCTTTAAATCAGGTGACTTCTAGTAAAATTAGCGAGTTTTCTTCCCGGTGTATTGTGTTTCCGGGACTCGCGTTTACCGTGATAAGCGCCTTGGTTAGTTGGTTTATGTCAACTCGGTGCTACCTAGGACTAATTTCTCTTTCTGTTTACGTCCACAGGTCTGTATGACGCTAGGTGGTGACTTCACAGCAGCAGAGAGTTAGTTTTCTCTCCACCATGGTTCCATTTCCTACTAACACTGTTAGGTTATCTAACCAAATGAAAAATATGTCCAGTGAGTTGGAGGCCTAGTATAAAGGTCTTCTCACTTTGCCCTCTTGATCCAATTCCTTCCCCATGAGGTGGAGAGAGTTAAGAGGCGTGCAGATGGTGGAGTTCTCCGGTTCGTCACGTTGGATGGTTTGTCTATACAAAGTGTCAGGTATCTAGTTATTGATAATGTGGTGATGTTAATTATTGTAAACAAACAAAGGGAGATAATTAACATTTTTGCCAGAAAAGAGTTATCTATATGTATCTGATGGTTGTGTAGTCGACTTATCCATTCAGCATACAATTCGTCCTTGCACTTGGATGTTTTGTTGGGATCGAATTTTTTTCCTGTCACGGGATTAATGACGTCATAATCAGCCTGGCTATGTATTTATCAGCGATTTAAGCGCTATGCTGGTTTCTGATGTATATTGATCTTTATGATCATTTTCCTTCTCTTTGAGTTGGATTGAGTTTCTAAGCTTAACTAGTTGCTCATACTCCTTGTCCTTTGCCCTGTTTCAGGGACCGAGTTGCGCGTCCTGTGGTCGTTTTATTCTTGAAAAGTTCTGGCCGCATCTGTGCTATCAATGTAGCCCTTGTGGTCCATTGGTTAATTGTGACATATGTAAGCACTGGGGGGGGCGAGTTAATGTCCGAATTCTTGTGCTGCTTACAGGCGACGGACAAGGTGGTAGAGGAGGAGAAGAAGAAGAAGCGGAAACGAGAGGTTGTAAGTAGGAAGGGTAAGGGGAAGGTCTCGTCCGCGGTGGATATGGAGGCCTTCCGGACCGAGATGTTGGGAGAGATGAAGAGGGCAGTAAAGGATTTGGTTCCAGGGTTGCTTCGTGGCATGCTTCCTGGACCAAATCCTTTACTGTCCTCATCATCGGCTTCGGAGCAGGTAATCCCCGCCTCTGGATCGATTTTCCGTAGTCCGCTTCCGTTGTTCGACGATTCAGAGGTGGCCCCATTAGAGGGGGCGTTCCACGGCCCTGGCAGCAGGCTTATTGCCGCGCCGATAGGGGACCGTGGACGGTTGTCGCTGGAACCCGCGGGCTGCTTATCAGTCCAGGGGTATCCGCACGCCGCGGTGGCCAGTACCTCCTATGGCACCGTTCCTGGTCAGCCCGGGTTAGCTCTCTTTGCTGACCCGGGGTCTAATCTTTCTGACCAGGGTAATGAGGATTACCTGCTAGGGTCGCCGTCTGACGACGTGGACATGGATGAAGACGTTTGTGCACCCCTCGCGGGGAATACAGGCGCCTTATTCCACGGTTTTACTCACCCTGGAGTAAAGTCCGCGGCTCAGGTGGTGGCCCAGGGCGCTGCTGATGGCCAGCGGTACCGCATACCTCGGCTTGCCGAGGGGGTTGCTGGTGCTGGCCGGGCCCGTGGTGAGACTATATATACCCCGCGCTCTGCCACGGTGCCTGCTCCTGGTCAAACCAGTGATATTCTCATGCCGGTGCTGTCAGGCCTGCGTGTTTTCCCTGGCTTGCCAGGTGTATCAGCATACCCGCCGTCAAGCTCTACTGCTTGCGCTCAGGAGGAAGACGAAGGACCCCGTCTTGTAGAGCGCTCGCAGTTAGCCACGGAGGAGGATTGGTATGACGCTTGCCAGTGGTTGGTGAGCGTTAGGCCTGATCTGCCCGTGGAGCAGTCGGCTAGCCAGCGTGTTCACACGCCGTGGTTAGCTGGGAAACCGACTGCTAACGCTATGCCTTCTCTGCCGCTGGCGGAGCATGTCGTTGACATGTTCAAGGCGGCGGAGTCATCCATTAAGTCGAGTGGACGTCTCGCGAAGGCCCCTCGCGAGGTGGCCAGGCGTTGTCGCATCATGCCCCTGGATTACCAGCGGTACGGTGTGGTGCCCAAGCCCGGCGTGGATGACCGCGCGGCTTTGGGTGAGGATGCGCGGCCAGGCTCCCGTTCTGACACGGGTGTCCTGTGCGCGAACGCGTTGCGTTCGGCGAATACCGCGTTGCGTGATGCGGAGGAGAGTGGGAGGGCTTCGATTGCCGCTCTGTCCCACGTCTCCCAGCTGTTACAGGGGGTAGTAATGGCATCCGCATCGCGCCAGCCAAGTCCGGTCACTGTCCAGCGAACCATCCAGGATGGTATTAACCTGGCGCTGGACTGTATGACTCGGGCGGTGACCAGGAGTGTCAGGGCAAGACGCACGTTTGCCCTGGACAATCTGTGCCCGTCTCAGGACCTGTACAATAGGCTACTGCGTACGCCTATGACGGGCCCTGGTCTTTTTGGAGGTGAGGGATGTCGCCACCTCCAAGAGACGGTCACCCTGGTGAATAACCAGAGGGCGCTGCGCGAGCAGTTTGATGTGCTGCGTCGTGCTAACGCTCGCGCCGCGGCCCCGGCGTGTCGTCCCCTGCAGGCTCGAGGTGGTGCTGGCCAGGTCAGTGGCCAGCCACCGTCGCAGCGTCGGCCTCGGCCGCGTGCGATTCGGCCAGCAGCGAGGGGGGCGCAGGTTCCTCAGGCGCCGTCAGCCAGGCAGCCGCCCGCGCACCGAGGTGCGCGCGGGGCGGGGCGGGGCGCGCGAGGATCTGGGCGTGGTTATCGGTCCTGACAGGACGCTTACCGCGGTAAGAACCACTCCGGTGTGTATGGCGACGGAGACAGTGCCGCTCTTGCATGCCTCGTGTCCACCGCGGTCCCTAGGTGGGCCGGTGGGAGGCCGGCTAGCCGGCCACATGCAAGAGTGGGAACGGTTAACTCAGGACCGTTTAGTCTTGCGATGGCTTTCCGTCGGGTATCATCCAGAGTGGGTGACAGGCCCGCCGTCGCGACTGTCTCTGGTGCCAGTCTGGACTCCCGTTCCGAGAGATCCAGAGCAAAGGTTGTGTATCGAGGAGGAGATAAATTCCCTCGTACAAAAAGGAGCTATTCAGCCGGCACAAAGGTGTCCGGGCTTCTATTCAACCCTGTTCTTAGTAACAAAACGCACCGGAGGGTGGAGACCGATTCTCAACCTCAAGCCACTGAACAAGTTCATCGAGACGCCCAGTTTCAAGATGGAAACGGTGCGCTCGGTGTTGGCGGGGTTGGAGAGGGGGATGTGGACGGCGTCGATAGATTTGAAGGACGCTTATTTCCACATCCCCATCCACGGGGAGTTTCTGTCGCTTCCTGAGATTTGCATTCCAGGGCAGACAGTGGGAATTCAGGGTGTTGCCCTTCGGAATTTCCACGGCTCCTCGGGTTTTCACCCGTGTGGTTCTTGCGATCACAGCATACCTCCGCAGGAGAAGCATAGCAGTCCACACGTACATAGACGACTGGCTGTTGAAAGCGCACACCCGGGAAAGTTTGTCCGCCAATCTGGAGATTGTTTTGAAAATTCTCACAGACTTGGGCTGGATAATCAATTTCCCAAAATCAGAGCTGACTCCATCCCAGAAGTTTGTTTACCTGGGGATGTTCTTCGATCTAGAGACGGGATATGTTTATCCTACTCAGGAGAGAGTTCAAAAACTCATCTCGTTGATTCAGTCAGTGTGCGACAGTCGTCATGTCCTGGCACGGGTTTACTTGAGAATGCTGGGGTTGATGGTTTCGTTGGAACCAGTCATTCCTCAGGCCGCCTTACGCAGGCGGCCGATCCAGTTGTTTCTCATGACACAATGGACCCAGAGTACAGGTTCGCTGGACTCGAATGTGTCAGTGTTGGCGCCTCTGATTCACCACCTGCAATGGTGGTTGAATACAGAGAATCTCTTGCCGGGGGTTTTGCTAACCCCTCCCCACCCTCAGGTGACTGTGTATACAGATGCATCGATGGAGGGCTGGGGAGCTTGCCTGGAAGAGTACACGATATCAGGGCTTTGGAATCTGGAACAGTCAAAGGAACATATAAATCTACTGGAGCTAAGAGCAGTAGTCCTGGCCCTGGAACATTTCTTACAGAAAGTTCAGGGCAAGATTGTTCTTATTCGTTCAGACAACTCAACAGTTGTGACTTACATAAACCGCCAGGGCGGAACGAAGTCGCCCAGTCTCTGTATGATGACATGGAAACTGCTTTGTTGGTGTCTGGATCACCAGATTACCTTGAAAGCAGTTCATATTCCGGGAAGGTTAAACCTGCTAGCAGACTCATTGAGCCGAAGGATGAGTGTTTTACCCACGGAATGGCAACTAAATCAATGTGTGGCGGATCGTCTGTTCGACCATTGGGGGAAACCCAACATCGATTTGTTCGCAACGAAGGTGAATGCGAAGATGACGACGTACGTCTCTCCGATTCCGGATCCAAGCGCTTTCGCAACAGATGCGTTAGCTATCAGCTGGGGGAGAATGTATGCATACGCATTCCCTCCAGCAATCCTGATTCCAAAAATTCTTCAGAAAATCAGACAAGAGGAATGCCAAGTGCTTCTGATCGCCCCGGATTGGCCAAGCCGATCATGGTATACGGATCTGCTGGACCTTCTGGTCTGCAATCCGGTTCCTCTGCCTCTGATGGACGATATTATCTTCCAGGGCAAGGCCCTTCACAACAATCCGTCAATGTTCAGATTGACTGCGTGGATGTTGTCAAGGAATCTAGAATTAAGGAGGGCTTTTCTGAGCAAGCAGCCATGTTTATGGCCAAAGCCAGGAGGGGGTCAACCTCCAGAGCATATAATTATAAAATCAACAGATTTGCAGAATGGTGCTCAAAAAGATGTATTGATCCAATGGATTCATCTATTCAAGTAGTAGCTGATTTCCTCTGTCACCTCTATGATGCCTATAGCCTCAAGCCTAACTCTATTGCTGGTTATAAGTCAGCATTAATGTCAGTTATTCCTTGCTTGGCTAAGAGGGGAAGTGATGAAGTAAATACATTGAATGTATTAATTAAAGGCATGGGCAATCTAAGACCAAGGAATCCACCTGTGATTCCGTCTTGGAGTTTATCGCTAGTGCTTCAAGTACTAGGTGATAAGCCTTTTGAACCACTTAGTTCCATTTCTATGAAACTATTAACACTGAAGACTGTGTTTTTAATTGCTGCGGCCTCGGCTAGGCGTAGGAGTGAAATTCATGCCTTATCAGCCGAGGATGACCGTTTTGTGGTTTCAGGGGAAGGCCTTAAGCTGCTACCTAGGATTAATTTCTTGGCTAAAAATCAGTCGTTGAAATATCCAGGTCAACCTATTATTTTGCCTGCTTTAACTAGATATGATCCTAATTCTAAAGCATGGTGTCCCGTCCGGGCGCTGCGCCGGTACAAACAACGTACGGCGGCATGGCGCACCGACCAGTCAGCGTTATGGTTGTCATATATTGAACCCCATGGGAGGGCTTCTAAGGACACCATTTCCAGGTGGATTGTGGAATGCATTCAGTTTTGCCATAAATCCGCTACCGGGAAGCAGGTTGACGTGGCCAAGGCTCACAGTGTCCGCGGCGTAGTGACATCCACGGCCCTATTTAATGGGGTCCCTGTGGATGATATTATGTCGGTGGCTCAGTGGCACTGTGAGTCAAGTTTTACAGACCATTATCTCCGTGACACCTCTAATCCTCTCGCCTTGTCGGTTTTGAAAAAATAAATCGGTTTATATTTTTTGAGGAGGTTTTTCCTCATTACTTATATATTTCACAATTAATTTATGGAAACACCCACTTTTTTGGGCCTGCATCAGTCTTTGCCAATGGGAAGATGATGTCAGCAGCCATTTTCAACAAGGTCAGTCTTGTTCATGTGTTGTCCGTTGTTGATTGTATTGTCACGATTACCCGTTATTAATATGGTGATGGTTTGTGTATTTGTGTGGTTCATTGTTGAGAGTTACGAAAATGGAGCTTTTTCGTCTCTGTCCTGTAGTACATGGCACTTGTACGTAGAGAGCGTATAGGACATTGAGGTCAGGCGACTCTTCCTCCCAGGAAGGAGGGGGGGGGAGCGCATATGACATCGGTCATCTCTCATACATCGGTAGTGTTATCCGATGGTTAGTCAAATCCTGACTGTTTTTTCTTACAGTTTCAGAAGTTTAAGTGCCTTAAACGCAGAAAAGCGTATAGGGATGAGCTGGTCTTTTGACCTCGCCTCCCTCCCGCCAGATTCACTTTCGAATTCTGGCAAATCAAAAGTATTAGGGAGGTAAGTATACTCTTGAAGTGAAATAAACGAAATCTAGGATTTCTTTTTTCACGAGAGAGTTGATACTTACCTCCCTAGATACGGACCCGGCCTCTCCACCCCACAGAGGCTCGGTCTTCAGGCTCTTAATAGTTGCATGTGTGTCAGCCAATAATCTAGTCAGAGGAAGTGCTAGTCTGCGCATGCGCGGTGGTGGGGCTGGCATCCGCCAGACTACGCTCTGACTCCCTGCCCAGTAGGGGCACCTAACTGTTTTAAATCTGAGTGTTTATTGAGTGAAAGCCAATATTTAGCAATATCAAAAGTATTAGGGAGGTAAGTATCAACTCTCTCGTGAAAAAAGAAATCCTAGATTTCGTTTAGAATGCAAGAGAAACACACCCTTCCGCAAGGACCGAGAATCTTACTGGATCCATCAGTTACACACTATGGACCCTATTGGCATCAATCACGCTGATTGGTAACCTTTAGCTTTCTGCTAAGTACAGTAATTTTCCTGCATTTCCTCATCCAATCTTTTACTGCCACAGTGACCATCGTCCCGTGGGTAAATGTCATCTGCTGGGGCAATAATTTCAGGGATGGCTGCCCGATTGACCAATGGTACCTTTCCCATTTGTCAATAATGTCAATGACACCAATATTCTTGCATTTTCTCATCCAATTTTTTTACTGTGACCATCGTCCAGTTGGTAAATGTTATCTGTTAGGTCAATAATGTCAGTGATGTCTGCCCCATTGGTCAATAGTTTCCGCATGATAACTCTGTTACCATTTATCGGATCACTTTGAAACTTCATAGGGTGGTTGGACTAGGTCTGTCGAAGAAATCTTTCGAAATTGACAATGATCCGAAATCTAAGATGGTCGCCAGCCAAGATGGTCGCCAGCCACCAGTATATGGTGGTTGGACTAGGTCTGGAGAAGAAACTCATGGAAATCGACGATGATCCAAAATCAAAGATGGCTGCCAGCCAATCGTGTCCATCTTGAAATTTGGTTTCCGGATAATAACTCCATTACCGTTTATTGGATTGCTTTGAAACTTGATAGGGTGGTTTGACTAGCTCTAGAGAAAGAATTGAAGTCAACGATAATCCTAAATCCAAGATGCCCCCCCCCCCCCCCCCCCAGCCACTGATGACCATCTTGAAAATTGTTTTCTCCATATTTCTGTTTACCGGATCGCTTCAAAACTTCACGGGATGACAGGACTAGGTCTGAGGAAAAAACTTGTTGAAATTGTAGATGATCCGAAATCCAATTTGGCCGCCAGCCACCGATGGCCATCTTGAAAATTGATTTCCAGGCAGTAACGCCATGACTGTTTAGCGGATCACGTTGAAACTTCATAGGATGACTTGTCTACTTCTGATAGCTCTCATTCATTGATTTGTCATCATGCCGTGATATTATGCACCATTTGTGTAGCTCTTGTTGTATTAGTGTTAAGGATGATTGCCGCATTGGTCAAAAATGATAAGGACCATTGCCATCTGTCTATAGCAATGATGTGTGTTGTGCATTAATTAATCTAAACATGTATACAGTTCCTTACCAGCTAGGTGAGCACCTATGGTCCTTGGACCATTTATTTATGTTTGAAGTCAAGCTTCATAGTTCATTGCAATCGTAAAGTCAAGCTTCATGGTTGAAATTGCAACCACATTTCTTGTTTAAAATCTAACACTGGCTATGTTATATAGCCAGCCCAAAAAATAATCTTGTTTGGCAAATGGACATTCTTCAAGATCAGTACAGAGGCCAGTTTTGGCCGACTTGACCATTAAAGGGTTACGTGTCTAGTTATTGTGTGACTGTGTTTATCTGTACATCTTGCCAGCCATGTGTGCGTGTGCATGCTTTTCGTGTGTGTGTGTGCATGTGTGTGCGAGCGCATGTCGATGCAGATTTTTGTTTTAATCTCGTAACTTAGTTTCAACTTGGAGGATGGTACTCTATGCTTTTGCATAGTCAAATCTCCATTTACAGACCAAGAGAAGACTCTTTCACTTGGTAAATTTTCAGAAAAAGTTCTCTTGGCCTAAAAATGTGGCATCTCTCAAGAGTGCTGTAGAAGCTTTTAAAGTTTTGGTGAGTCTCGGTGGTAGCATATTGGGCTTATAGTGAAAAGGCGTAACATTTAAATCTCAAGATGTCACGATTTTGTTTATTTAATGTTCATTTGCAGGCCAAGAAAAATGCTTTTTGAAAATTTACCACTGGAATGACTGGGTCTAGTAGTAAATTTTTCAAAACACGTCTCTTGACATGCCAATGGATATTTCCCAAGACCACTGTAGAGGTGGGATTTGGCTGGCTTGACTACGGAAGGGTTAATAAAATAAACCTGTTGTTTGTTAACCCTCACATCAACCAAAAACTGCTTCTGCAGTGGTCTTGAGAAATGTCCATTTGCAGACTAAGAGAAGACTATTTTTGAAAATTTTACCACTGAAATGACTCATTCTGGTGATAAATCTTCAAAAATACGCTTCTCTTAATCTGCAAATGGATGTTTTCTATGAGAAAATGTAATTTTTCTTGAACAAATTCGAGGGTGGCAGGATTACAGTTCTCTGATGTTTCATATTTGCTATTTCCAGACTCTGAAGGTGGATATGACAGAAGCCGTGAAACAAATCACTGCTCACAAGCTGGCACAAGCTGGTGTGGATGAAGGCCCCAGCATCGACCCAGAGATGCAGGAGATTCTAAATCGACCCAATGAGGCAAAGAAACGAGACATGGATGCACTTATGCATTTACTTAACCGTGGTCTCTTGAAAGTACAGAGTACCGCATCCTCAGAGAAACAAACTAGCCAGTCATCAAGAGTAGCTGTAGATAAAGGTCTGAGACAAGGAGTGCAAGACTCCCATACTCTACATACATCTTCTACCTGTAGGTATACTAATGTATCGCAATCTGTTGTCATTGTTCATCCACCAGCACAATCAGCAGAGAATACAAGAGATACATGTACATCACTTTCTTCACCTAAGCCATCACAAGTTAAGGGATATTACACTTATTCAAAAAAAGAACAGCCGTGTGTAATTCCAGAAACGAAGATTGAGAATCCGCTCTTTCCACCGTCTGTGACAAGTATGTCCGCGTTTCGAATGCTGTTACTAGATAGAAAGCAACATATTTCATCCGCAAAGTCGGTGCACAAACCAAAGTATTACACGCGATATCGTCCTGCAAACATGCTTAGAAAATCCCGTCATGAATATCCGCTCGGAGAAGTGAGACTACCAGATAAACGAGGTTTTGGTATTCATGGAAAAGCGCCAGATGAAGAGTCTAAGCCTGATTCAAATAATGATGTAAAGCCAAATATAGACTTTCTTAAAAGAGAGACATTTGGTGAAGTGATTGATTACAAAGATTTTGATATGAACTGCATTCGAAATACTCGTGAATACGCTTTGCTTCGTGAGCGTTTTGAGTCACTTTTTCTTTGGCCTGCCTTGATGTCTGTGATTGAGACACGGGAGAATCGCATGTCCCTTGATACGCTTGATCGCATACCTGTAAGCGTCCTCTCTACCGATCCCGATGAAGAGGTCATTGAGAGTCATGTAAATAAACCACATTTCTGGGAGATAAAGACTAAGGATCCAGAACGCATACGAAAACGGTAAGAAAGATTACAGGGAACCTTGTCTACAATTATCATCTTGCATATATGTGGATGTCTGTTGATGAGTGAGGTTTGAAGGGTCAAAGGTCAAGGTCATGTGAGCAGCCCAGTAAAATCTCATCTGTCCTGTCTAAGGCTTGGCATTAACCGGCTAACTGATCAATGTTATTCATTCCCGCACTCGCAGGCCGGTATTTGATGAAAGATGCAGCTTGGAAATAGCCATAACAGATACTGTCGACTATTTTGAACATAATTGGATTGGAACTCTTCAAAATATGGAAAAGAACATTTCTTATATCATGTTAAAAAATTGTACTAACTAGCATGTTTTTGTTTTTGTTTTTCGAAACATGTTAACTTAGTTATGAACTGTACTGAAGTTGTCAATTGACAAGTAAAACGAGAAGACACTTACAGAAGTAACTGTAAATCTGTGATGTCTGGTCCTTAAGGTATAGTATATGGCCTCTTATATAACTTTTGAACATGTCTGGTGCTGATCCGATAAAAAGTCTAGGTGTACCGGTAGTCGCAGTTCAAACATCCAAGTTTAAATTTCTATAGGTTTACATTGGGCATGGAGAAGCTGATTTTTCGAAAACTGATAGCGTTGACCACTAAAAATATAACCGTGACACTAAAGGATATAATAATGTGTCTCTTCTAACATGCGCTTTGAAGTTGTACGATGAAAGAGAGTTTACATATGGCAAACATGATTGAAAATATTGACCCGTGAATGACCTTCATCTCAATGGAGATATTAAAATTTTCATTGGAAATTAATGTTAAAATTTCATGCATCGGTCATGCATGACTCGTTTTGGGGACAAACAAAAACACCAGATTTCAGTAAAAATTCATGGAATTTTGGTATGTATGTCAAGAAAATCAAAATTAAGTATCTGTTAGTCAATGGATTTTAAACAGTGAAAATAGCTATATATAGAGTTTGGTGGCTGCTAAATTTGACACTTTCAAATCAGAATGATCAGCTGTCAGTCTGTTGTCTGTCTGTCTGTCTGTCTGTCTGTCTGCCTGCCTGCCTGCCTGCCTGCCTGCCTGCCTGTCTGTCTGTCTGTCTGTCTGCCTGCCTGCCTGCCTGCCTGCCTGCCTGCCTGCCTGCCTGCCTGCCTGCCTGCCTGCCTGCCATAACACTAAACATCCCAGCTGTATGTCTGTGCAGTGTTCATCATGTGGCCAGGTATAGAGATGGCTGCATTAAGCTTTTTTCAAACGACATTTACACCCACAAAGGGTTGTCCAATTTGAATAAAACTTCACATGGTTGTTCTATACAATGCTTAGAACCAGTCCACAGCCAAATGAAATCGACTTAAAATTTCCCCAGATTTTTTCGCCGTTTAAACGTAACATTTACACCCACAAGCGGTTATGCGATTTGAATAAAACTTCAGATGTGTTCTATACGATGCTTAGAACTAGTCCACATAAAAAAGAAATAGATTTAGAAAGATTTGCTTGCTTATATTTGGCTGATTTGTATCCACGTTATATGTATTGTGCTGTGGTTAATATTGTTTCAAATGACAATGTTATCAGCAAAGACTTATCCAGTTTAGATAAAATGTTTTGATTTGCTATATAGGCTTCTTAGATGTAGCCGGCATCATATTAATGTACTTGCATTTGAAAAGTTTCTTCTTTTTTCAGGCTATGAACTTTGCTTATGTTTGGACCGTTTGCCTTTCGGTTAGTATCGGTGTGCCAGTAGTCATTGTACTGCAGGTTGCTACCACGCAGCGAGGCTTTATGGTTCACACTCCAAGTTTGGACATTATTTTTTCACAGAATTTTTAGTGCGACAACATAAGAAGGCCAGATATTTGTTACCTTCTGATACCTCTTGTAATGTTTTCAGTTACCCATGTACCAAAGGAAAGAAGTTTTACTCACCGAAGTTGCAGCTTATGATGAAGAATCGAAAGCTTCAGAAAGCAGCAGATTATTTGCGTAAGAAACAATACACGTTATTAACACTAACTGTCACCCAATGAGAGATGCCCATTTACATGCTAAGAGACCACCCTTTATGCGTCCATTTAAAAAAAAACCTGGTCGTATTATGTGATGACGTGTGGTGTGTGTCTGTCTGTCTGTCTGTCTGTCTGTCTGTCTGTCTGTCTGTCTGTCTGCCTGCCTGCCTGCCTGCCTGCCTGCCTGCCTGCCTGCCTGTCTGCCTGCCTGTCCATCCGTCTGTCCGTCCGTCCATCTGTTTGTCTGTCTGTCTGTCTGTCCAGGCCATATCTCAAAAACTTCTTAATCTACATTTGAAATTTTTTTGCCACATATTACGCGGAGACGATGTGTCATGATTTCAGTTCGTCGAGATCTGCCAATATTTGCTAGAGTTACACCCCCCCACCCTCTTGAAATGTAAAATGTCTCAACAATTACCTGTCCAGGCTGTATCACAAAGGCCGAGTTTACGCCCCTAGTAGGGTAGCTACTCGAGTTACTAGAGTAGCAGCTAAATGGCTGGAGTACTTACTCTAGTACCTACTCGGGGCTACCCACCTATCAGCAAGGGTAAATTAAGTAGTCACGTGTTTGCATTGAAATCAGTGTAATTTAAACATGTGTTCATTTATGCGATGGTAATTGATGATATGCTCATCTATCCTAGAGTAGCTACGAGAGTTTTCGCCTAAACTCGTCCATAAACTGCTTAATCTACATTTGAAGTTTTGGCTCCAGTGCACACAGTAGGGTAAAACGAAGAGTCATGATTTTGTTTCCTCGAGATCTATCAATATTTGATAGAGTTATCCCCCTGAGATGCGTAAAAAAATTTGTGTCCACGTGTCCGGGCAGTATCTCAAATACTTCTTAATCCACATTTTTCTCCAGTGCACATATTAGGAGGAGACGATGTGTCATGATTTCGTTTCATCGAGATCTGTTGATATTTGCTAGACTTACACACCCACCCACCCCTGAAATGTGTAAAATGCGTTAGAAATTGTGTGTCCTGGCTGTAACTCAGACTTCTTAACCGTAACATTTGAAATTTTTGCTCCAGTACACATATTAGGCAGAGACGATGTGTCAATCCGTATTTGTGAAAGTTATCCTCCCTGAAAACAGTGAGATTCGTCCAGAAATATTTTCTGGGCCAGATCTCGAGGAGTTTTGAACCTACATTTGAAATTTGATTTCCAGTGAACATATACATATTAAGCCCCACTAGGCAGCGCCCTTGTTAAATAAAGATTTAGCACTAGAATTACTGGCTCAATATAATCGGAGCCAATCATTCGAGTAGTAAATTTTCAAAAATACTCTTCTCTTGACCTGCAAGTAGACATTCTGGAAACAAAAATCTCAATTTTCTTGACAAACCGTAACCCTTTCACTGATGAATTTCCCATATCTCATTTTCAAGGCAAATGTTCAGGAAAAGTGTTAAATATTTTGAAATTATTTTGACTGAAAGCCGTTGTTAGGCAGCAACAACTACCAGTCAAATTAATTTCAAAACATCTAGCTGAATGAGCGTTATAATGTAAAGAGGATACTTTTTCAGGGATTTGTAGATGAGAGGGTTACCCACTAAAGGGTTAAGCCATACTGATGGATCCACATTACTCTCCAGTATCCCACATACCTACAGAAGCCATACTGATGGATCTACATTATTCCCAAGTATCCCACACACCTACAGAAGCCATACTGATGGATCCACATTGCTCTCCAGTATCCCACACACCTACAGAAGCCATACTGATGGATCCACATTACTCTCCAGTATCCCACACACCTACAGAAGCCATACTGATGGATCCACATTACTCTCCAGTATCCCACACACCTACAGAAGCCATACTCATGGATCCACATTACTCTGCAGTATCCCACGCACCTACAGAAGCCATACTGATCGATCCACATTACTGTCCAGTATCCCACACACCTACAGAAGCCATACTGATGATCCACATTGCTCTCCAGTATCCCACACACCTACAGAAGCCATACTGATGGATCCACATTACTCTCCAGTATCCCGCACACCTACAGAAGCCATACTGATGGATCCACATTACTCTCCAGTATCCCACACACCTACAGCAACATGACTATGAATGCGTATCAATCACAAACATTGATCAGTGACTGTCAACAAAATATAAGTTCATTTCTGGAATCTTACAATTATTCTAAGAGCAATCATAGATTGAAGACCTTTGGACTCGCGCTTTGTCACTTTGTATAGTTATTTTGATGCTCTGGACTTTTTTGGGTTTTCCAGATGTTTCTTTGCTGTTACAGAACTGTCGCTGAATGGTGCTGATTTCAAGACAGAAGATGAACAGAACACAGTGGGATCAGATGGTGTGCTAGGTGATACAGGTATCTAATACTGTCTATTACAACCACTTGTCTGTTTTTTGGGGGCTGGGGGGTGGAAGTGGGCTTGAGGTTGTATCAAAACAGTATTCATTAGTCCTTCAATAGTCAAACTGGCCAACAATGGTTTCTACAGTGGTCTTGAGGAATCTGCATTTTCGGGCCAAGAAAAAATTATTGTTTTAATTTTAGCACTGGAATGATTGACTATCAACATCAACATATATAAAAAATGTGTGGCAAGTATTAAGTGGGACAAAGCTAAAGATAGATCACTCTCTTCAGACAGAGCCATCAGACAAAAGGTTAGTGTTTATTTTGGAAGCAATGTTGCTGAAGGCTGTTGCTGTTGTAGACAGAAACAGCATACAGCAACATTATTTCTAACATGAGCGCCAGTTATTATATGAAACGAATGGAATTTAGTAATCTGTATCTGTAACTCCTTCGTGTCTGAAATCCCCCTATCGCCATATCAAGGCAGCCGTACAAGGATGATAGCGAATATTGTGAGAATATAACTGAAACTGATTTACATTTTTATCTTACTGCAGATGTTCTGATGAATGGCGGTCAGATTAAAAAGGGCAAGCGAAAACGAGGACGACCTAGCCTCGGTCCCAGTGAGTTAGCATTTACAATATTACTTCTAGAACTATATTCATCCCTTAACTCTCGTCGAACAAAAATGGCTTCTGCAGTGGCCTTACGAAATGTCCACTTGCAGAACGAAGAGAAAACTTTTAAATATTTTTCACTAGAATGACTGGCTCGATAACCGAGCCAGTCATTCCAGTGATAGATTTTCAAACATAATCTCTTGGTCTGCAAATGGACATTTTGTATGAGAAATTTGTAATTTACTTGAAGAAATTTGAGGGTTAATATTTGTATATAGACACATTGAACACATGCTAGAAGTGTGCGTGCGTGTGTGCGTGCGTGCGTGTGTGCATGCGTGCGTGTGCATGTGTTACTGAGATATCAATGAAGTAAGGGACCTTTCCATTTTTAGCTATGCCCCGCCCATCACTAGCTAAGCTCCACCCACACCTCGCTGTGTTTGGATTGATCGATCCCCGAATGCCCTAGCTATCAATTTCCTGAAAACTACAGGGAAGCTGTTGAATATTTTGTAACTAATTAGACTGGGTGCTGTTGCTGCCATAGGCAGCAACGGCGCCCAGTTAAATTAGTTTCAAAATATTTAACAGAATATTTATTAAATAGTAAAAGCAAACAATTTATACAACAGCCCATAGACCGTCCTCAAATATGCGTTCGTGACGTACTTATCGACATCATTCATGACTTCATTCATTATGATGCCATTGTACACACCACGCAGTTCAGTATGACATCATATGATGGGTGGGTACTCTGGAAAGGTGAATTGGCTTGTAAGTTAAGCAATCTAATGGATAAATCCCATATGTCACTGAAGTATACGACATAATCAATTATGCCACAATCAAAATGTGTAATGAATGATATAACTAGGTCCGTCATGAACATTTAAGTCTATCAGGTGTATGAATTTTATGTTAATATAATTTAATAAATGGTTTATTGAATATTTCCAAAAAATTTTGGTCCCGATTTTAGGATGACTCATAATAAGGAAAATTAGTTACCTCACCAGAATGTAGAAAATGTTTAAGTGTATCTTTCGTGAGCATCCCGGTCACTTCTACATCACTGGCATGTTTGGCAGAGCGCACTGAAACCACTGGACACCATCCTCAGCAGCAATGCCTTGGTCATCGATATAGAGACCAATTTATTCAAAAGAGAAGTCAAGGAGGCTAGTGAAATCAAGAAGCATTAACCAACCATGAACCAAGACAAGGACTACCAATCAATGCTGTCACATTACGCCACAAGAACGAACCAGTGTGACGTAGCCCCAGCGACCGTCGGTTAGTGCTGAAGGTGTAACCGAGTTGGTCACGAAAGTTACATCCCGAAGGGGTAAATAATTTTCCGTATAAAGTCTTTTGAATATTTTGCAACTAATTTGACTGGGCGCTGTTACTGAACAGCACCCAGTCAAATTAACTTCAAAATATTTAACAACGTGCCCATATAATTACCTTGACATCGATCATTGATCGATCCAACATGGCAAAAGTGTAGGAGGAGCTTAGCTAGAAATGGTCGTGGCATAGCTAGAAATGGTCATGGCATAGCTAGAAATGGTCGTGGCATAGCTAGAAATGGTCATGGCATAGCTAGAAATGGTCATGGCATAGCTAGAAATGGTCATGGCATAGCTAGAAATGGTCGTGGCATAGCTAGAAATGGTCATGGCATAGCTAGAAATGGTCATGGCATAGCTAGAAATGGTCGTGGCATAGCTAGAAATGGTCATGGCATAGCTAGAAATGGTCATGGCATAGCTAGAAATGGTCATGGCATAGCTAGAAATGGATCTCTATTGGAATTCAGTTCAACTAGTCTATTTGCCAATGCACCATGAAAATTTTTTATTTGTGCCACAACATGGACCACTAACGCGGGTTCGCTAGTACTCATAAATACAGGTGTACAGTGAAAACATACTGCGACACATGTGATGTCGTCCTTCTTCTCACCTGTACAAGATGTAAAAAACAATATGTAGGTGAAACAAAATGTGAATTCCATATTAGAATAAAAGAACCGGCATATTAGGAAACAAAGACACCCCAGTAGCAGAAAGTGAGACATATATGTCACTTTTCTGACGGCAATGACGACGGTGACGACGTCAACAATGTTAAGTTTTTGCATTTTAGCAAAACTTATCAGCTTATATTTCCGGATTGGTTAATCCTATTGGAACTAAACTTGGATACATTGTTACATATAATGTTAGGAAACAGCATGTTGATACTGACATCACAAGGTCACAGGTCAAGGTCACTGTAACCATGATACAAAACTGTTTTCTCAATGTCAAGTTTTTGCGCTTAGCAAAACCTCTTGGCTTATCTTTCAGGATTGGTTAGTCTTCTTGAAACTAAACTTAGATACATTGTTACCTATAATGTTAGGAAGCAGCATGTTGACACTGAAGTCACAACGTCACGGTCATTTCACTTCAAGAGTATACTTACCTCCCTAATACTCTTTGATATTGCTAAATATCGGCTTGCACTCAATAAACACAGTTAGGTGCCCCTACTGGGCAGGGAGTCAGGGTGCAGTCCGGCGGATGCCAGCCCCACCAGCGCGCATGCGCAGACTAGCACTTCCTCTTTGCTAATTTATTAGCAGAGGGTGAACACATGCTTTGTGCGCTAAGCTTTTCACTAGTCTTTTTAAGTCTAATTAAGCATTTAATAGAAGTTTGAAACACCTGTTGTAATGTCTGAGAGAGTTACTTCGCTGGAGGAGGGCCCAGGACCTATCCATCAGGTGACTTCTATTATATTTTAGCGAGTTTTTCCCGGTGTAATGTGTTTCCGGGACTCGCGTTTATCGTGATAAGCGCCTAGTATAGTTGTTTTATGTCAACATGGTGCTATATAATACTAATCTCTCTTTGTGTTTATGTCCTCAGGTATCTGTCAGGATATGTATGGGACATCACATCATCAGAGGGTTTGTTTCTCTCCACCAAGGTTCCATTTCCTACTAATACTGTTAGGTTATCTAACCAAAAAGTCTATGTTCAGTGACTCGGAGGCCTCGTATGAAGGTCTTCTCACTTTGCCCTCTTGATCCAATTCCTTCCCCTAAGGTGGAGAGAGTTGAGAGGCGTAGTCTTGGTGGAGTGTTCCAGTTCATCACGTTGGATGGTTTGTCTATACAAAGAGTCAGGTATTCTAGTTGATGATATGAGGTGATGATAATTATTTGAACTATAAATTGCCATTGTTATCATTGTGTATCTGATGTTTGTGTAGTCTGAATATCTGTCCTGAAGATGTTCTGGTTAGGATACAATTCGTCCTTACACCTGGATGTTTGTTTCGGATCGATTTAATTTCTGTCTGGGATTAATGACGTCATAATCAGCCTTGCTCTTTATTAACAATTAAAGTTTTGTCCAACGCTTATGATCATTTCCCTCTCTTTTATTTTGGTTTTGAGTTTTCTAACTTTAACTAAAATACTCATTGTCCTCGTCCTCTGTCCTGTTTCAGAGACCTGGTTGCCCGTCCTGTGGTCGCTTCCTGAAAGAGAAGTTCATACCGCATCTTTGCTTTCATTGTAGCCCCTGTGGGCCATTGCTCAATTGTGACGTATGTAAGCATTGGGGGTGCGAACTAATGACCAAATTTTTATGCTTGCAGGCTAAGGACAAGGTTGTGGAGGAGGAGAGGAAGCTGAAAAGAGAGGTTGTGAGTAAAAAGGGTAAGAGGAAGGCCTCGTCCTCAGTGGACATGGAGGCCTTCCGTAGTGAGATGTTGGGAGAGATGAAGAGGACAATAAAGGATTTGGTACCAGAGTTGCTTCGTGGCATGCTTCCTGGACCAAATCCTTTGTTGTCCTCATCATCTGCTTCGGAGCAGATAATCCCCGCCTCTGTATCATCCCTCCTTAGGCCGTTACCAGCCCAGGGGTATCCGCACGCCGCAGGTGCCAGTACCTCCTATGGCACCTTTCCTGGCCAGTCCGGGTTAGCTCTCTTTGCTGACCCGGAGTCTAATCTTTCTGGCCAGGAAGAAGAGGATTATCTGTTAGGGTCCCCTTCTGAGGACGTGGCCATGGATTTTGACGTCTGTGCACCCCTTGCGGGGAATACAGGCGACATGATCCACGGTTCTACTCACGCAGGAGTAGGATTCACGGCTCAGAAGGTGGCCCTGGTCGGTGCTGATGGTCAGTTGTTCCGCATACCTCGGCTTGCCGAGGGTATTGCTGGTGCTGGCCGGGGCCGTGGTGGGGTGGTATCTGCCCCACGCTCTACCACGGCGCCTGCTCCTGGACAAGCCAGTCAGATTACTATGCCTGCTCTTTCGGGCCCGCATGCTTTCTCTGGCTTGCCAGGAGTGTCAGCATATCCGCCGTCAAGCTCTGCTGCGTTTGCTCAGGAGGAAGACGAAGGCCCTCGTCTAGTAGAGCTCTCGCAGTTAGCCACGGAGGAGGATTGGTCTGACGCTTGTCAATGGCTGATATGTGTCAGGCCAGACCTGCCCGTGGAGCAGTCGGCTAGCCAGCGAGACCACAGGCCGTGGTTAGCTGGTAAGTCGACTGCTAGCGCTATGCCATCTCTGCCGCTAGCAGAGTATATCGTGGATATGTTCTCGGCGGCGGAGACGTCCATCAAGGCGAATGGGCGTCTCGCGAAGGCGCCTCGCGAGGTCGCAAGGCGCTGCCGCATCGTGCCCGTGGATTACCAGAGGTACGGTGTGGTGCCCAAGCCTAGTGTGGATGACCGCGCGGCTTTGGGTGAGGATGCGCGGCCAGGCTCCCGTTCTGACACGGGGGCCTTGTGTTCGAACGCATTGCGTTCGGCCAATGCCGCGTTGCGGGATCCGGGGGAGAGTGGGAGAGCGTCTATTGCGGCGCTGTCTCGCGTCTCCCAGCTGTTACAGGGGGTAGTAACAGCATCCGCATCACGCCAACCGAGCCCGGTCACAGTCCAGAGAGCTAGCCAGGATGGTATCAACCTGGCTCTGGACTGTATGACTCTGGCGGTGACCAGGAGTGTCCGGGCGAGGCGCACGTTTGCGTTGGATAACCTGTGCCGATCCCAGGACCTGTACAATAGGCTTCTGCGTACGCCTATGGCAGGTCCTGGTCTCTTTGGAGGTGAGGGATGTAGGCACCTCCAGGAGACGGTTACTCTGGTCAATAACCAGAGGGCGCTGCGTGAACAGTTTGGGGTGCTCCGTAGGGAGCGCGTTCGCGCTGCACCCCCTGCGTAGCATCCCCTGCAGGCTCGAGGTGGAGGTGGCCATGTCAGAGGCCAGCCACCATCGCAGCGTCGGCCTCGGCCGCGTGCGATTCGGCCAGCAGTGAGGGGGCCACAGGCTCCTCAGGCGCAGCCAGCCAGGCAGCCACCCGCGCACCGCGGTGCGCGTGGTGCTGGTCGTGGCGCGCGTGGTGCTGGTCGTGGCGCGCGAGGATCTGGTCTTGGTAATCGTGCCTGATGGGCCAGTTACCGCGGTGAGATCCACTCCGGTGTTTCTGGCAAAGGAGACAGTGCCCCGGCCTCCCACATGCAAGAGTGGGAACGGTTGACTCAGGACCGTTTAGTCTTGCGATGGCGTTCAGTCGGGTATCATCCCGATTGGATGTCAGGCCTGCCATCGCGGCTGTCTCTGGTGCCAATCTGGACTCCAAATCCGAGAGATCCAGATCAAAGGTTGTGTATCGAGGAGGAAATAAACTCCCTCATACAAAAAGGAGCAATTCAGCCGGCACAAAAGTGTCCGGGCTTCTATTCAACCGTGTTCTTAGTGACAAAAAACACCGGGGGGTGGAGACCAATTCTCAACCTCAAGCCATTGAACAAGTTCATAGAGATGCCCAGTTTCAAGATGGAGACTGTGCGGTCGGTGTTGGCGGGGATAGAGAGTGGAATGTGGACAGCTTCAATAGATTTGAGGGATGCTTATTTCCACATCCCCATAGCGAGGAGTTTCCGTCGCTTCCTGAGATTTGCATTCCAGGGCAGACAGTGGGAATTCAGGGTGTTACCCTTCGGAATTTCCACGGCTCCTCGGGTTTTCACCATAGTGGTTCTTGCGATTACCGCATACCTCCGCAGGAGGAGCATAGCAGTCCACACGTACATAGACGACTGGCTGTTAAAGGCGCACATTCAGGAAAGTTTATCGGCCAATCTGGAGATTGTTTTGAAGACTCACAGACTTAGGCTGGATGATCAATTTCCAAAAACCAGAGCCGACTCCATCCCAGAAGTTTGTTTACCTGGGGATGTTCTTCGATCTAGAGACAGGATATGTTTATCCTACTCAGGAGAGGGTTCAGAGACTCATCTCAGTAATACAGTCAGTGTGCGACAGTCGTCATGTCCTGGCACAGGTTTACTTGAGAATGCTGGGGTTGATGGTTTCTTTGGAACTAGTCATTCCTCAGGCCGCCTTACACAGGCGGCCGATCCAGTTATTTCTAATAGCAATGGACCCAGAGTACAGGTTCACTGGACTCGAACGTGTCAGTGTTGGCGCCTCTAATTCACCACCTGCAATGGTGGTTGAAGACAGAGAATCTCCTGGTGGGGGTTATGCTAACCCCTCCTCACCCTCGGGTAACTGTGTATACAGATGCCTCGATGGAGGGGTGGGGAGCTTGCCTGGAAGAATCCACGATATCAGGGCTTTGGAATCTGGAACAGTCGAAGGAACATATCAATCTACTGGAATTAAGAGCAGTAGTCCTGGGCCTGGAACATTTCTTACAGAAAGTTCAGGGCAAGATTGTTCTTATTCGTTCAGACAACTCAACAGTTGTGACTTACATAAACCGCCAGGGCGGAACGAAGTCGCCCAGTCTCTGTATGATGACATGGAGACTGCTTTGTTGGTGCCTGGATCACACGATTACCTTGAAAGCAGTTCATATTCCGGGAAGGTTAAATCTGCTAGCAGACTCATTGAGCCGAAGGATGAGTGTTTTACCGACGGAATGGCAACTAAATCAATGTGTGGCGGATCGTCTGTTCGACCATTGGGGGAAACCCAACATAGATTTGTTCGCAACGAAGCAGAATGCGAAGATGACGACGTACGTCTCTCCGATTCCAGATCCAAGCGCTTTCGCAACAGATGCGTTAGCTATCAGCTGGGCGGGAATCTATGCATACGCATTCCCTCCAGCAATCCTGATTCCAAAAATTCTTCAGAAAATCAGACAGGAGTGCCAAGTGCTTCTGAGATCGCTCCAGATTGGCCAAGCCGATCATGGTATACGGATCTGCTGGACCTTCTTGTCTGCAATCGGGTTCCTCTGCCTCTGATGGACGACATTATCTTCCAGGGCAAGGCCCTTCACAACAATCCGTCAATGTTCCGATTGACTGCGTGGATGTTGTCAAGGAATCTAGAATTAAGGAAGGCTTTTCTGAGCAAGCAGCCATGTTTATGGCCAGAGCCAGGAGGGGGGTCAACCTCCAGAGCATATAATTATAAAATCAACATATTTGCAGAATGGTGCTCAAAAAGATGTATTGATCCAATGGATTCATCTATTCAGGTAGTAGCTGATTTCCTCTGTCACCTGTATGATGCCTATAGCCTCAAGCCTAACTCTATTGCTGGTTTTAAGTCAGCTTTAATGACTGTTATCCCTTGCTTGGCTAATAGGGGAAGTGATGAAGTAAGTGCATTAAATGTAGTAATTAAAGACATGGGCAATCTAAGACCAAGGAATCCCCCGGTGATTCCATCTTGGAGTTTATCTCTAATGCTTCAGGTACTAGGTGATAAGCCTTTTGAACCACTTAGTTCCATTTCTATGAAACTGTTAACTCTTAAAACTGTATTTTTAATTGCTGCGGCCTCGGCTAGGCGTAGGAGTGAAATTCATGCCTTATCAGCCGAGGATGACCGTTTTGTGGTTACAGGGGAAGGCCTTAAGCTTCTACCTAGGATTAATTTCTTGGCTAAGAATCAGTCTTTGAAATATCCAGATCAACCTATTTTTTTTGCCAGCTTTAACTAGATATGATCCTAATTCTAAAGCATGGTGTCCTCTCCGGGCGCTGCTCCGGTACAAACAACGTACATCGGAGTGGCGCACCGACCAGTCGGCGTTATGGTTGTCATATATTGAACCCCATGGCAGGGGGTCTAAGGACACCATTTCCAGGTGGATTGTAGAATGTATTCAGTTTTGTCATAAATCTGCCACCGGCAAGCAGGTTGACATGGCCAAGGCTCACAGTGTCCGCGGCGTGGTGACTTCCACTGCCCTATTTAATGGGGTCCCTGTGGATGACATTATGTCGGTTGCTCAGTGGCACTGTGAGTCAAGTTTTACAGACCATTATCTCCGTGACACCTCTAATCCTCTCTCCTTGTCGATTTTGAAAAAATAATTAGGTGTACTTTTTTGATGAGGTTTCCTCATTGCTTATATATATCACAATTAATTAATGGGAATAACCACTTTTTGGGACTGCATCAGCCTTCACCACTGGGAAGATGATGTCAGCAGCCAAGTTCAACAAGGTCAGTCTTGTTCATGTGTTGTTCATTGTTGATTGTATTGTCACGTGACCCTTTGTTATTAATATGGTGATGATTTGTGTGTTTATGTGGTTCATCATTGAGAGTATACGAAAATGGAGCTTTTTCGTCTCTGTCCTATAGTACATGGCACTTGTACGTAGAGAGCGTATGGGACATTGAGGTCATTCGAGTCTTCCTCCCAAGAAGTGGGGGGGGCAGGGGGGGGGAGCGCATATGACAATCGGTCATCTCTCATCCATCGGTTTGTGTTAATCGATGGTTTGTCAAATCCTGACTGTGTTTTCACACAGTTTCAGAAGTTTAAGTGCCTTAAACGCGGAAAAGTGTATAGGGAAGAGCTGGTCTTTTGACCTCGCCTCCCTCCCGCCGAATTCCCTGTCGAATTCTGGCAATAGCAAAGAGTATTAGGGAGGTAAGAATACTCTTGAAGTGAAATAAACGAAATCAAGGATTTCTTTTTTCACGGGAGCGTTGATACTTACCTCCCTAATACGGACCCGGCCTCTCCACCCCGCAGAGGCTCGGTCTTCAGGCTCTTAATAGTTGCATGTGTGTCAGCCAATAAATTAGTCAGAGGAAGTGCTAGTCTGCACATGTGCGGTGGTGGGGCTGGCATCCGCCGGACTGCACCTTGACTCCCTGCCCAGTAGGGGCACCTAACTGTTTTTATTCTGAGTGTTTATTGTGTGCAATCCGATATTTAGCAATATCAAAGAGTATTAGGGAGATAAGTATCAACTCTCTCGTGAAAAAAGAAATCCTTGATTTCGTTTATTCTGACCTCTACACAACGTTGTATTTTTCAATGCTAAGTTTTTGGGCGTTGCAACTCTTATCGTGTTATATTTCGGGATTGCTTAACCCTAACGGAACACAACTTTGGGACATGGTTGCTTATGCCAAGAGGATACAGGATGGTGACATGCATGTCACCTCACAAGCCTGCCATGCCCACCTCATCAAGCTGCCGTGCCCACCTCATCACGCCTGCTGTGCCCACCTAATTACGCCTGCCGTGCCCACAATTATGCCTGCCGTGCCCACCTCATCACGCCTGCCATGCCCACCTCATCACGCCCGCCGTGCCCACCTAATCACACCCGCCGTGCCCACATAATCACACCTGCCGCGCCCACCTCGTCGCGCCTGCCGCGCCCTTACCCTGCACTGCTTTAACCATTTAATGCTCAGATATGTTCAGCTAAATTTTTATTTTATCCTAGAAAATGTATATTTGCAGAACAGGAGATTATTTTGAAAATTGACCACGGGTATGATTGGCTTGGTTATTGAGCAAGTAATTCCAGTGCGAAATTAAAAAAAATAGTCTTGTTCTACAAGTAGACATTTCTCTAGACCACTGCAGAAGTGGTTTTTGGCTACCGTGAGTGTTAAAGGGTTAACTTGCCCTACACTTCCCTGGGCTGCCTTACCCTTTCCTGGGCTGCCCTACCCTGCTCATGCCGCTTAATTACAGCGAGTAGATGGGTTTAACATGCAGACTGACTTTTCAAGCTTAATTTTACAGTAGTTAATTTAAGAATATATAGTTGTGACTGAATTATGGAAATTGCACTTCTGGTGGAAAACGTGAATTTTTGTGAAGAAGTCTTCACATGGTGGTTATTGTGTTTTCATATGACATATGGAAATCGGCCATTTGAAAACTGATAATGACAATGCAGACAGAATGCAGACAGAATCAGCAATGTTTGACTGTCATTCTTGTTATTATTGTAGAAGCACGCAGTACAAAGAGATCAAGGAGCCTAGCAGAACCTACACGTTCAAGCTATCGTCTGGCGACAAAGCAGAAAGAAGCTGAAGAGATGCAGAGGTTAGCACCTGAGTCTGACACAGAAGAACATGAGCTTGTAGATACAGGAGATACAGACAACAAGAACGTGGCAGTAGCAGCAGCAGCGCAGCAGCCACCTGGCACCACAGTTACCACATCTCCTGAAGACATACAGCAACACATGGTACAGGTGTGTACATGCACACATTTGTGAGTTTTCATATGTGTATGTTGTGTATGTATGTGCATGCATGCGTGTGTTTGCGTGTGTATGTGAGTGCATGCCTGTGTATGTGCATGTGTGTCAGGCATGCGTGAGCTGCTGCACGGTCTGTAGGTGTTTGTCTTTTTGTCGTATCCGTGAAGCAAAATGAGAGACTTGGGTATCACTTTTCGGGATGATAAATCCATCCATAATGATTTGTCGAATTGGTTTGAAACATCATAGGTATGAGGATGAAACCTATGCCAAAATCCAATATTGCCATCTTAAAATCGATTATTGGATGACCACTCCAATACCATTTGTGGGATCTATTTTAATGTTCATAGGACTCTGCCTAAACAGAAAAACCTATAGAAATTGGCGATAATTTCTAATTCACTATGGTTGGCAGCCAACTTAATGATTGGTGTCCGATTTATAACATCCATACTGTTTGACATGTTTGTGTAATCAATTTGAAACTTGATAGTTTCATTGACCTACATCTCAGGAAGAAACCTATCGAAATCAATGATTATCTGAAATCTTATATGGCTGCAAGCAAAAATCTGTTAGTGGTTAAAAATCTCCGCTACCATTTGTGGAAGTAATTTGAAACTTAATAGTGAATTAATTACACAATTAGCAATTACACACACACATGCACGCACACACCGGGCGACTAAGGGCCATTAAAGTTTGTTCAAGGAAAGTTGATATGTAAAAAAACATGGCCGCCGTGGACCAATCAAAATGTATCATGATTGGCGGCCATATTGGAGCTTGGGTGATTTTTAGAAATGTCTTTAAAAATCTTCTCTGAAACCGCTTTGGGGATTGATTCAAAACTCATGAAATATCATCTAGGCCAAGAGCTGAACCAAGTTTTTTCAAGGGAACTAGATTGGCCGTTCAAATGGATGGGCCGAAATTTGGGAGATATGATTAGAAACGAAGGGCCATTAAAATTGGGCTCCTTACAGCAGCAACAACATTCAGTTAAAGTACTTTCAGAATATTCAGCATTAATGCCTTTAACCATTTAACACTCATATCGGCCAAAGACAGCTTCTTTAAAAACTAAAAAATGGTCTCTTGGTCTGCAAATGGACATTTCACATCAAGAGTATACTTACCACCCTGATACTCTATGATATTTCCTAAATATCAACCTAGCTTCAATAATACTCAGAATTAAAAAGAAACCGCCCCCACTGGGCAGGTTACTCAACTGACAGTTGCATGTGCGGCCCAAACTCGTGCATGCGCGGGGCTGTCTCATTCTCTTCTTAAAATATTGACATGCCATTGTAACATGCTTTCTAGCCTTGCTTTTGCTTTCTATCTTTTTGAAGCTTTAAGTTGTTTTTGCAAGTTGTTTTGACTGATATTAGTCTGACGCTGCCAAGTCGCCGGAGGATACTCCCGGTCCAAGCCATCAGGTGTACTTTAGTAAATTTATTAATAAAAAATGTGCGTGTTGACTCGGATGGTGTTTCCGGGAGTCGCGCTAACTTGTGGATACGTCTTTATTAGGCTAGCTGTTTTGGGGGGAGGCCTATATATTAGCTAACTCATGTTGTGCTTTGTTTTTGAGACACATGAGCTGATATTTGAAGTGCATCCTTTATTTTGAACAATATTTATACTTGGTTTCTGGGTCCATCTAATTTATTAGGGACTTATTACCATAAGAAGTAATTTTTCCGCATTCTCCCCCACCACAGGGTTTGGTTTCAGGATCAGGTATTCCTGTTGTTGTTCATCAGACTTCACTCGTCCTCAGGAGTTATCTTATGAGGTTTACTTAGGAGAGAGAAAAATTTTCAGTCCTTTTATTTCTAAGATTTTGTAGAAATTTTATGACTGAGTGTTGAGTTATTTATCTCTCTTGATGGTTTGCATAGGTTCATTGTGTTTATAAAGTTCAACTACTAATGAATCTTTGAAATATTTTTAGAAAAGCCTGTAAGATGCTACGTTGTCCTGACGCTAACGGTTTAGTGTCCATTGAGTCTGGATGCCGAAGCACTGTTTGTGCGCTCCTTTTATAGTGTCTTGTACCCGGTTGTACCCGATCCTTTGTGTATGTACCCGGATTTGGTAGATACATCCCATTGTTGTGGTCGGTTTTGTACCCGACTATGTGTATGTGTACCCGATTAAGTTAGAAATCTGTGTACATTTGTACCCGAGTTTAGGTGTACCCGACTTGTTTGTTTAACAATTTATTGACACACCAGTAGCCATTCATTTCAATCTCCCAAACCACAATATCATTTCAGTCAACTACAGAATTATTGAAGTGTTCCATTATGATCCTGATTCAACGGTAGCCACATCTATCCATAAGGAACGTGAGAAATTCTGGATCCATCAGCTACACAGCATGGACCCAATTGGTATTAACCACACTGATTGGTGACATCCCCTACCTGAAAGTAGTATAATAAACATACTATGAATCTTTGTTTTGAGCTGTGAAGTCTAAAAATTCGCCTCTCAAGTATTCAACTTCAAATTCTAATGTCTCCCTTGTCTTCTTGAAGAAGTATAAGAAGTTTTGAGGATTTGTTTACCTTTTGTCAGGCCTATAGTTTACCTCTATGGCCCTGGCTTATTCTTTTCATTTGATGGTCAATGTTTTCCTTGTGGATCTTATTAGCCTTCTGCAATTAGTTTTTTGGTTCATCATAACTAAAAACTAATTGTTTCCGTTTTGCGTCATTTCAGAGGGTAATTGAGAACAAATGCCCTTCCTGCCACCGTTTCGTGAAGGCCCACTTTTTCCCTCATGACTGCACTAGGTGCAGTACGTGCGGGCCCCTTCTAAATTGCCATGTGTGTGAGTCGTGGCCGGTGGAGGTTATGACTGATTTTTTAAATCAGCAGGTGAAAGACTGGGTGGTAGATGAGAAGAGACATCTGGAAAAAGAGTGTGGTAAGAAGAGGAAGGCATCCATGCCAGACATGGAGGCCTTCCGTCTTGAAATGATGGGAGAAATGAAGAAGACAATCACGGATCTTGTACCGGAGTTGCTTCGCAGCTTGCTTCCCGGTTCAAGTGTTCCCGTCTCTGGGTCTGGTTCTCTTAGTACGCCAGTTTTCGTTATAGAACCAGAGACGGCTCCTGTTGGTCCGGCGCTGAGGCTTGCCTCGCCTGTGGACCCGGGAGCGAAAGCCATGTCCTCGGGCGCTCGCTTATCGAGTGCTCTAAAGCAGCCTAAGGCTAATGGTATCAGCGCCTCACGCGATACCCCTCCTGCCCAGACCAAGCTTGATCCCTAATCTTTCTGGGCCATTCCTGCTGCCTGATTTCCTGGAGAACTTTTGAAATCAGGATTGCTGGCGGGAATGCATATGCATACATTCCCTCCCAGCTGATAGCTAACGCATCTATTGACATACGTCGTCATCTTCGCATTCTTGTTCGTTGCGAATAAATCTATAGTTGGGCTTGCCCCAGTGGTTGAACAGACGATCCGCCACACATTGATTTAGTCGCCATTCCGTGGGAAGAATGCTCATTCTTCGGCTCAATGAGTCTGCTAATAGATATAGCCTTCCCGGAATATGAACTGCTTTCAGGGAAATCCATGATCTAGGCACCAGCAAAGCAGTTTCCATGTCATCATACAGAGACTGGGCGATTTCATTCCACCCTGACGGTTTATGTAAGTCACTACTGTTGTATTGTCTGATCGAACCAGAACAGAGGTTCCATGGCTAAGACTACTGCTCGCATTTCCAGCAGATTGATGTTCTTTTGCCTGATCCAGATTCCAAAACCCTGATACTTTGTCTTCTTACAGGCAAGCTCCCCATCCCTCCATTGATGCGTCTGTGTACATCATTAACTGAGGGTGGGGAGGTGACAATGTCACCCCTGCCAGGAGATTTTCTCTCTTCATCCACCATTGAAGGTGGTGACTAAGAGGTTCCAACACTAACACCTTTGAGTCCAGGAAACCCGTACTCTGGGTCCACTGCGTCATGAGAAATAACTGGATCGGCCGCCGTCGTAAAGCTGCCTGTGGGATGACTGGTTCCAAAGAAACCATCAACCCCAACATTCTCAAGTAGACCCGTGCCAGGACATGACAACTGTTGCACACTGACTGTATGACTGAGATGAGTACTTCTACTCTCTCTTGAGATGGGTAAACATACCCTATCTCTAGATCGAAGAACATGACCAGCTAAACAAACTTTTGGGATGGAGTCAGCTCTGATTTTTGAAAGTTGATTATCCAGCCTAGATCTGTAAGAGTTTTCAAAACTATCTCCAGATTTGCTGATAGACTTTCTTGATTGTGTGCTTTTAACAGCCAGTCGTCTATGTACATGTTTTTGTACGTGTGGATTGCTATGTGTCTCCTGCGGAGGTATGACATCATAGCTTGGACCACTTGAATGAAGACCCGAGGAGCCGTCGATATACCAAATGGGAGAACCTTGAATTCCCACTGGCGGCCCTGGAATGCAAATCCCAGAAACCGACGAAAGCTCTTCGCAATGGGATTGTGAAAATAGGCATCTTTTAGATCTATTGATGCTGTCCACCTTCCCTTCCTCAATCATGCTAACACCATTCTTACAGATTCCATCTTTGGACTTGGTGTGAGGATAAACCCGTTGAGAGATTTGAGGTTGAGAATTGGTATCCATCCTCCAGTGCTTTTTGTCACTAGGAACACGGTTGAATAATAACCCGGACATTTTTGTGTGGGTTGAGTAGCGTGTTTTAGTATGAGGGATTGAATTTCTTTGTCTATACACAACCGTTGATCTGGATCGCTTGGATTTTGAGTCCAGATCAGAACCAGAGACAGGCGCGATGGTTGATTTGAAATACAGTCTGGATGGTAACCGACTGAAAGCCATCGCAAGACTGAGAGGTCCTGAGTAACCCGCTCCCACTCTTGCATGTGGAAGGCCAGACAGCCTCCCACGGGTGCACCTAAGGATTGAGGTGGACCCAAGAAGTGCAAGAGAACCCCTGTTTCTGGTGGCTGTCCTAGTAGCACTGGTGTGGTCTTTGTGAGAGCCGACCCATCAGGTTCGGCTCCCACGACCAGAACTCCGCGCTCCTATACAGCGCCATGTGGACCTCGGTACGTGGGCTGTCTGGTGGGTTGTGCTGGAGGAGTCTACGCTCCCCACTAGCTGGCTTACGCTGACGTTGCTGTGGCCGACGCTGCGTAGGTGGTTGGCCTCTGACAAGGCCACCACCACCTCTAGTCTGCTGAGGGTGGAAGGCAGGGAGCGCTGCTCGAACACGCTCCCTGCGCAGCACTTCAAACTGCTCTCGCAGCACCCTCTGGTTGATCACCAGGTTTATGGTTTGTTGGAGGTGCAGGCATCCTTCACCTCCAAACAACCCTGGACGTGAGGGGCACAAATTGTTAAGGGCAAAAGTGCGCCTCGCCGGTAAACTCCTGGTTACGGATCTCGTCATGCAGTCCAGAGCCAGGTTAATGCCGTCCTGGATGGCTCTCTGGACTGAAAGAGGAGAAGTTTGGCCGGCCACGGATGCTGCTACTAGCCCCTGTAGCAGCTGGGAAACGTGCGAGAGAGCCGAGATGGCTCCTCTTGTACTTTCCCCCATGTCCCGCAGAGCCATACTTCTGATACAGATCGGAACTTATACAGCAGCGCCATGCTACCTCGCGAGGGGCCTTCGCAAGGCGTCCTTTCGGCTGAATAGACGTCTCTGCCACAGCAAACATATCAACGATATGCTCCGCATACGGCAGAGATGGCATGGTGCGCGTTACCGGTTTCCCTCCCAACCATGAGCACTGGTCCCACTGGGAAGCCAGTGGATCCACCTGGAGTTCTGGCTTGATGCTCACCAGCCATTGGCAAGCATCCAGCCAGTCCTCCTCGGTGGCCACCTGTCAATGTTCGACGAGCCTAGGAAATATTGTTCATTACAGAGTTATTCCCCTTTATATATCTTAAAGCCGATACATAAACTGCATTGCCAATCATTTCTTGTCAACGCAACTCCTAGAGGTCTCAATGGATTAACTTAAAATTTTGTCGACAATATCAGTGTCATGTGCAGCTGTGCATGTGCTTTTTTCGCGACCAAAAAACTGTTCATTACAGAGTTATCCCCCTTTAAATATCTTAAAGCCGATACATAAACTGCATTGCCAATCATTTCTTGTCAACGCAACTTCTAGAGGTCTCAATGGATTAACTTAAAATTTTGTCGACAATATCAGTGTCATGTGCAGCTGTGCATGTGCTTTTTTCGCGACCAAAAAATTGTTCATTACAGAGTTATTCCCCTTTAAATATCTTAAAGCCGATACATAAACTGCATTGCCAATCATTTCTTGTCAACGCAACTCCTACAGTTTAGCTCCGATTCTTTTGAAAATTGGTACGTGTTATCATTACCACATGTAGGTGTGCATCTGATAACCGTGTACCTGTATGTCCATCCGTCTATCCAAAATGTATGTATGTTCGTCTGTCAGTCCATCCATCTCTGACAATCATTTCTTGTCAACGCAACTCCTAGAGGTCTCAATGGATTAACTTTAAATATTGTCAACATTATCAGTATCATGTGCAGATGTGCATGTGCTTTTTTCGCGGCCGAAAAATTGTTCATTACAGGGTTATCCCCCTTTAAATATCTTAAAGCCGATACATAGACTACATTGCCAATCATTTTTTGTCAACGCAACTCCTCCTACAGTTTAGCTCTGATTCTTTTGAAAATGGTACGTGTTATCATTACCACGTGAAGGTGTGCATGTGCTATCCGTATACCTGTACGTCCATCCGTCTGTCCAAAATGTATGTGTGTCCGTCTGTCAGTCCATCCATCTCTGACAATCATTTCTTGTCAACGCCACTCCTCCTAGAGGTCTCAATGGATTAACTTTAAATTGTGTCCACATTATCAATATCATGTGCAGATGTGCATGTGCCTTTTTCGTGGCCAAAAAATTATTCATTACAGAGTTATCACTTTTTAAATATCTTAAACCTGATACATAAACTGCATTGCCAATCATTTGTCAACGCAACTACTCCTACAGTTTAGCTGCGATTCTTTTGAAACTTGGTAAGTGTTATCATTACGACATGAAGATGTTCATGTGCTATCCGTATACTTGTACATCCATACATCTGTCCAAAATGTATGTTTGTCTGTCGGTCCATCCTTGTCAATGCAACTCCTACAGTTTAGTTACAATTCTTTTGAAAGATGATAAATCTAGTCATTACCATCCGAAGATGTTCTTTTTTTGCCGCCAGAAAATTATTTATTACAGCGTTATCTCCCTTTAAATACCTTTACGCCGATACATAAAATGCAGTACCAATCATTTCTTGTCAACACAACTACAATTTAGCTGTGATTCTCTTGAAATTTAGTAAGGATTCTCATTACCACTTGAAGATGTGCATGTGCTATCCGTATGCCTGTACATCCATGCGTCTGTATAGAATGTATGTGTGTCAGTCTGTTGGTCCGTCCATCTCTGGCAATCATTTCAAGATGTCAACACAACTACAGTTTAGCTACGATGTATGTTAATATGAAATGTTTGGATCCGGGGGTGGGGTGGGTGGGTTGGTGGGTGGGGGGGGGGGTTGGGGGAGGTGGGGTCGGGTGGATATGCCGTCTTCTGATGGCTCTAAACATTCTGTTGAATATTTTGAAATTAATTTGACTGGTTGCTTTTGCTGCCATAGCCAGCAACAACACCCAGTCAAATTAGTTGCAAAATATTCAACAGCTTACCTATATAGTTTTTGGGAAATTGATGGTCAGGGATCGATCAATCCCAACACGGGCAGAGCGTGGGTGGCGCGTAACTACATATGGGCGGGGCATAGCTTTAAACTGGAAAGTTACATTAAATACCCTCGGCCGTATATCTACTGAAGGCGTCTTATTGATTCACTCTCTGTTCACAGTTACACAAATTGGCTCTTTATGGCAAGACAGTCATGGAATCTGTGCTGAAGAAGTGCGATACCCGTGCAGAGTTAGAGAATCCCATTGAGGCTATAGATTTCATCGACTACCAACAACAGCTAGAACTACGGGTGGAACAACAGGTAGAAGAAGAAGAACTGCAACGACACCAGCAACAGCTGCAAGAACAACAGCAACAGGTCCGGCAGGAAAAGCAAAATATGCAGCAACAACGTCATGAGGTAAAGATGAAGAAGCAGGCTGAGTCTAATTCTAAACAGTTAAACTATTATGCTAGTAATGGTGTGTGTGAGGATGAAGACATGGTCGCTTCTCCAAGCATCATTCAGACACTCCACATTGAAGCACTACCACATGAAGCGGACGTGAAGAATCTAGTACCAACAGCAATTACTGATCCACAGACGAATGAAGTGAGAGTCATCTTTATACCACTACAGCCTGCGAATGAGGGTGAGACGTGAATCTCCAGCCACCATGTTATGTGTAAACACTGTGCTGTGGTAATGTGAATGATTACAGTGTTACCTCTGCCAAAGCCATATTGACTACTGAGTAACTTGGTAACTATGACATTATGTCCATTTTCTGGCTAGGAATAGACTATTCTTGAAATTTTGACCGACCTCTGCAGTAGTCTTGAGAAGTATCCATTTGCATGCTAAGAAGACTTTCTTCCCCATGTTTTTCGAAAAGTGTGGATTATGCTGTCACGCCCGTGTGCGTGTGCGCGCACGCACATTAACATTTGTCTACACCTCCAGGAAGGTGGGGGATTGGTCAAAAGCTCAAATTTATTGTACGGAATTCAACCAAATTTGGTATGTGAGTTACCCTTATGATTGCGAAGTGCAAGAGGGCCTTAACATTTGGTTTGTGGGTGGTGGTGGTGTGTGGTGGGGGTGAGGGTGAAAGGGGGGTTGGTGGTGTCTGTCATAAGGTCAAATTTTAATGTACAGAAATTGATTGTAACAGAACTTCTCAGAAACCTTTGGATAGAATTCAGCTAAATTTGTTATGTGACGTACCCATATGACTATGGAGTGGACAAGGACATTTACATTTGGCTCAGTCCCTGACCCCCCCCCCACAACTAATGACTTGGTCGATAAACTGACGGGATCATTCCAGTGTTAAATTTGAAAAATAGTCATCTGTTGGCCTTCAAATAGGCATTTATTAAGCAAAAATTGTAATTTTCTAAACAAATCTCTACCAATAAAGGGTTAATAATCAATGTTGACCATTATCAGGTCAGCAGAATATTCCATTAAGCATATCACTTGATTGACTGGCCTATTAACACTAACCATTTAAGCCTTGATTTTTTTCAAAGAAAATGTCAATTTGCAGACCAAACGAAAACTAATTTTTAAAAGTTTAGCATTGGAATGACTGACTCGGTTATCGAGCCAGTCATTCTAGTGGTAAATCTTCAAAAATAGTCTTCTCTTGGTCTGCAAATGGACATTTCTCAAGCCCACTGTAGAAGAGTTTTTTGGCGGATATGAGTGTTAAAGGGTTAATAATTCAGATTGGGGGAAGGAAATGAGTATTTGCTTATAAATTGCGTCTCCATTTGCAGGCCAAAAGAAGACCATTTTGTTTAAAATTATCAAGTCACTCATTCCAGTTGTAAATGTTCCAAAAATAGTTTTCGCTTGGCCTGCAAATGGACATTTCAAAAGACCACTGCAGAGGCCGATTTCGGTTGGCTTGACCATTAAAGGGTTAATCTAGCCAGTCGTTCCAGCGGTAGGTTTTATAAATAAAATTTTTTTGTCTGCGAATGAAAATTTTTCAACGCCACTTCAGAAGCCATCTTTTGACTGACCATTAAAGTGTTAAACAGTTAGTCATTTCACAAAATAACCAAAATAATGAATTTGGTGGGCTTTATTTTCTGTTGCCAGGCATAAGAATGGGTTCTCTTAAAAATAAGGAGGAAAACGATGTGGGGGATGGTCTGGGAGGGGGTGTCCCCATCCCGCAGGGCGGGGGGTCCAGGGGTCCTTCCCCTGAAATTTTTTAATTCTAGATGTTCTCAGAGTGCATCTCCTGCATTCTTTGGTTGTGAAATTCTATTTTACCCTAAATTTAGTGTAGACAAATCAATATTAGAAATTTTAGATGGATACATGTGTAAAGGATTACATTTTATACATGTATTTTCTCTCACTCTGACCATTTTGAATACGTACATATATATATATATGCATTTACCACTGGAATGACTTATTATAAGTGAAATTAACCCTAACAAGAATTATTTGTCATTTCTGGTCTAATTAAACCCTGAAATTTCAGTGTCTTAATTTTGAGACAAGTATCCTGGAAAGGTATGGGAAAGGTGTTAAATACTTTGAAACTAATCTGACTCCCAGTATGCAGCATTACCGTTTACTGTTCCGTCAAATTAGTTGATTTGATCTGATGATATTATCTCCAGACTCCTCCATCTCCATTGTCAGAAAATTGCATAAAAACAAATTAGGCACAATTTTCCGGCCTCTGCATGAGAAATAATGTCACCAGTCAATGCCAGTACTTTTAAGCATCAACAGACTGCATGAGAAATAATGTCACCACTCAATGCCAGTACTTATAAGCATCAGCAGACTGCATGAGAAATAATGTCACCAGTCAATGCCAGTACTTTTAAGCATCAGCATACTGCATGAGAAATAATGTCACCAGTCAATGCCAGTACTTTTAAGCATCAACAGACTGCATGAGAAATAATGTCACCACTCAATGCCAGTACTTATAAGCATCAGCAGACTGCATGAGAAATAATGTCACCAGTCAATGCCAGTACTTTTAAGCATCAACAGACTGCATGAAAAATAATGTCACCAGTCAATGCCAGTACTTATAACCATCAACACACTGCATGAGAAATAATGTCACCAGTCAATGCCAGTACTTATAAGCATCAACAGACTGCATGAGAAATAATGTCACCAGTCAATGCCAGTACTTTTAAGCATCAACAGACTGCATGAGAAATAATGTCACCAGTCAATGCCAGTACTTTTAAGCATCAACAGACTGCATGAGAAATAATGTCACCAGTCAATGCCAGTACTTTTAAGCATCAACAGACTGCATGAGAAATAATGTCACCAGTCAATGCCAGTACTTATAAGCATCAGCATACTGCATGAGAAATAATGTCACCAGTCAATGCCAGTACTTTTAAGCATCAACAGACTGCATGAGAAATAATGTCACCAGTCAATGCCAGTACTTATAAGCATCAGCATACTGCATGAGAAATAATGTCACCAGTCAATGCCAGTACTTATAAGCATCAGCATACTGCATGAGAAATAATGTCACCAGTCAATGCCAGTACTTATAAGCATCAACACACTGCATGAGAAATAATGTCACCAGTCAATGCCAGTACTTATAACCATCAACACACTGCATGAGAAATAATGTCACCAGTCAATGCCAGTACTTATAACCATCAACACACTGCATGAGAAATAATGTCACCAGTCAATGCCAGTACTTATAAGCATCAGCATACTGCATGAGAAATAATGTCACCAGTCAATGCCAGTACTTATAACCATCAACACACTGCATGAGAAATAATGTCACCAGTCAATGCCAGTACTTATAACCATCAACACACTGCATGAGAAATAATGTCACCAGTCAATGCCAGTACTTATAACCATCAACACACTGCATGAGAAATAATGTCACCAGTCAATGCCAGTACTTATAACCATCAACACACTGCATGAGAAATAATGTCACCAGTCAATGCCAGTACTTATAACCATCAACACACTGCATGAGAAATAATGTCACCAGTCAATGCCAGTACTTATAACCATCAACACACTGCATGAGAAATAATGTCACCACTCAATGCCAGTACTTATAAGCATCAGCATACTGCATGAGAAATAATGTCACCAGTCAATGCCAGTACTTATAAGCATCAGCAGACTGCATGAGAAATAATGTCACCAGTCAATGCCAGTACTTATAAGCATCAGCATACTGCATGAGAAATAATGTCACCAGTCAATGCCAGTACTTATAACCATCAACACACTGCATGAGAAATAATGTCACCAGTCAATGCCAGTACTTATAACCATCAACACACTGCATGAGAAATAATGTCACCACTCAATGCCAGTACTTATAAGCATCAGCATACTGCATGAGAAATAATGTCACCAGTCAATGCCAGTACTTATAAGCATCAGCACACTGCATGAGAAATAATGTCACCAGTCAATGCCAGTACTTATAAGCATCAGCACACTGCATGAGAAATAATGTCACCAGTCAATGCCAGTACTTATAAGCATCAGCACACTGCATGAGAAATAATGTCACCAGTCAATGCCAGTACTTATAAGCATCAGCACACTGCATGAGAAATAATGTCACCAGTCAATGCCAGTACTTATAAGCATCAGCACACTGCATGAGAAATAATGTCACCAGTCAATGCCAGTACTTATAAGCATCAGCACACTGCATGAGAAATAATGTCACCAGTCAATGCCAGTACTTATAAGCATCAGCACACTGCATGAGAAATAATGTCACCAGTCAATGCCAGTACTTATAAGCATCAGCACACTGCATGAGAAATAATGTCACCAGTCAATGCCAGTACTTATAAGCATCAGCACACTGCATGAGAAATAATGTCACCAGTCAATGCCAGTACTTATAAGCATCAGCATACTGCATGAGAAATAATGTCACCACTCAATGCCAGTACTTATAAGCATCAGCACACTGCATGAGAAATAATGTCACCAGTCAATGCCAGTACTTATAAGCATCAGCACACTGATGCATAAATGTACTGCCATTAATACTGTAGACAAATACACTGTAACTTATATTTTATTTTAATGTTTATATATTTACCTGAGTCCCGGTCATCGAGTATGCAATGGTCATGCTGATTAAATGTTACAGTGTTCCATACAGCACACTAACTTTTAAGTTTTAAATTCTTGGCATTCCAAGTCTTATATTTCACAGCCTTCAGTTCACAGATCTATGCATATGTGCTACACTATTTACAAATATCACCAGCATGTTCTAATGTTGGTTTGTATGTCTCTTTTTCACAAGCTGCTTGAGCGTGTCCTCCATCTTCCTTTTGTTTGCACGCTGATGTGTCAGTCGAGCTACTTTGTCAGCAGCTTCCTTTAGTTGTTTAGCTTTTGTCTTTGTCTCTAATTCTTTATCTTTTAATTGTAGCTGTCTTTTTCGTTCCTCCTTTTCTTCCTGTATACTGGCCAACTCTCGTTTTTATTCTGATGCTGCAGATCTCATATTGGACAACAATGGTTTACTGACACAGTCACGCAGAATATCTTTTCTATCAAAATACTCCAGAGATGTGGCATCCCTGGCGCAAAAACCATATTTCACAGTCTGTATTGCGCTGTATGTGGCGATATTAATCCTACTAGATTTTGCCTTAACAACATCCCCCATTATATTAAAGGATGACTCCACCATTGGTCCATGGAATATGCTGATGACAGATTTCACTAATTTTGTTAATGACTGGTAATGTTCAGCAACTGATGGTAGCGCCCACCATTCATCAATCCTAGATCCCAGAGTGTAGTGTGGGAGATTCCTGTCCACTTGGAACTTGTGGATCGCATGCTGATATGTAATCTGCTCCTCCTCAGACAAGACATTCGTCACTAACTGGCCAAGCAGCTTTAAGCACTTTGTCGTCTCCTTATGACCCCTAGCTGATGGGTCTATAGCACTCAAGGAGCGCAGCAGAGGGTTGTTTAGTGGTAGCTTTTTCTGCATGTGGATGGCACAGCTAACATATGCGTCTAAAACCTGTTGCTTGAAGTCTGTCACAGCCTTGTCCTCCTTGTGACACTGCCTGATAATGTCCTCACATGGTTTCCCTACAAATATATCACTCCTAGGAAGGAAGATCTTCTTATTAATAACCAATACTTTCAGTTGTTTCGCTGATTTATCAGCAATAGACTGTGGGTTCACAAAGCACGACAGAAAGTCTGTGAAAACCTGAAGTTACTCATCATGAATTTTGTGAATCATTGGCTGGCTTGTCTGAAATACACATACATATTTCTTCAATAGAGGTAGAACGGACACATAAAAGTTCATGATAAGAGTTGTTTTCCTACGCATCACTAGAACTTTCTCCACTATCCTGTCCTTTCTTTATCTACCATCCTGCGTCAATGACTTCTTTGAAAGGCCATCTTGAATCTGACGGATCCTTTCCCGAGCTGGTTCACTGGCAGTTTTATTTCTCAACATGGAGACAATTACAGACTGGTAGAGCAATTTGTCTGCACTGTTCATAAATCCATAATAAAAGATATAGTAACCATCCAGCATGCGTAGATTACTTAAACACACATCATAACAGGAAAGCCACCTATGACTGACAAACTGTTCAGGTGGACAGAACCTCGGGCCCATTATTTCAGAAATTTCAGCCATTAGTTCTCTTAAGCTACTCGACCACTTGGTGTCATTATACACATCTGTGAATAGTCCTTCTACCCAGTATCCAAATGGTTTGCAAAAGGTTTTGCAACAATTATGAATATGATGGCAAGAATCGCCGTCAACATCGAGCATATGAGGGGACAAGTTGTTTCATATCCTCACTTCAAGTCCACTTTTCGACCCCCTCATCACATTGCACGAATCCTTCAGAATAGCCATTAGGTTTTTCCATGGAATGTTATGTTTAGCAAATAAACCAACAAGCACATCGTATAGCGACTCCGCACGAATTACTGTAACTTCGACCAAATCTAAATGTTCCACATCTATTTTATTTTGCTGTGGCGAAAAGTAACTAACTAAAACTGCGAGTACACGTTTGTGAGTAGTACTGGTACATTCGTCGATAGTCAATGAAAATGGAGTTGTCTTTAGATTCTCAATAGTTTGTTGATGGAATGTTTTTGACAGACCATATCGCATCTTGTACGAAGCCGTTGTTCTGTCCATGCTTAGCTTGGAGAGCGATTTGGTATCCTGATTTAGTTCCTTAGCCAGAGTGACGAGTCTAGGAGCCATTGATAGTGGCAGTGAATGCTCTGCTAAAAGTCCCAACACAGTAGCCTACAAATATAATTTAAAATGTTATATGATTAAATATATAGTAACACTATGGAATAACTCAGGCCATCCGTAAAAGACTTTTTGGTTGTCCTGTCCTGACACTGGTGGTTGAAGTAGCGTAGGTAGGTAGGTAGGTAGGTAGGTAAGGAAATTCCTTTTTTACTGCTCAAATATAACATTGAATTTAAGCCTTTAACACTCATATCAGCCAAAAACAGCTTCTGTAATGGTCTTGAGAAATATCCATTTGCAGACCAAGAAGACAATTTCTGAACATTTACCACCGGAATGACTGGCTTGATAATCAAGCCAGTCATTCCAGTGGTAAATTTTCAAAAATTGTCTTGGTCTGCAAATAGACATTTTGTAAGAGAAAATTAACATTTTCTTAAACAAATTCGAGAGTTAAAGTGTTAAAGAACAAAACCTGATGTTTTTTATTTGAACGTGAAGCAGAAACTGTAAAGAAAACAGTTTCTAAAGGTTATGAGTCCTGTTTGACGAATGCAGCAAATTAAATCTACCAACGAACTTACATAAAAATTAAAATAATTCCTCGCAAGGGTCGGTCGGGAGAGGGCAACCAAACTATTATTTAAGGATGGCCTCAGCAATAAGACACTCATCTGACAGCAAAAAAGGTAGCAGTGATCAAGGAAAATATTTATTTGCAGACCAAGAGAAGACTCATTTTTATAATTTATCAGCGAAATGACTGACTTGATAACTGAGGCATTCATTCCAGTGATACATTTTCCAAAATAGTCTTCTCTTGGTGTGCAAATAAACATCTTCTATGAGAAATTTGAGGGTTAATATATGTGTGGTACTCAAGCATTCAAATCCTTCTAAAGCCATTTACGTTTTAGATGCTAGCAGTAACTATAGCACAAGTCAGTATTTCTATCTAGACAAGGCCTGATGTGTATATATTTTGGAAATTTATAATGTATATTAGCTTTCTCAAACTTTCAGACAAGATACATAAATAAAATTTCTTGACATATTAAGGAATATTACATTGAACAATTTGAAATTTATTTGACTGGAAGTTGTTGTCGAAGGCAGCAGCCGGACACTGTCATATTATTTTCAAAATGTTCAACAGCTTATATCCAGAGACATTGGTATCAGGCTTGGGTCAAAGTTCAGGGTATTGCATTTAAATGCAAATGAATGTAAATGATTCAGATGCAAATGCAGCCTAGCGTGATTGCATTTAAATGCAAATGCTTGGACTTTATTCAAATGCAAATACAAATGCAAATTATTTTTTAAAGTAATTTCACTCAGAACCATTTCGACTATGGCAGCAACATTTGCCAGCCAAATTATTTTCAAAATAATTATCAAATATTTTGTTAAATGTTATGAAAGTAATGTGACAGTGTTGTTTCTGCATATGGCAGCAACCGGTTTAATAAAATTATTTTCAAAATAATTATCAAATATTTTGTTATATATTATGAAAGTAATGTGACAGTGTTGTTTCTGCATATGGCAGCAACCGGTTTAATAAAAATATTTTCAAAATAATTATCAAATATTATGTTATATATTTATTTCACTGATCGCCATTGCACAAATGGCAGCAACGCGTACCAGTCAAATTACTTTCAGAAATTATCAAATATGTTGAATATTTAAAAAATAATTTCACTGAGAGCCATTTCGTACATGGCAGTAGTATTTGCCAGTCAAATTACTTTCAAAATAATTATCAGATATGTTAAATATATTGAAAGTAATTTCACTGCTAGCCATTGCACCCATGGCAGCAACATGTGCCAGTCAAATAATTATCAAATATTATGTTGAATATTTTGAAAGTAATTCGATTGGTAGCCGCTGTGCCGATGGAAGCAAAAAGTTCCAGTCAAATTACATTCAAAACAGTCATCAGCTTAACTCAATCTGTATGAATTTAACAAATATTCAGTCGAATATTTGGAATGGAATTTGACAGACAACTGTGCCAAAGTTTCAAGTCAAATTAGTTTCAAAATATCCATCAGTTTATTCAATACCTGGAAGATTATCACGAATTAACATTCTGACATTTAAGGATTCGAATGGTTAAATGTTAACTCTGTTTGAGATAACCTGACCACAATAAATGATATATAATATGCTAATATAAATATGCTTATTGAATGTATATTTACAAGCCAACCCAGCAGGCACATGATGTTGTTTCAACGTTGAATCCATGTTGAAATCACGTCACGACGTGATTTCAACGTGGATTCAACGTTGAAACAACGTCATGTGCCTGCTGGGTTGACATTTTTTTTTTTTATTTACCACTGGAATGACTGGGTTCAGTGACAAATTTGCAAAAATAGTTTTATCTTGGCCTGTAAATGGACATTCCTCACACCCACTGCAGAGGCTGGTTTGGGCTTCAACCAAATAGGGTTAATAAATCAGATAATTAAAATTTCTAGCATCAGAAATGAAATTTTTATGATTTAAGAAAAAATTTGGGTGAATGTTTTGAAATTAATTTGCCTGGAAGACATTGCGTCCTAATGCAGCAACCGCTTCCAGTTAAATTATTTTCAAAATATTCAATAGTTTTAAGCCAGTATGGTTGTATTGGATTGGTATATTAGGTAACATATTGAGGGACCCCATCTCCTATAGCTAGTCTACATTGCTAAGCGTTAATTAAAATTACCTGTTGGTGGAAGATTCTGTCAGCAAGTGGTAGCAATGGCTTCACTGTCACAGTCTGGCTTGATGATGGCATAGTGTTTAAACAGGTAGTACTAGGCCCAGCACCATTACAAGATTTAATTCCAAAAGCGAACGAGCCTAGTGTGTAATTTGTTTTCTGTGTCTGCACCTGTTTTTTGTGTTTTGTGGTTTGTGTGTGTTCTAACAATGCAATTCGACCTCTGGCACCAAAGTTAATTAACACATCACACCACTGACACAGGGCTTTGCCGGGAAAGTCCGTCTTTCTTATGCAGTCTTGAAGTTTATAGGTTTGACCGTCGTGACTTGTCTCGCAATCCAACCACTCCCATTTAAATTTATTCTTAACATCCTCAACACTGTCAATGACTCTCACTCTCTCCCGATCTTCGACCGTTTTCACCATTGTTATAATTTACTACACGATACGTCAGATCATAACTACTACTACACTAGAACAGGACTACACTACTACACTAGAACTGACATAATTATGTGTAAAAGCGATCCGAAGTAGTCTTATTCTGAATAATATAGATTCCCGCTAAAATTCTAAAATGTAAAACTTATTAAACTTGTATTTTTAGCGCGAATCGGCTACAAAATATTCAGTAGCTATAAATAAACCAGCTATATGTTAACCTGCAACGCGCGATTTCATTGGTCGTAATCGGTAAATCCATGAAAATGCATCCAAATCATCCAATCAAAATACTTCTCTTATCATGTATCTGCACACCTAGGCTGAGTTTAGACGCTTACTCGGGTAGGTACTCTATGGTACGCCTGATTCCTTGGCCTTATGTATAAGCAATGGAGCCAGGGAATCGGGCCTACCCTAGCCTAAGCCGCCTAAACTCGCCCACCACCCCCTAAAATTTTCTCCTTGGATTTAGATGATTCACGTGTGTGACTAAATTGGGTTCAGAACCGCGGAAATCTGCAGAAAAGTCTCATTACTGTGTTGCTAACAGTTGTCCCCTTTGTTACATCACAAATAAATGGATAAATGAAGAGGGCTGGGATAGAAGGTAGGTAGTGTGGGTGATCTTGTTGGAGTAATTGTTATCATTGAATGATACAGAACAGTGCTTGGCAGTGGCGGACCCAGGTTTTTCTTGAGGTGGGATTGAAAGTTGTTTTTGGAGTCCAAAAATTAGATGCTTTGATAAGCAATTTTTTTGCATTTTGAGTAAGAGAACCTATAGATCACCTGATTCTTGCAGTCTGGCCTGGATATGACACTGATTTTGTACCTTTGTTTTGAATCATGTATGTTGATTTACAGTGCTTGTTTGTTCATGCTATATCATGTATCATTATATAATGATTATTTTACAACAAAGCTTAGCATATTGCTATTTATCGTGTCATGTTTTCTGTTTGTTCTATGTCACCTTTTATTGGTCAAGCCTAAAATGGTTTCCGAAGTGAAATAGCCATTTGCCGGTCAAGTGAAGACTATTTTTTGATAATTCACCACTGGAATGCCCGACTCCATTACCAAGCCAGTCATTTCATTTGTAAATTTTCAAAAATAGCCTTCTCGTGACAGACAAATGGACATTGACTTTGAAATGAATAGATTTTTTTTTACCCAGCCTAACTATTTCATTGACAAATCCCTGAAAAAGTAAATTCTTTACGCTATAAAAGTTACTCTGTTGAATATTTTGAAATTAATTTGACTGGATGCCGTTGCTGCTTAATGCAGCAACAGCTTTCAGTCAGATTAATTTCAGAATATTTTGAAATTAATTTGACTGGATGCCGTTGCTGCTTAACGCAGCAACAGCTTCTAGTCAAATTAATTTCAGAATATTCAACAGAGTAAGTTTTATAGCATAAAGAATTAATAATTTCAATATATTCAACAGTTTTCCTGTATGGTTGATATATCTGGAATTCATCGGTGAACGAGTTAACCATGAATAGATTACGGTGGTCTCTTGGGGCTGTGCGCTATTCAGCGCTACAAAGGCTTGAAGGACTACATAATGTAGTGGTTAGCATAGCTGTTCATTCACCACTGCTGACAAGGTCATGACTAACTCTCATTTGGACAGTGCCATATGGAGGGTATGTTAACTGTCTGACCCATCTCATTAGCCTCGCCGCTTCAAGGGGAAGAGGGTATTGTACCCATGTCCTGTCTCTGTTCACACCTGTATCTCAAAAACTACTGATTTGATTGATTCAAAATTGTCAACAAACTGTCTTACTAACATGTTTCTATATTTGCTTTGTTATGAGCTCTACATTCATGATGTGTACGACTATAGACAGCATTGTATTGTACTATAGTACGTCAATGTAATGCCCAATCTTTGACTGAATGACATCATGGTGTGTTAAACCAGTACAGTCTATAGGCGGGTAATGCTTATAGAGAATGAACTGAAACTGGGTCCATTAATTTATTAGGCACATTTACAGATCAGGTTTCAGGATGAATCATACATTTTAGCTCTACTTTAACGCTTTCCATAGGCAGAACAAGATTATTTTTTAGGCCACATGGCCAGAATGGCCAAGTGAGCTTATGGCATGGCGACTGTCCGTCCGTCTTCTGGTGTCCATCAACTTTGGCTTAAAAACGCTACTCCTCATTAACTGCTTTGTGGATTTCAACATAATTTGGCTGGAAGGACCCTATGGGGGTTGGCTCCAGAGTCCAGAACTTGTATACAGAATTTTGATTGGTCAATTTTTTCGGCGGCCATCTTCAATTTTCTGATTGTGGGAAATTGTTTAAAACACTACTTCTCATTAAGTGTTTGGACAATTTCAACCAGGCTTAGCTGAGAAGATAGTACGCTGGTATGTTTCAGAACTTGTATACAGAATTTTGATCGGTCAATTTTTCCGGTGGTCATCTGAACTTTCTAGAAATCATTTAAAAAACCTCGATAACCACTGGGCCGATTTCAATCAAACTTAGATGAAAGAACCCTAGCGTGGTATCCTTCAGAACATGTATACAGAATTTTGATTGGTCAAATTTTCCGGCAACCATCTTGGATTTTCTGAAAAAATGGTGGGAAATTGTTTAAAACGTTACTCCTTATTAACTGCTTGAGCAATTTCAACCAGACTTGGCTGGAAGGATACTAGGCTAGTAGATTTCAGAACTTGTATACAGAATTATGATTGGTCCATTTTTCCGGTGGCCATCTTCGATTTTCTGAAAATTTTGGGAAATCAGTTAAAAGGCTAACTCGCTGGAAGGACCCTAAAGTGCTTCAGAGCTTGTATATAGAATCGTGATTGGTCAATTTATTTTCAGAAAAATGGGTGAAAATCATCTACTCTAACTACTTGGGCGATTTCAACTAGACTGGCTGGAATGATCCTAGGGTGGTAGGCTTTAGAAGCTGCATGTAGAATTTTGATTGGTCAATTTTTCCGGCGGCCTTTTGGATTTTCGGAATATTTTGGGAAATCAGTTGAAAGGCTTCTCCTCATTAACCGCTTGGGCAATTTCAACCAATCAATCAAACCAACCAAGCTTGAAGAACCCTAGGCCTGTACGCTTCAATTGTATGCAGAGATTTGACTGCTTGATTTTGATGGTGGCCATCTTGGGTTTTCAGATAAATGGGAATTCATATAAAATGCTACTCCTCATTAATCGTGTGGGCAATTTCAACCAATTTTAGCTGAAAGGATCCTATTGTCGTAGCCTCTAGAAATTCTATTCAGAATTTTGATATGTCAATGTTTTGTCAGCAATCTGATTTTTTGAAAGTTTTCTGGAACCATTTAAAAACGGTACACCTTCAATCATTAACTGGATTTCAACAAAACTTGTTTGGAACGATCCTATGATGGTAGGTTTCAACATGTTAAACGAGTCTTGGTCAATTTTTTGGTGGCCATCTTGGATTTTCCGAAAATCATCCATTGTCTGTTTAAAAGCAAATCGTTTAAATGCCATTGGTCCAGGCGAGCACCACAGGCCCTTGGGCCTCGTGTTAAAAATTTACCACTGGATTAACTCGCTCGGTTATCGAGCCAGTCATACCAGCGGTAAATTTTCAAAAATAGTCTTCTCTTAGTCTGCAAATCGACACTCACCAAGACCACTACTAAAGCCATTTTGGTCATTTGCGCTTAGCTTAACTTGATTTCTCGTTAGGTTAATCATACTGCACTTGGACACATACTAATTAGTTGACTGTTGGGGTGGGGCTTATTGGGTGGATCAAGGAGAGTGGCTCCTACCCTTATATTGAGTCACTGTGTCGATAGGAAAAACTGGGTTTTTTCAACATTAATATTCAGTTTATCTCAATTTAGCCTCCCATGTTTGGTTTAGCATTGTACAGGGCTCAAATTTGTGCAAATGCTTCCTGACAATGAGCTGGCATGAGACTATCCACTTGGCATCAAAATATCACAGGTCATGACAACAAAATTTAGCTAGGTAAATTTCATCATGCCACAACAATACTAATCTGCAAACAATATGTCGTCTTTCAGCGTGACAGATTCAGCAATCAACATTATTGATTTGAAATGGATTCATCACAGAAATGCTTATCTAAAATAGTCTTCTCTTGGCTTGGAAATGGACATTCAATAAGCAGATATTAAAATTTTTTTACCCTATTTTTGGCTATTAACAGATTAACCATTACCGCTCTGATGTCAACGTTCTATCTTTTAATTGTGCCTGTAGCAAAGAAACTGGTGTAGATTTTTAAACAATTTTGGTGGACGATCGTGCTGTCTACGACAGCACCATCTTCCACCAAATTTATTTTAAAATGAACACCAGTTCATCTTTTAATTTAATTTGAAAATTTTAAATTTTGACGTCGGAGTGGTAAGAGTTAAGAACTAGGACCTAATGGATGAATATAGCTTTAGCTATGCCCCGCCCATCTCTAGCTAAGCTCCACCCACACTTTTCCCATGTTGGGATCAATGGATTCCTGCGCTCTCTGAATCTCAATTTCCAGAAAACTATACAGGTAAGCTGTTGAATAGTTTGAAAATAATTTGACTGGATGCTGTTGCTGCCTCAACAGCATATTTATTAAATAGTAGACATACAATTTGTACAGAGTGATGGACTATTAAGCTTTTAAGATGGACTAAATCGCTTCATTCATGACGTCATAATCGATGTGTTGGCACTTGTACAGTTCATTTTGACGTCATATGATTGACTCAGAAACTGAATTAATCAATTGAAAGAAAGCATTCAGGCGACAATCACAGTTACATATGGAATACAGACAATCCTATATTGAATGAGATATTGATGTTTGAATATTCAAAGCAATTTTGTTTAGTCACCATTTTATTGGCCATCTGTGGATTATCATAATGGGGGCTGCTCAGTATAGGGACATCAGGCGTTTCATGCAGGGTATATTGTCTATATTTTCTGTGCAGGTTGTTCAAATTCCTCGTTTGCTCAGTGAATAACAACTCGTCATGGAGATACTGAATTATATACAAGTAAACTAAAGCAATCAAATGAATGAATTATGTCATGTGACCTCATTGTAGGGTAATAAATGCTCAGTATATTTAACCCTTTAATTGTCACGATTGGTTAAGAAAAGTTGAAATTCTTACTACAGTGAAATTCCACTTGCATGACAAGATTAGTTTTTAATTTTACCACTTCATTGGAATGTCCAGTGGTAGCATTTAAACAAGGTCGAAAGAATCTTAGTAGTTGTGAAAAGTAGGTCACGCTGACCCATTATATGGGCAAGCTGTTGGATATTTTGAAACAGATTTGACTGGGATCATACATTTCAGACTTAATGTTGGCCCTTTGTGATGGACCTGCATCATTTGATTGTGACATCATAGCTTTTAAAGGATAACTAACCGCATCTCATGACATCTATACAAATGATTTAATAGACCGCTCATAAAATATGCACAGAATTTTAAGCTTTTTTCTCGTCAAAGAAAGATATTCAGGCTTTAGTAGCTAAATGATGGCACATTTCTACAGCCTATGGTGGCTGTCATGATTTACTTTTCAACCAATCAGAAAAAGCCTAGCGTGTCCGCGCTCAGTCATAGAGGTGGCATCGATAGCTTGACAATGTGCTTAAAAAGCAACCATACAGGTAAGCTATTGAATATTTTGAAACTAATTTGACTTGAAGTTGTTGCTGCCTTAGGCATTAACAACTTCCAGTAAAATTACTTTCAAAACATTCAACAAGATGACTACTACATAATAAAGTATGTAATGCATTGGGACTTATATAACATAACACACTGTCACTAGAGGAGACAACATGTTGGCGGTCACTGTTCAACATTTACGCGACATTACAAAGCAGATAATTGGGACACAGGTAAGGGAATGTGGCAGGATATAAATGATCTGGAATCTTTCAACCATAATCTATCGGTGCAATACAACATTTGAGATGAGATTAGCATCCCTTTAAGCCTGATGATAACACCTTACAGAAACACGGAGAGAGCTGTGTGTATTATAGTAACTGTTGAATATTTTGAACATATGTTAATTGCAGCAATGTCTTCCAATCAAATTATGTTCAAAATATTCAACAGAACATTTTTTGGAAACATGTAACCATATCTCTGAGCTGTACTATGCACATGAGACCAGGAGTGATTGAGAAATGTGGATTCTGGGGTGGCGGGTCAGAGTAAATAAAATGATGATATAACTCGGGGTTATCGCAGCAAAGTTTAATGAGACAAACAAGCATACATAAATTGATTGCATCGGATAGAAGTGATCTTAATACTGTAGAAATAAGGCACGTGAAGATGTAGTTATTGAACTATCTGACTGCTGCAAGCCACCAGACAATTTCAATGAGCAATAACTCTGGACCTGCTGAATATTTTGAAAACAATTTGACTGAAAGTTGTTGGTGGCTTAGCCACCAACAACTTTCAGTCAAATTGTTTTCAAGATATTTAGCAGGCCAAGAGATATAACCCCTGGAATATGTTGTCTGCAAACCCTCGGCAGTCAGATGGTTAAACTAGTTGTAATGTTGAATATGAAATTAATACTTCAAATGTATGTGGTAAATGTTACGTAGAAAAATATACATCCTGAATTTAAGCATTCTGTAACATGTCATGAAAATCTATTACAAAGTGAAGTTGAACACCGGTTTTCTAAAAAACAATTTCAACCATAAAGTTTAGAATGATACAAATATTATTTGGGAAGACATTTTTCAACCACGGCTACATCTAATGCCATTCCATATGATTATAGTATCTATTTATACATTGTCAATAAGACCACAACGACCGTAAACCATTCACTAAAGAAATCTCCAAGATCTAAAAAAAACCACCACATAAGTAAGATAGTGACAAGTTGAAAACTAATTTGACTAGGAGCAGTTGCTGCTTAGATGTAAAATTTGATTCAAAATATTTCATAATGAGTTTGATGTCTGATCAAGTAAAGCATAACATAAAGTGATCAGTCCTCTGCGTAATGGGCTGTGTGTTTGTGTATCAATGTTTGGTTCACACACAAGACAGTTGAGAACAATAAGCCAACAAAAAAAATATTGTTTTAGTCCATTAATGGTCAAGTCGACCTAAAATGGCCTCTGCAATGGTCATGTGGAAAGTAAATTTAGTCAGATTATTTTTGAAAATTTACTACTGAAATGACTTCCTAAAAATAGTACTCTCTTGGCACGTAAATTAACATTCCACACAACCACTGCAGAGGCCCTTTTAGGCCAACGTGACCATTAATGAATTAAAACCAGCTCTACACAACTGTATCCTGACTTGTTCCACGAGAATATACATCACAGAACACAGGGCTAATTGAAGATGTGATGAAGATAATACAGATCAGTGTCATGTGACAATGTCATAATGACCTTGACCTTACTGACAGCAATGATAGTGTACTGCCTCTTGCTATATGTAATCCAGTATCCAGGTTTAGCTACAATAGACTTAGCCGATGATAAAATATGGTGACACATACCGAGTTAACCCTGTAACACTTCGATAAAGAATACTATTTTTGAGAATTTACCACTGGGATGACTGGCTCGTTCATCGAGCCAGTCATTCCAGTGGTAAATTTTCAAAAATAGTATTCTTTTGGTCTGCAAATGGACATTTCCCAAGACCACTGCAGAAGCCATTTTTGGCTGATATGAGGGTTAAAGTTACCTACATCTAAGGTCACCATCAACATTGACCTCATGCTGCATCATCTGTATCCAAGGTTGGCTGCAATAAGATCATGAGTTAATCATGAACCATAGGGCAAGACGCACACATTTTACACTACCATTATCATCCGTCTAGGGAAACTAATATCTATGTCACCTCTGCCTCAAAGGAGAGGCATGAAACAAGCGTGTAAATAACTTTAATAAGATAATTTTATTTAATAAGTTGTAAAAATATAAATATAAGAAACAATAAATGGATGCTAAAATGAACATGGATATCAATAGCTGTATTCAAATACATATAAAATAGGATATGAAATAAATTCCAATACTATAAATAACTAGGAATTGGTGTGAAACTTTTATTTATCATTTGTTTAAAATCTGATAGTTTTTCTATATTAACTCCTGGGGATGTATGCATGAAGGATAGTTAGGATTTAACAAAGTTCTAAATAGGGATTACATCTAAAACATCTGTGTTCATATTCACCTGAGTTAGATGATCTTTAGGAACCTCTTCATGAATATTACAAAGCCAGCTCATCTAAATAAGGGTGTAGTTTTTAGATGGGAAATGAGTTACACGCTTTTATGAATACGATCCTGCTGATTAGTTTAATAATAATTTGAGCAGAAGTCATTTCATCAGTCAAATTCTCAAAATATTGAGTTGAAGTCATTTCATCAGTCAAATTCTCAAAATATTGAGTAGAAGTCATTTCACTAGTCAAATTCCCAAAATATTGAGTAGAAGTCATTTCACCAGACAAGTGTTCAAAATATTAATGTTTTACATTTAATGGACTTTTCCAAGTTTATCCATCGATCATCTGATGTCATAATTAACTAAGTGACATGTATGATGATGTCATAATCATGACATCATGAGGGATTCCAAATTGTCCATCTTTAACGCTTAATAGTCCGACATGTCCTACGAATTGTATGGCTTTGCTGTTTAATAAACATGCTGTTGAATATTTTGAAACTAATTTGATTGGGTGCTGTTGCTGCCATAGTCTCAACAACTTACATGTAGTTTTCTGGAAATTGATAGGCAGGGGGTTCAGAGATCGATCGATCCCAACATGGATGTAGTGTGGGTGGGGCTTAGATTGAGATGGATGGGGCATAGCTAAAAGTGGAAAAAGTTCATTGCCTTGAATGAATGTCATTCGGAAATATTAACTATAATTGTGAGATGAAATAGATGTTGATGACAAAACATGCAGAGCATATCAATGTACACCTGAGGATCTCAAACATTACTGCATTCAGCAGCAAAACAGTTTTAAAAAAATGTACTTTTAAAATTGTAAGTGAGCAATGATTTTCTAGCTAGGCTCTTTCGTGACAGACTTTAACTCAAATAACGTCATTTGACTCTTATGTAGAATGATTTAATTATGACATCACAATACACAATGATATAATACTACTATGATGTAACAAGCATAGTTCAGAGTATGTTTGTCATGTCAACAATGGATAGAGCCAATCCGTCATGCAAGCATATGATGTCATAATAAATTACATCACATCTATAGGCTGACATAACAATCAAAATTTACAGAGAATACGCCATCAGGAAGCTGGAAAAGTTTGTCATGTGTATGAATTGTCTCTTTGATTGATTTATGAATATTTTGAAAGTAATTTGACTGGGCGCTGTTGCTGACTATGCACCCAGTCAAATTGTTTCAAAATATTCAACAGCTTAACTGCATAGTTTTCTGGAAATTGATAGTCAGGGAGTTCAAGGATCGATCGATCCCACCATGAGCGAGGTGTGGATGGACCTTAGCTAGAGATCGCCAGGGCATAGCTAAAACTGTAAAAGGTCCATTACCGTGAAAGTGGGATTATAATTCAAATTATATAACTTGATCCCAACACACACAAAATGTGGATAGAGCTTAGCTAGAAATGGATTCCTCTATGGTGCGTGCGTGCGTGCGTGCGTGTTTTCTAATTGAGGAATCCAGTTTCTCAGTCAATCATATGACATCATAATCAACGTCACATGTAGGCTGACGTCATAATCAATTATGTCATGAATGACACGATTAGTCGATCTTACACGCTTAATAGTCTGTCAAGTTGTACGAATTCTATGTCTACTATTTAAAACATTCTGTTGAATATTTTGAAACTAATTTGACTGGGCACTGTTGCTGCGATAGGCAGCGTATTAGTTTCAAGAGCTTACCAGTATAATTTTATAGAAATTGAGACACATAGACTGCAGGGATCGATTGACACCAACATGAGCAAACTGTGTGTGGAGCTTAGGTAGAGATGAGCGGGACATAGCTAAAACTGGATTCATCCATTGTGTTAACATAACAGCCAGGGAGGAATTGCAAACGCTTTTTTAACGTAACCCTTTAATGGTCAAGTCGGCCAAAACTGCCTTTACAGTGGTCTTGAGGAATGTTCATTTACAGACCAAGAGAAGAATATTTTTGAAAATTTACCACTGGAATGCCTGGCTCGGTAACCGAGCCAGTCATTCCAGTGGTAAATTTTCAAAAATTGTCTGCTCTTGGCCTGCAAATGAACATTTTATCAACAAATAATTTGATTTTCATGACCAAATTTGACCATTAACGGGCTTACTAATACCTGCTTCCTGTAGGAATACATTAACGAGATTTGTGCCTTTTAAACTTTTATCCCCTCAAATTTGTTTTAAAAGTTCTCATACAAAATGTCCATTTGCAGAGCAAGAGATTATTTTTTTTAAATTGACCACCGGAATGCTTGGCTTGGTGATTAAGCCAGTCATTCAAGTGGTAAATTTTCAAAAAATAGTCTTCTCTTGGTTGGTAAATTGACATTTTCATGACCACTGCAGAAGACATTTTTTGCCAGTTTGAATCCTAAGAGGTTAAATATATGACAATGGGTGAAATTTCCTGCACTCTTTCATCTATTCCTTAACCCTTATATAAAATGTCGATTTACAGGCCAAGAGAAGACAATTTTTGAAAATTTACCACTGGAATGACTGGCTTGATCCAGTCATTCCAGTGGTAAATTTTCAAAAATAGCCTCTTGATCTGCAAATGGATATTTCCCTGGACCATTACAGAATCTGTTCTTGGTGGTCTTGAGTCTTACAGGGTTAGCGAAATCATCACGTTAGTTCGTCATTATTACATGTCATGCTTGTACGTTATTGCAGTTAACAGGTTTTGTAAAGTATGCGTAAAACACGCAATAATGGTGATATAAAAGTTTCAATTTTTCTTTACAAAACTTTAACAAATATAAATTGGATATTGCAAGTAAAATAACAATTTTTATAAAACATTTGAGCATAAATTGAGCTAAAATGTATCACTTATTACGATTATAATTCAAACGACAAATTTACACCATGATTAATTAATTCCTATAGAATGTATATAGTTGTTATAATTACTATGCTATGCTAGCAGAATATGATATACAACCAATAACATTAGCCTTCTATTGATTAAAAGATATGCATAACAGTAAAATTTAAAAAAATTGCAGACTACAAATTGCTTGATTGTTAAAATATCTATTAAGGTTAAATATGCACTAACATCTACGGATAAACATCTATAAACATTTTTGGAGTACCCATGCCCGCAAAGGAGATAACTCGTTGAAATAAATAACAAATTACAAAATTTCCAATGATATGATTGGCTCATTGCATAGCCAGACATATATAAGAAACAGATGTCCGAGGTGTCTCCCTTAGTACATGTGACACTTAAATGTGTAATTATAGATGATAATAAATAATGCCATAAAAGAAATGAAATTTGATAAGTATTTAGAGAGTATACACTCGGATAACTTACAAATCAATATGTTTTGGTAGAGGATAATCTGTCGAGCAAATATTTATGTGAAGCATTCGGTCGACAGAATGTACTCATCATATGTAAAGTCATGGCCAACTGTCTTACTGCTGATTTTATGCAGACTACATTTTTCATGGAGTTTACCTCCAGAATAATCAGAGCCCTACAGCGATTGTTTTGGCTGGCTTGACCAGTAAAGGGTGGTTGTAACTGTCAGCAAATATGTGTGTAATTCTTATAGACAATAATAAATAAATAAAACAAATTTCTAAGATATGACAAAAAAATAAATCACAACAAACAATAAAAGAGAAAGTAGAAAACAAGACTTGATGATTTAACTGTCTGACTGCTGTATGCCACCAGACAGAAATTTCAATGGACAATAACGCTGGACCTGTTGAATATTTTGAAAAGAATTTGACTGAAAGTTGTTGGTGGCTTAGCACCAACAACTTTCAGTCAAATTGTTTTCAAAATATTCAGCAGGTCTAGAATTATTGCCGATTGAAAGTACTATGATGGCTTGCAGTAGTCAGATAGTAAACAGAATAAAATCATGATTGTTTTCGAAATTACAGATTCTCATCATAATTGTGTCCGTAAAAGCAATTGCCAAATCTGTTAATCAAACAAAAATCTGTCGATTGATTAAACCTTAAATTTATTAAATGGCCATTTGCAAGCTAAAAGTTGACTATTTTGGAACATTTATGATTGGAATGACTGACTTGGTTATCAAGTCAGTTATTCCAGTGGAAAAATTTCAGTCTTCTTAGCCTGCAAATGGAACTTAAGATTTGACCATTTCTGGCAGAATAATCAGAACCCTACAGAGATTGTTTTGGCCGGCTTGACCAGTAAAGGGTGGTTGTAACTGTCAGCAAATATGTGTGTAATTCTTATAGACAATAATAAATAAATAAAACAAATTTCTAAGATATGACAAAAAAATAAATCACAACAAACAATAAAAGAGAAAGTAGAAAACAAGACTTGATGATTTAACTGTCTGACTGCTGTATGCCACCAGACAGAAATTTCAATGGACAATAACGCTGGACCTGTTGAATATTTTGAAAAGAATTTGACTGAGTTGTTGGTGGCTTAGCCACCAACAGTTCAGTCTAATTGTTTTCAAAATATTCAGCATAACCAGAGTTAAACCGCATGGAAAATGTAGTCTGCAGAAATTTAGCAGATGGACAGTTAAACACTGGATAAGTATAATAATGGATTTCTAATAAATGAGCAATGTTATACAGAAGAGAGGAAATACTCATGACATGACATGAATAATAAATTAGCCGAGTTATATAAGAACTGGATGAAGTCTACAGATTTTCTTGACACTGCCAGTAAAAATTCAATTTGTTTAAAAAGTAACAAATTTATGGCCTTGAATAAGCTAAATTTCTGTTCTGTGAGGTATTATTAAGAGATAAATAAAAAATTATGCATTCATTTTGTACATGGTAGAAACACCTGTCTATGGTATCCAGACACAGGACCATAGTAACCATGGTATGTTCACACTATATATGAATCATTAGAATTGTTACTCCAAATATAAATGCATTTATATCACCTCAAAACACAGGTGTTTTTTTTGCAAACTCTTACCACTCTGATTTCAGAATTTTAAACTTTCAAATTTGATTAAAAGTTGAACTGGTGTTCATTTTTAAACAAATTTGGTGGAAGATGCAACATCATCAATCAAAATTGATTAAAAATGTACACCAAAAAAAAAAAGATAGAATGTTGACATCAGAGTATTAACGATTAATACACATTAAGGTTCAAAAGCCAGGGACACCTATGATACTGATACATGACACATAAAATTAGCATATTTGAAATTGTTGAAATTTGAGTGAGCCGTTAAAAGTAGGCGACACTGGTATGATTTTGATATGTCTGATTATTTCATGTTTGCTAATATTTTATACAATAAGTTTATTGATTGTATGTGGAAGAGAATTCAAATTATAATCTGGTCACAAATTACAATTAATGTTTATCGATTATGAGAAAAATTATGTTGTAATGACATTCTTAGCCTAAAATATACCCATACCACAAGTCACTATGTGAAAAGGTATTGAAACTATATACTTGATCAAACTCACAGACAGATGGATGAGGGAGATGAATGGCCTCACACGTTTTTAAATCAGCTTTTATTGCATGGCTATAATAATATTTAGGATGTTTATTTAACCCTCAAATTTATTCAAGAAAACCTCAATTTTCTCATAGAAAATGTTCATTTGCAGACCAAGAGATTATTTTTGAAAATTTACCACTGGAATGACTGGCTCGGTTATCGAGCCAGTCATTCCAGTGGTAAATTTTGAAAAATAGTGTTCTCTTGGTCTCCAAATGGACATTTCTGAAGACCACTGCAGAAGCCGGTTTGGGCTGATATGAGTGTTAAAGGGTTAATGGTCAAGCCGGCCTCTGCAGTGGTCTTGAGGATGGTCCCTTTGCAGGGTAAGAGACTATTTTTGAAAATTTACCAATGGAATGACTGGCTTGATAACCGAGCCAGTCATTTCAATAGTAAATTTTCTAAAATACTCTTCTCCTGACCTGCAGATGGACATTCAGTAAGCAAATATTTTGATCAAATTAAAAAAAAAATTGAGATTGCATCTTTAATCACAGAAATGTCAGAAGTTGTCATTATTAAGGATACCGTTCCATGCTACGATCATCCTGGCAATGGATGAGGTAGGTGTTAAATCACAAAAGCCTATTAGTTTAATACAAGGTGTTGATTTCTAGAAAATCTATAATAATTATTGAAAAAGAATAATGAAGGAAAGTTATCATCAGCATGGATTTCAAATAATCTCCTTGAGCTGGGAAAATATATCTAAGCATAACACATTTTTAAGTCAACTAAAATTTGATCGATTAAAATTGCTTAGGCACCACAGAGATTTCCTAAAGTGGGAGGTTTCTCAGCTTGAAAACCTAAGTGAGATCTGGGTATATATCATGCAGTCCATACTTGATGACAACAAGGTGGCTAATCCATATGTTGGTAGATAAGGACAAGGTGATTAGCCTGTATCTTAGTAACTAAGATCAAAGTGACTAGTCTGTATCTAGGTCATGTAGGTAACTAAGCATGTGACTAGTCTGCATCTAGGTCATGTAGGTAACTAATTACGTGACTAGTCTGTATCTAGGTCATGTAGGTAACTAATCACATGACTAGTATGCATCTAGGTAACTAATCATGTGACTAGTCTGTATCTAGGTCATGTAGGTAACTAATCATGTGACTAGTCTGTATCTAGGTTATGTAGATAACTAATCACGTGACTAGTCTGTATCTAAGTCATGTAGGTAACTAATCACGTGACTAGTCAGTATCTAGGTAACTAATCATGTGACTAGTCTGTATCTAAATCATGTAGGTAACGAATCATGTGACTAGTCTGTATCTAGGTAACTAATCACGTGACTAGTCAGTATCTAGGTCATGTAGGTAACTAATCATGTGACTAGTCTGTATCTAGGTGATGTACGTAACTAAGCACGTGACTAGTCTGTATCTAAGAAACTAAGTGATGACAACAAGGTGTCCAATCCATATTTTGGTAACTAAGGACAACAAGATGATAACCCGTGTCTAGGTAACTAAGATCAAAGTGGCTAATCTATATCTTAGCAACTAAGGACACGGTGAAGCATCTGTATTTTGGTTACTAAGTACAGCATGGTGACCAATCCGTCTCTGGGTAACCTTTATATAATCCATTAAACAGGACTGCAGCAACAACACATGCTAAGTATATAGCTAGCGTGACCCAGCCGAGCGTCTTCTCCCAGGGCAAGGTGTTGATGTTCTTTAACATAGGCACACCCAACAACAGACCTTTCAAACAGAAATACACTATAAGATGATCATCATTGGTAGCTAACTCTTTACTGGTCACATTTGGTCAAGAACATAAAAATATTTCCTTATTGAATGTCCATTTGCAGGCCAAGAGGACTATTTTTGAAAAGTTACCGCTGGAATGAATGGCTTGATTATTGTGCCAGTCATTCTAGTGGTAAATCTGAAAAAATAGTCTTCTCTTGGCCTGTAAATAGACCACTGCAGAGGCGGGTTTTGGCCAGCTTGACCATTCGAGGTCTAAACATGTCATAAACACTAGCCCTTTAATGATCAAGAAGATCAAGAGTAGCTTCTGCAGTGGACCTGATAAATGTTGATTTGCAGAACAAGAGAAAACTTTTTGAAAATTTCTCTGGACTGATTGGTTCAATAACGGAGGCAGCCATTCCAGTTCTAAAACATATTCTTTTCTTCACCTGCAAACGCACATTTAATAACTAGAGATGTGGTTGCCATACAACCGTACAACTCGCCTGTTTTACATGTTTACACGTATGAAGGGTGTTGACAGAAAGCTAACTAAAGTGTGTTAACTTTTTCTAGAAAATAGTATAAAAGAAATTTATCATACAGCGGCAGAACCCCTGCCTTGTAGTATTGATATGAGTGCAGTAACAAAGCTACATATGTAGTCTGGTTATTATAAGCCTGATAGTTTAGCAGTAACAGAGCTAAAGAAAAGTTACCTGTTATTTCTGGTTATGTTTTGAGTTTACCCTGGCTTAGTCCTTACAAGTAAACTTTTTGTTAAGTCCGTGAGATGAAAATATACGTATGAATGGGATAAATGCATTGCAGTATTGAGAGAAATGCAGTACTAAAGCTATATATGAAGTCTGGTCATCATAAGCCAAGTTTAGCCATAGCAGAGCTAAATAGAAAAGTTAAACAAGACAGCTAACGATGTGGCCACCATGTGGTGATGACAAAAGCTCTTCTGTTCTTTGAACAGGAGATAAAAAAGAATTGTCATTTCCTTAACCAATATTGACCATAAAAAGAGCAAATGTACCAAATGCAGCAACCTTTGATCACACAATGTAATGACATAGAAAAATTTGTTTTAAAAATCTTCGACTGCTATTTAAAGCGGCTTTGCACGAGTGCAAATATGCCAGTAACCGGTTAAAGGGAAGACAATCCAAGTCATTAATAGCGAGTTACACCAGTCAAAACCTGCCTTTGTAGTGTTCTTAATCCTTTCGTCGATGAATTCTCCATATCTCATTTTCAGCATAGCCATACAGGAACTGTTGACTATTTTGAAATTAATTAACTAAATTCAAAATATTCAACAGAATAAGTTTTATATTGTAAAGAACATACTTTTTCTTAGGGATTTGTTGGTGAAAAGGTTAAGAAATATCTATTTACATGTGAAGCAAAGCCTATTTTTGACAATTTATCACTGGAATGCCTGGCTCGATAACGATAAAGCAGAAATCTCGATGTTCCTGATAAATCTAGATCATTAAAGTATTAATATAATTATAGGTCCATATCTGTAATTGTTCCTGCGTCTGTCTATTCTGAGTGTTTCTCTTACCTGCCAGAAGACCGCCTATATGAGCAGATATACCAATTTTTGCACCTGTTGATTCATCTGCAAACCGCCTGTATATGGCCATACCTGTGTCAGATCCAGCTGATAAACAAACAAGAAATTCATCTAAGCTTTACATAATATCTGTTTATTCATGAACTGATTTCATCTTTGCAATGCAGATAGATTCTGCTGAGACAAAGCATTTTAGTCAAGTCTGATATCAAAGTATCGATATACATGTCAAAACGCGGTGTCAATATACCAATATGGCGATAAGATCACATGACAAGCAGATACGGAGTCAGTGCTCTATTTGAGGGATCTGATCTGTTAACCCTTTCCATTCTGTCAAAATTTTTAATTTTCAACTTAAATTAGAAGATAAACTGGTGTTCATTTTTCAACAAATTTGGTGGAAGATGTTGCTGTCTATGACAGCAACATCGTCCACCAAAATTGTTGAAAAATGTGCACCAGTTTCTTAGATATTGACACAGTAAAAGATAGAATATTGACATTAGAGTGGTAAGGGTTAACATACCAATCAAATACATCACTTCCTAGCTGCTAGATGTCACAATCAAAATGATGTAGGCCTATAACGAAAGTGTCAAATGCATATCACGAACTTGTCTGAATTGTGTCTTATGAAATTTAAGTCAAGTGAGCCTCAACAGCTTGCCTGTATAGTTACCTTGGAAAGTGGAATTCAGGGAATTTAAACATGCGCACAAAGTGTGGAGGGAGGAGGGTAGGGGTGGGGGGTTGGAGGGAAAGAAATGGGTAGGCATAGCTGGATATGGATCCCTCTTGTATTGGTTGCTACATAGTGATGGTAAAAATATTTTCTAAGTGACAAAGTGGCAAATACACTCACATGTGCATCAACCATTTCGTTTCACGAAGCATCAAAAACGTTAGCTAATTACACAATATCATCACATCAACAATTTTCAGTCAAATTGTTTTCAAAATTTTCAGCATGTTTGAAACTAGGAATTCAGAATAGGATGGGTTAAGCGATTAGTCATGAATAGTAAACTCACCAAACAGGAGACAGGCGGTAAGTCGAATAGGAGCGCTTACAATCATCCTCTTTATGGAGCCTTCCCAGCACTTGTAATTCATTTCACGCCAATTCTGTACACAGATAACCAACAGTATATATTGTTAGTCACACCCATGTCGACAACATAGCTCAAAGACCAACATAATTGACCACCTATCATCCCAAATCCCTCCCCAACCCAGAACAATCTTCACAAAAGCCTGCTTGCTGACAATGACTTATTTAACTAAGAGAGAGAGAGAGAGAGAGAGAGAGAGAGAGAGAGAGAGAGAGAGAGAGAGAGAGAGAGAGAGAGAGAGAGAGAGAGAGAGAGAGAGAGAGATAACTATTACCACTCTGATGTCAATATTCTATCTTTTACCCTGTCAATAGCAAAGAAACTGGTGTACATTGTGTGGTGTACATTTTATGGTGGATGATGTTGCTGTCTTCGACAGCATTATCTTCCACCAAATTTGTTGAAAAATGTACATCAGTTCATCTCTTAATTTAATTTGAAAATTTTAAATTCTGACATCTGAGTGGTAAGGGTTAAGAGCTCTCAGCAGACTTAATTTATACTCTTACAGAATGAGTCTTTCGATCCGAAATTCGCTCAAGAATGGCCCAATTGTAGACCAAGACTATTTTTCCTAGAATTGCTTCCTTGGCTATCAAGCCAGCCATTCCAGTGTGTCCATTTCACAAGACGGTTGCAGAAGCATATTTGGCTGACCAGTAAATGTTTAGGCTAATACCAAAAAGCTATGTTTGGAAAAGATGTCTAGCTAAATAGCAAATATCAATTTGACTAAATCACATGAAACCAAGAGACAACAGACATTTTCGTGGATAGACTGACTGCAAACATAGTATGTTTCTTCCTAGCTATAGCGCCATGGCCAAGCATCTTGAGAAGGTTTATCAAATCAATGTACTCCAAAGACAAGCTAAGTTATCGCACAAAGACTGAATAACTGCACATATGGTCAGCAAGATGTCAGTACGAATGGATGAACTGACCCCACAAATGAGAGAATAGTGGCCGGCTATATATACTGGTGAAAATTTGGATACTTTATTTCATTGTATTGCATACTCTGGCTATTCAAGCTACAGATAACAAGCTCACCTGGCTCATAAGCATTTGAATCATTTGTACTCAAACAGCCAAATTTGGTTGAAATATGTCAAAGCAACTCTGGAGAAGTGTTTTGACAATTTATGGTAAATTTGTCATAAAATCTCACGATTTTCACCCAAAAAACTGATCGAATGGAGGTTATAGAGCCTATGGCTATAGGATACTTTCAGCCAAATTTGCTTAAAACCGGTCAAGATGGTACGGAGAAGCAATTTGACAATTTCCAGTACATTTAAAATAAAATCTAAAATTTCACCCCCAAAAATTGACAAATCAAAATTCAAGGTTCTAGAGCTCATCACCACAGGCTCCTTTCAGCCAAATTTGGTTGAAATCACCCAGAATGCTAAGGAGAAGGAATTTGATAATTTCTGGTACATTTTTCATAAAATCTAGGATTTTCACCCAAAAATTGATGAATGAAAATTCCGAATAAAAATTCTGGAGCCTATGACCATAGGTCGAATTCCAGTCGAATTTGGTTGAAATTGGCCAAGTGCTTAATGAGTAGTGTTTTAAAGCAAAAGTTAACGGACGGCCGGTTGCCACGGCATAAGGTCACTCGGCCCTTTGGGGCAGGTGAGCTAAAAACCTAATTTTAACCATTTATTGTCTATGCCACCCAAAACCAGCCCAAACAGTGGTCTTGGGAAATGTCCATTTGCAGACCAAGAGAAGGCTATTTTTTAAATTTTTCAATGGAATGACTGACTCGATAACCGAGCCAGTCATATTGGTGGTATAAGTTAAAAAATAGCATTCTCTTGGTCTGTAAATGGACATGTTTATGAGAAACCTTTAATGTCCTTGACCAAATTTGGGCATTTAAAGTGTTAAAAAATAGCTTTATACCAAGGGGACAATGACTTTAACGTTTGACCTCATTATGATTGCGCTGCATCCGCATGACATAGGCACAATGTAAACCTATGCCCAAGTTTAGTCCTAATAGGGTGAACCAACCCTGTCAAACTAGACCATATGTTGAGCTAAACCAAACCTGTACATAATCCATGAACTTTCTGCAATGGACTCCAAAAAGACAAGTTATCAAAGCATAATTGCATATATGGAATGAAGCAATACCATATAATATCCCATTTTGGCAAGTAGGTGGATAATGGACCGTTCCAGATAACTCCCCCCCCCCCCCCTAGCTAAGCTCCACCAAATACCTCGCTCATGGTGGGATCAATCGATCCCTAAACTCCCTGATCATCAGTTTCCAAAAAACTATACAGGTAAGCTGTTGAATAGTTTGAAACTAATTTGACTGGGTGCTGTTGTTGCCTGTGGCATTAAAGACATACAATTCATACAGCAACGCTTAGATTTCACGTAGTTGATTATGACATCATATGATTGCTGGATAAACTGGAAACATCCATTACAAACACAGCCTATTCACTTTAGAATGGTATCCTGCTCGAGGCCTCCATGAGTCTATGTTAGGCAGGCTGGTTAATCGTGACACATGGACTCGATATAGATGACTCTTGAATATATTTACCGTAATAACAGCAGCAATATGAGCTCCTAATACTGCATAACAGCCACCACTCGCGCCTGCCAATGCTGTTGTGTAATCCGTCATTGAATGAGCCAATGAGCCTGAAAGAGCCAACAAACAATACAGGTATCCATTTCTAGCTATTCTCCACCCATCTCCATCTATGCTCGGCCCATTTCTAGCTATTCTCCACCCATTTCCATCTATGCTCGGCCCATTTCTAGCTATTCTCCACCCATTTCCATCTATGCTCGGCCCATTTCCATCTATGCTCGGCCCATTTCCATCTATGCTTGGCCCATTTCCATCTATGCTCGGCCCATTTCCATCTATGCTCGGCCCATTTCCACCTATGCTCGGCCCATTTCTTGCTAAGCTTCACCAACCGTGTGCAAGTCGGTGACATAAGTGTTTGCTATGTCATTGTGTATTACGTAGGCTCAGTATGGAGACACAAAGGGGAGGGTTGAGAATGTAGAAGACAACTCTATGTCATTATTAGTTCTTTAAAACTAGTTGCCTCCTACATTCTTAAACGTCCCCTTACTGTCTCTTACCACAGTCTCTATATAACCTTCTTTTGGTCTGCGATGGAGCATTGTCTATGAGAAGATTTAAAGATTCTTGACAAAATTGGAAAATTAAAGTGTTAAATCGTCTACTCTCTGACAGTTATTAAGTTGCATGGTTAGAAAGACATGGTCTAGATACTGATTCAGCAGAGTGAAGTATTGCAAAACATTTTGTTGATGTTTTGATGTGCACATTGGTATGGGTGGACGTTAGTGGTCACCTCTTGTTTGTTTGCTGATGAGAGAAAGTGGTAAGAGACAGTAACGGGAGGTTTGAGAATGTAGGAGGCAACTAGTTTTGAAGAACGGTAATAATCATATCAACTTCCTTGAACTAACTTAAAAGGCCCTTTGTGCCTACTGCTTAATCATATTTCCCAAATTTCAGCCTGATCCGTTGATCGGTTCTGTAGTATTCTTTGTAAAAAAATAGGTCATCCAACATGGTGGCCAAAATATTTGGCCAATCAAGTTCCTTTGAACAAACCTGGTTCTTGTTGCCCTAGATGATCTTTCATGAGTTTTAAATCGATCCTCCAAGCAGTTTCGGAGCAGATTTTTAAAGACGTTTCGCTAAAGATCGACTAAAATTGGCCGATCAGCTTCCTTTGAATAAATTTGGATCTCTGCCTTAAGGATGCTTCATGTCAATATATATTTGATTGAAATTGTCTCATTGGGTCTTAATAAATAAGCCATTTAACATGTTTAAAGGAAAGGTTGACGGACGACAGATGGTCACCATAGCATAAGCTCACTTGGTCTTTCATGCCAGCTGAGCTAAAAAGCGTGTAAGTGCCCATAATTGTTGTAAGTCCTATTGTGAAGGGCATTGCTTTTATATCAGGTGTATCTTACACCCTTTTCATGAAACCTGCACCCCACGTGCAGGATACGCAGTGGCCAGGATCTTACAAGAGCTAGTACTGTTCTTGCCCATATTTCAGTGAGCTGTGCTGAAATGTTTTATCTTCCATTCTAGCAGGAATTCAAGGCATAAAGCAGTCAAAAGCCAGTATTCTTAATAACGTATGAAAACAGTTTGACAAATGTAAGATGTTCACCTGCAATGACTCCGAGTACATAAATAAGGAGGACCCGCCACCACTTATGTACAAGTTCTAGCGGCAAGCCGAGCAGCAACTGGACAAACAGATTACCAACTATATGCAAATACCTGCAACCAAGCAAACAAAGCATTAACACTTTCACTGACAAATCCCGGAACAAGTGTAATATTTACGATCTAAAACGTATTCTGTTGTATATGTTGAAATTAATTTGACTGGAAACCATTCTGCCTAAGGTAGCAATGTCTTCCAGTCAAATTAATTTCAAAATATTCAACACTTTTCCTGTATGGTTGCTATTGAAAATGAGATATGGGGAATTCATTGGTCAAAGCGTTAACAGCGTCACACATTATCATGTCAGTAGTCTGTCAGTAAAAGGAAGACAGGTGCATCTTGATTCTGAAAGGTGTTGCTGTTCTAAGCAACCACAGACTATAGAAGCAATGATCTCATGATTTTGTTCCATATTAGACACAAGATAGAAATCTATGATATACATCCGAGTGTTGTGTGTCCGGAAACTGCCGAGGTCATTCCGATTAAGCAACCTTTTTTCATGCACAGACAAGTGTATTTTATGCGTAAATATGTAAGATTTACTTATCTTTGACATACATGAAATCTAAGAGTTACTCACCGTTGTGAATGAACTTGTAAGAGTTACTCATCCTTGGTGAACAAAAAATTAATGAGCATATAAGAGTTACTCACCCTTGATGAATAAGCATGTAAGAGTTACTCACCCTTGATGAATAAGCATGTAAGAGTTACTCACCCTTGATGAATAAGCATGTAAGAGTTCCTCACCCTTGATGAATAAGCATGTAAGAGTTACTCACCCTTGATGAATAAGCATGTAAGAGTTACTCCCCATTGATGAATAAGCATGTAAGAGTTACTCACCCTTGATGAATGAGTAGGTAAGAGTTCCTCACCCTTGATGAATAAGCATGTAAGAGTTCCTCACCATTGATGAGTAAGCATGTAAGAGTTACTCACCCTTGATGAATGAGCTTGCAAGAGTTACTCACCCTTGATGAATAAGCAAGTAAGAGTTATTCACCCTTGATGAATGAGCATGTAAGAGTTACTCACCCTTGATGAATAAGCATGTAAGAATTACTCACCCTTGATGAATAAGCATGTAAGAGTTACTCACCCTTGATGAACAAGAACGCTAAAGCGTGATATGTCTCGCCCCTGATATTATTGACCACTGGATACATATTTTGATACTTAAAAGGCAAACTACGTGCATAATCATTATAATTATGAACTAAAGAGGGACGTGGATGTGGTGATAGAATTTTGGTAATGTCCATACACTGACTCCTATGATCGCTTATTTTGTAATTCTTTGGAGTCCTCATTGCCTATAAGACCGAGCCATTATCAATTTAAAAATGTTAAAATAATCATCTAAGTCCAAAACCGTAATGATGCGAATTGGATCTCTGAATCGATGATCGGCAATATGTTAATTGTAAGGGAATTTAGATAATTTTGCATATTTTATTTAAAAGAAGTTAAATATTAGGATCTGTTAAACTATATTCCATTTACACGGTTTCTAAAACACTGAAAAAAACAGGAGAAATTCCTCTCAAATCGACATCATAATGATGGGGAATGCATCCATATATAGCATAGAGTACGTCTGTACAGTTTCCTTGATATCTGATGAGTCATTGTTGTAAAATAAGGCAATTAAAAACTTTAACGCAAATTAATGAAAAACTGTCAGGGAAAATATTCAAAGTCCAAAACCATGAAAAAAACATGAGAAATACACTCCAAAATAAGCTCTGATGAGCCATTGTTGACTAATAAGGCTAATGAAAACTTTAATGCAAAAATTATCCACAATCGTGAAAAAATCATGAGAACTTCACAGAAAATCTGTTTAGATATGCCGAGGATTGCATCCACACATTGAATAGAACCAGTCACTAAAGTTTCATTAAAATCTGATGAGCCATTCTTGACTAATAAGGCTAACGAAAAACTTTAACACAAATCTCATTGAATATATTCTAAGTCCAAAACCCCGAAAAAACATGAGAAATTCACAGAAAATCTGCTTAGTAATGATGAAGATAGTATGTCGACAAGGGATCGAACTAGGGCCTGTGGCGCTCACCTGGACCATTAGCATTTGAACCATTTGCATTTAAATAGATATGATGGATAATTTTCGGAAAATCCAAGATGGCCATTCAAAATATTAACCAAGCAAAATTCTGAATAAAAATTCTAATCAACCTTGATAGTCACTCTAGCCAAATGTGTTTGAAATATGTCGAGTAACTAAGGAGAAGCAGCGTTTTGAGCCAAAAAATTGATCAATAAAAATTCTAGAGCATACCACCATTGAATGCATCCAGTCAAATTTGGTTGAAATATGTCCAGCAGCTAAGGAGGAATTTTGACAATTTCCGGAAGATTTTTCATAAAATCTCAGATTTTCACCCAAAAAAATTGATAAGTCAAAATTCTGAAAAGATTTTCTAGAGCCTACCGGCATAGAATGCATCTAGTCAAATTTGGTTGGAATATGTCAAGCAGCTATGGAGGGATAGCATTTTGACCATTTCCGGAAGATTTTTCATAAAATCTCAGATTTTCACCCAACAAATTGATCAATCAAAATTCTGAAAAGATGTTCTAGAGCCTACCACCATAGAATGCATCTAGTCAAATCTCGTTGAAATATGTCAAGCAGCTAAGGAGGAGTAGTATTTTGACCAATTGCGGCAGATTTTTCATAAAATTTCACATTTTCACTCAAAAAATTGATAAATCAAAATTCTGAAAAAAAGTCTGGAGGGTAGCAGCTTAGGATCAATCCAGCCTAATTTGGTAGAAATCGGTCAAACCGTTATGGAGAAAAGCCAATTTGACGGAGAGACGGACGCCCGCCATGGCATAAGCTCACTTAGCCTTTCAGGCCAGGTGAGCTAAAAACATGAGAAGTTCCCCCAAAATCTGCTTAGTAATGATGAAAATCGCATCCCTGCATTGGATAGAACCAGTCTGTAAAGTTTCATTGAAATCTGATGGGCCATTCTTGACTAATAAAGCTAATGAAAAACTTTAACACAAATGACACGCCGACGACGCGGGAATTTGTAATTCCTGTCTCGTGTTTCCCTTCGGGGCGCGACAATAAGCATGTAAGAATTACTCACCCTTGGTGAATGAGCATGTAAGAGTTACTCACCCTTGATGAATAAGCATGTAAGAGTTACTCATCCTTGATGAATAAGCATGTAGGAGTTACTCACCCTTGATGAATAAGCAATTAAGAGTTAGTCACCCTTGATGAATACGCATGTAAGAGTTACTCACCCTTGATGAATAAGCATGTAGGAGTTACTCACCCTTGATGAATAAGCAATTAAGAGTTACTCACCCTTGATGAATAAGCAATTAAGAGTTACTCACCCTTGATGAATAAGAATGCAAGAGTTAGTCACCCTTGATGAATAAGCATGTAAGAATTATTTACCCTTGAGGAATAAGCATGTAAGAGTTATTAACCTTGAGGAATAAGCATGTAAGAGTTACTCACCCTTGTGAATGAGTATGTAAGAGTTACTCATCCATGAGGAATAAGCATGTAAGAGTTACTCACCCTTGAGGAATAAGCATGTAAGAGTTACTCACCCTTGAGGAATAAGCATGTAAGAGTTACTCACCCTTGTGAATGAGTATGTAAGTTACTCACCCTTGTGAATGAGTATGTAAGAGTTACTGACCCTTGTGAATGAGCATGCAAGAGTTACTCACCCGTGTGAATGAGCATGCAAGAGTTTCTCACCCATGTGAATGAGCATGTAAGAGTTACTCACCCTTGTGAATAAGCATGTAAGAGTTACTCACCCTTGAGGAATAAGCATGTCAGAGTTACTCACCTTGAGGAATAAGCATGTAAGAGCTATTCACCCTTGTGAATGAGTATGTAAGAGTTACTCATCCTTGAGGAATAAGCATGTAAGAGTTACTTACCCTTGAGGAATAAGCATGTAAGACTTACTCACCCTTGAGGAATAAGCATGTAAGAGTTACTCAACCTTGAGGAATAAGCTTGTAAGAGTTACTGACCCTTGTGAATGAGTATGTAAGAGTTACTCACCCTTGTTAATGAGTATGTAAGAGTTACTGACCCTTGTGAATGAGCATGCAAGAGTTACTCACCCGTGTGAATGAGCATGTAAGAGTTACTCACCCTTGTGAATGAGCATGTAAAAGTTACTCACCCTTGTGAATGAGCAGGTAAGAGTTACTCACCCTTGAGGTATAAGCATGTAAGCATTACTCACCCTTGATGAATAAGCATGTAAGCATTACTCACCCTTGATGAATAAGCATGTAAGAGTTACTCGCTCTTGAGGAATAAGCATGTAAGAGTTACTCACCCTTGTGAATGAGCATGTAAGAGTTACTTACCCTTGTGAATGAGCATGTAAGAGTCACTTACCCTTGTGAATGAGCATGAAAAAGTTACTGACCGTTCATGAATAAACATGTAACAGTTACTCACTCTTAATGACTAAACAGGTACGAGTTATTTAGCCGTCACCAAAAAACATAAGAGTTACCCCAAGATGCATACATAAGAAGCAGTTACTTATCATTGTGAATGAACATGCATGTCAATCATCCCTGATAGACGAACATGTAGACATTATCCGGCACCTTCTGTGAATAATCATGCAAAAATTACCCACCGTGACGAATAAACATAAAAAAGTTACTTACCCTTGATGAATAAACATATATGTAAGAAATCTCCATGCCTCATATCGTCGGCTTGGTCTATAAATGAGAGGGCTGTAAATGGGCACCCCTGATGTAGCCGTGACAGGATTACCAGCATCAGCTAGCTCTGTGGCATATACTATAAAAATAATGATCTGGAAAAAAATGAAAAACATTTAATTTACCTAATTAGAGTAAGCAACAAACAATTTACAGGTAGAAGGAATAAAAAGCTTGATCACAGGTATCCTTTTTAAAACGTTCTTCAATCTGCTTGTAAATGTATCTGTATGTAAGATTACTGTATTCTGCGGCTGTAGTAGTAGAAACATCCTACAGCTGCAATCAGTCCTTCTTCGTTTTTGGCCACTGTGTCTTGTTCTGAGCCGAAATCCTTAGCTTTGTCAGGTACATTCATGACTTGAGTGTACGGAGTCCTGCTTTTTTTAGGTAACCTCGTAACACAGCAGATCGGTGTCCAGTGATGGTGCGTAGATGTTTGAGGTGGCAGGCATTGAGCTTGTCTAGAGCTGCCTTTGTAGCTGGCCAGCTGTTACAGTTATACATCATCAAGGATATGCAGGTTGCATTGTATAAACATAGCCTTTTTATCAAGGGTATCTTTGAGCTACCAATCCATAGCTTCCAGAAGGACTGGAAGGCTATGTTCCCCATGATGCAGCGTGCAGCAATGTCAGCAGTACTGCAAAGCAGTGAGCCCAGGATTGTACTTTTCCTCCATGGTTTGTCGCCACGAAGTGGATCGTCATTTTCTTTAGTTTCATGCTTTGTAGATAGGTATATGTCATGTATGTGGGTGAACTCTGTTTTGAATTCATTCATATAGATTCATATAGATTCTCAATTTTTAGTTTGCTTGCAGCGTTTGGTCTTGTGGAACTTTCCCGCATGGATTTCAATGCAGCAGCAAGGTAACAGGTGAAAAGCACGGAAATAGACCATCTCCCTGTGGGGAGTCAATTGATGACTATCTACAGACTTCACTGACTTGACTCGTACTCTCAGCTTGGTGTCTGTAAACAGTAGTCTCACTAGTCATAGCTCATCTTCATTGCAACTGGTCTGGCATAGTACATCTAGGTATGTATCTGTGTGGTGATCAGTTACTTGCCCTCAACCATTTTGAATGACAGAGTGTTAAATAGGATTGGCAGCGCTTTTAAAATGAAACATTTCTCAGAAACATTGCTTTAAATATATATACACCTGTGCAAAAGTTAAGCACCACCCTATTTTTACGCACATGCGAGGGTATATTCATGTGCTATGAAGAAAGCAATAGCATAAACATTTATGTCCCCATCCATCTTAGTGCAAGAGGTAATAATGCAACTAGAGGAATGCTGATTATGATGGTGGGGAAACACTGTATGTTTTTGTTTGAACTTGAAAACGAGGCCTGAATATGGTTACGTTGACACAACTGACAACTATTGCCCTACAGTTGACACACGTGGCTAGATTGTCATTAATGGTGTCTGAAAACGAAGTTTAAATCTGTGCACGAGTTTGAGACTGTCATTATTAATACCGGGTATATCCACCTTGTGCCTGGACACGTCGTCTCATGCTGGTCACCAACCGACTGATACGCCATTGTGGTATTCGTTGCCATTCAAGATGGAGTGCGTCTGTTAATTCCTGTAGGTTCTGCACAGGAGGATCCCTCCTTCTCACCACGTTTCCCAGAATGTCCCAGATATGCTCAATAGGGTTCATGTCAGGGCTCCTTGCTGGCCATGGTAGGGTTTCGATGGCATTCTGGCGGAGGTATTCATGCACAGCTCTAGCACGATGTGGTCGGGCGTTGTCATCCATGAATATAGGGTGGGTTCCAGGTGCATGATTTACAAAATGAGGGACCACAACTCTATCCAGTATGGAATCTTGATATCTTTGTCCATTTAGTGTTCCAGGTACAGTCAACAGATCCAGCTTACAATCAAATGAGATGCACCCCCATATCATAACGGAACCTCAACCAAATGGAACTTCTTCCATGATGTTACGTTGGTCGTACGCCGTGCGTCTGGACCTCCATACACGAGTTCGACCATCTGTGGCATGAAGCAGGAACCGACTTTCATCGGACCAGTGTACCCGGCTCCAGGATCTCATGTTCCAGTGTCTTCTTTCGTTGCACCACCTCAGACGCTCCTCTTTGTGGTGTGCAGTGAGGAGAGGACGTCTGACAGGTCTCCTAGCTTTCATGCCAGCAGCATACAGTCTCCTTTTGACGGTAGACATTGACACTCTATTGCGCATTTCCCATTGCTGGCTGAGCACTCTGCTGTTTGTGAATGGAGATCTCCTAACAAGGCGTACTAGGGCTCGATCATCACGGGCAGTAGTCTTCTTCGGTCTTCCAGATCTAGGCCTGTCCTCCACCTCGTTAGTTTGCCCATGTTTTGCAATCAAACGACTGATTACAGTATGGTTAATGTTCAGCTGTCTGCCAATCTCTCTGCATGACATACCAGTGGTATGCATGCCTATGATTTGCCATTTCACACGATCACTTAACCTTCGTCTTGCCATAGCGGTTCACAATCAAGAGCTAATTCTCTCTACAAATAAACCACGGTCATGAACACAAAATTCCTAATCTTGTCGCCTAAATCTGTATGTAATGTTCTACACCTCAAACTGGACTTTTACATAACTGAACACGTGTGCTGTTTCCCGCCACGCACGGACATCAAGCGGCGTGAAGTCATGCATGCATGTGCATTTCGTACTTGGAATTATGTCAGCTAACGCGGGGACAAAAAGTATGGCAGCCTAGTTGTACCATCATGTTTCTACGTTCTATTGTTTTTGCTGGTGCTTAATTTTTGCACAGGTGTATAGTATCCAATGGAAGATTCCAGTTTCACAGTCAATCATGATATCATAATCATCTACGTGACGTGTTATTACGTCATGAATGATGTCTTTACTACTTAATAAACATGCTATTGAATATTTTGAAACTAATTTGACTGGGCATTGTTGCTGCCGTACAACTTACCCGAGTGTATAGTTTTCTGTAAATTGAGATTCAGGGAGTGCAGGGATCGATCGATACCAATACGGGTGAATCATGGGTGGAGCTTAGCTAGAGATGGGTGTGGAATAGCTAAAACTGGATTCCTGCATTTCTCAAAAGTGATGAGTTATACATGCATAGAGGGTGAAAGGTGCTGTCTTAAATAAAGTGACAAGGTAGTCCGTGTATGAAAATGGTTTTAAAATGTTCAAGATTTGTCAAGAAATTTAGAAAATTAAAAAATAACTGGAATGTCTAGCTCTATTATCGAGCCAGTCATTCCAGCTGTAAATTTTCAAAAATAGTCTTCTCTTGGACTGCAAATTGGCATGTCTCAAGACAAATGATCTCAATTGGTAAAAATTTCCGGAATGGGCAGATAGTCAACTACATCGCCAAAAATCTGAAAAGTTAAAAATGAAAGCCAAAATAATTTTTACAGAACCGGTAAAAATTTCAGACACGGGAACCATTTACGTGTCTTATTGCCCATATTTTGTCAAGAACCACTCAATCTACAGGTTAACCCAGAGGGTATATAAAGGACAGAAAAACGAGTCCAGATCATTCAGACTTTTGGTCTCACATGTGAAACCAAGGGGCAGGCTAAAAACCTCTTACCCTGGTTTGTTTAAACTGACTCTTGACCGCTAAAAGTTTAATGCAATGACCTTTCAAGACAACATTTTCCCCAGTATCAATAGTATGAAGACATGTTTTACGTGAAAAAGGGCCTGGACGCACACCCCTTCCCCTCACATTTTGGCTGAGCCTCTCACAGGAAAGTTTGAAGATTAGTTTTGAGAGGCTACTTCCTGCACTTTGAGTCACTGTGATAAACAGCAATCTTATATACGCAGAAATATTATGTTAATTTCTAGGGGTTTTCAATGTAGTAAAGCATTTTCAAGTACAAAAATTTGTTTTCATGGTAAATGTCCAAATTTACATACCTTTCAATGTCAGCAAAATTAGTTTTAAAATATTCAAACGCTTACCAGTAAGTCTTGCTTTTAATGTTGGATATTTGGATTTTAGTGTCACAAGCGATAATATCTTTGACTGTATGTAAATCTACCTCTGTAATACTGATGAGGATCATAAAGATGGGTGGCGGCCGACAGTTATAGTTAGCAAGAAAGTCCTCTCTATATCTGCGCGGAACTATGTTCTCTATGGCGACGGCAATGACAGACCTCATCTTCGTTCTCTCTTGCCTTGTCATGTCCTCAGTCATCTGTAACAGTACAAAGTGATAATGAATAAAATACTCAAGATGTAAACAGGCCTTCATACCGAGGGATGTAAGGAAATTTCAATTTCCCTTTCTCCGAGATCTAACAATACTCACCATTCTATTATTTCTGATACAGCTAGCCTGGATAGCTGGGCCCTAGGACTATAGATTTAGTAAGCTTTACCGACTCCTGGAATCGGGTACTCGGCTCCCAACTGCCGAGTACCCATTTGCCATGAAGCTCATATTGTTTGCATAGCCACCAAACAAGAGATACCCATGGCTTGCCTCTGTGGGGCTGGGAGGCTGTGTCCGTAATAGAATGGTGAGTATTGTTAGATCTCGGAGAAAGGGAAATTGAAATTTCCTTCATTCTCCTTCGATCATTACTCACCATTCTATTACTTCTGATATACACCAGATTTAGACAGTAACCTGGTGGGAATGGGTAAGCCATCTATTGCTACTTTTGCCCCTTGAAGAAAGAGCTAGACGTAAACTTGATTAATGGAGACCTAAAAGGACCATCAAGTTAACAGAACCGAATCACGTTCGCATCACTGCACGCCCCCGCCCCCACCCCCCCCCCCTTTTTCTCCTAAAAAAAGGGAGAGAACTCACAAATATGCATCTCACCTGAAACACAAATATGCCAAGAGGGTTAACTGCTCTTTGCATATATTAGCCTGGGAATGAGCATGAATATATAAGATGAATGAACATGATATATAGACATAATACAAAAAACTCTCAATCTTGAATTACCTCATGATATTTGGATTCCAGACGTGGAGTCTCCAACCATTCACTTGTCCGGCCATCAGTGACACAATCTGGTTGACATCCTCTCGCTCGACCATGTCTGCTTCTTAATTCTTTCTTACAAATGCCAAAAAAGGGAGAAGAGCAGTGTGGTCGTATAACTATCGTTTCAAAACAGCTAAAGCGAGTGGCTTGGCGGAGTCTGACACATCCCTCATATAGTAATCCGTGAAAGAGGACTCACAGTGCCATTGTGCAACAGCCATGATGTACTCTAACGGAACACCATTGTAAAGGGATATTCCTCTAACATTGTGTGCCTTTGTGCATTGCACCTGGTGCCCAGTCGCAATCTCATGGGTAATCTGAATGCATTTGACTACCCAACGAGAGATAGAATCCATGGATGCGGCGCCATATGGCTTCTTATGGCAGATCCACAGATGTCTATCATTCGACCGTAACGAGTCTGTCCGTTTTTTGTACTTAGTCAAAGCATGGACTGGGCACCAGACACTGGCATCACGATCAAACCTAGATAGTTTCGGTATAATGATCGGTTTGCCGGGATATCTCAAAGATTGATTCTTTGACATAAACTCTGCTCTTGGCAGTAGACGCAGACCCTCTCCGGAGACAATAAATCAGTCCCTCTCTGCTGAAAGTGCATGGATCTCACTGCGCCTTCTAGCTGAGGAAGCTGCCTTTAGAGTCAAATGCTTTAGACTAGCCGAACGCAACAGTTCGAAAGGGTGCTTGGCCAGTATATTAAGCACTAAAGATAGACTCCAGGATGGAATGACTACCGGTTGTCTCGGTTGGAGATTGCTCATTCCCTTCACCATCACATTCAACTGGGCCACCTCTGGACTATCCCTGTTGGCTAGACAAGGGATAACTGATGCCAAAGCTGACTTGTATCCAGCAATTGTGACAGAAGCTAGTTCTGAAAAGAACAGCTTACAGAGAAAGTCTGCTATTTGCTGAATAGTGGATTTAAAGGTATCAATACCCTTTTCTTCACCAGTCTGCAAATCTGTTAACCTTGTTGTTACATGACTTGAAGGTTGACCTCCTTCTCGCACCTGCGATGAAATCTGCAGCTTGTCAAGAAAAGCCTTCCGACGTGGAACGTTGTTTGATAACATCCACGCAGTCAATTTGAACATTTCGGGACGCTCGTGTAGGAAGCGTCCCTTGGCCTGGGAGATTATGTTTGGAATCTCGGGTAACTGCATTGGATTTTCCACCAGCAGATATAGAAGATCCGTGAACCACGCCCTGCTGGCCAAAATGGTGCTATAAGCAGGATCAGGCATGGTTCCTCCCTGATCTTCACCAATATCTTCGGTAGAAGAATGGTGGGTGGGTACGCGTAAGCGTGCATCCCTCTCCAGCTTATCGCCAGAGCGTCTATATCGACGGCATTTGGACCTGGAATCGGCGAGACATAAGTCATGATTTGAGCATTTTCCCTTGTGGCGAACAAGTCCACGTTGGGTTTGCCCCAATGCTCGAAGATCCTGTGAAGAACTGGAGGGTTGAGAGACCATTCTGTTGGCAGAATTCTGTCTGCGAGACAAAGCATCCGGCAGAATGTTCAATTGCCCAGGAATGTGAGCTGCTTTCAAAACAACCGAGTAATTCCTGCACCATTGAATCAAGTGCCACACATTGATACATAGTGTGGGTGACTTGGTCCCACCTTGGCGATTTATGTATGATACTACTGTCGAGTTGTCCATATCAATATCGCCTTGCCCCTGACTTTTGGAAGAAACTTTTCCAAAGCCAGTTCCACTGCCATCATTTCCACCAGATTGATATGCAGCTGGCTCTCTTGGAGAGTCCATGTGCCTGAGACCTGGTGTTCTCCCAGGTAGGCACTCTCATCCCTCCAGCGATGCATCCGTGTACACGGACAGCTGGGGGTGGGGTAGGTGCAGCGAAACTCCTACCAGGCGATTCCGACGCTTTTTGCACCATACAAGATGCGACATTATTGGCTCAAAAACTGGCACCAGTTTTGACAGTGGTTCTGTTCTCTGTTTCCACAGAGACATCAGATACAACTGGATAGGTCTTCGCATCAGAGCAGCGTACGGGATTACCTGCTCCATGGAGACCATCATGCCCAGCATCTGAAGAAACTGCCTCGCCTGAATGTGGTTTCCCAATCGAAAACTCTTGAGAATGGCTAACAGAGACTAAACGAAATCACGGATTTTTTTTTCACGAGAGAGTTGATACTTACCTCCCTAATACTCTTTGATATTGCTAAATATCGGCTTTCACTCAATAAACACTCAGAATAAAAACAGTTAGGTGCCTCTACTGGGCAGGGAGTCAGAGGGCAGTCCGGCGGATGCCAGCCCCACCACCGCGCATGCACAGACTAGCACTTCCTCTGACTAATTTATTGGCTGACACACATGCAACTAACAAGAGCCTGAAGACTGAGCCTCTGTGGGGCGGAGAGGCCGGGTCCGTATTAGGGAGGTAAGTATCAACTCTCTCGTGAAAAAAGAAATCCGTGATTTCGTTTATTTCACTTCAAGAGTATACTTACCTCCCTAATACTCTTTGATATTTCCAGAATTCGACAGGGAATTCGGCGGGAGGGAGGCGAGGTCAAAAGACCAGCTTTTCCCTATGCGCTTTTCTGCGTTTAAGGCACTTAAACTTCTGAAACTGTGTGAAAACACAGTCAGGATTTAAAAACATCGGCTAACACAAACTGATGGATGAGAGATGACCGAATGTCATATCACACCACCCCCCCCCCCCCCTTCCTGGGAGGAAGACTCGAATGACCTCAATGTCCCATATGCTCTCTATGTACAAGTGCCATATACTATAGGATAAGAGATGAAAAAGCTCCATTTTCGTATACGCTCAATGATGAACCACATACCATCACCATTTTAATAACAAAGGGTCACGTGACAATACAATTAACAACACATAAACAAGACTGACCTTGTTGAACTTGGCTGCTGACATCATCTTCCCAGTGGTGAAGGCTGATGCAGTCCCAAAAAGTGGTTGTTCCCATTAATTAATTGTGATATATACAAGTAATGAGGAAGCCTCATCAAAAAAGTACACCTGCTTATTTTTTCAAAATCGATAAGGCGAGAGGATTAGAGGTGTCACGGAGATAATGGTCTGTAAAACTGGACTCACAGTGCCACTGAGCAACTGACATAATGTCATCCACAGGGACCCCATTAAATATGGCAGTGGAAGTCACTACGCCCAGGACACTGTGAGCCTTGGCCATGTCAACTTGCTTACCGGTGGCGGATTTATGACAAAACTGAATACATTCTACAATCCACCTGGAAATGGTGTCCTTAGACGGGCTGCCATGGTGTTCAATACATGACAACCATAACGCTGACTGGTCCGTCCGCCACTCCTGAGTATGTTGTTTGTACCGGATCAGCGCTCGGACGGCACACCATGCTTTAGAATTAGGATCATATCTAGTTAAAGCTGGCAAAAAAATAGGTTGACCTGGATATTTCAAAGACTGATTCTTAGCCAAGAAATTAATCCTAGGTAGAAGCTTAAGGCCTTCCCCTGTAACCACGAAACGGTCTTCCTCGGCTGATAAGGTATGAATTTCACTCCTACGCCTAGCCGAGGCCAAAGCAATTAAAAATACAGTTTTAAGTCAACATTTTCATAGAAATGGAACTAAGTCGTTCAAAAGGCTTATCACCTAGTACCTGAAGCACTAGAGATAAACTCCAAGATGGAATCACAGGGGGATTCCTTGGTCTTAGATTGCACATGCCTTTAATTAATACATTTAATGTACTTACTTCATCACTTCCCCTATTAGCCAAGCAAGGGATAACTGTCATTAAAGCTGATTTATAACCAGCAATAGAGTTAGGCTTGAGGCTATAGGCATCATACAGGTGACAGAGGACATCAGCTACTACCTGTTGATTTTATAATTATATGCTCTGGAGGTTGACCCCCCCTCCTGGCTTTGGCCATAAACATGGCTGCTTGCTCAGAAAAGCCCTCCTTAATTCTAGATTCCTTGACAACATCCACGCAGTCAATCTGAACATTGATGGATTGTTGTGAAGGGCCTTGCCCTGGAAGATAATGTCGTCCATCAGAGGCAGAGGAACCGGATTGCAGACCAGAAGGTCCAGCAGATCCGTATACCATCATCGGCTTGGCCAATTTGGGGCGATCAGAAGCACTTGTCACCCCTCCTGTCTGATTTTCTGAAGAATATTTAGAATCAGGATTGCTGGAGGGAATGCGTATGCATACATTCCCACCCAGCTGATAGCTAATGCATCTGTTGCGAAAGCACTTGGATCTGGAATCGTAGAGATGTACGTCGTCATCTTCGCATTCTTCTTCGTTGCGAACAAATCGATGTTGGGTTTCCCCCAATGGTCGAACAGACGATCCGCCACACATTGATTTAGTTGCCATTCCGTCGGTAAAACACTCATCCTTCAGCTCAATGAGTCTGCTAGCAGATTTAACCTTCCCGGAATATGAACTGCTTTCAAGGTAATCCTGTGATCCAGGCCCCAACAAAGCAGTCTCCATGTCATCATACAGAGACTGGGCGACTTCGTTCCGCCCTGGCGGTTTATGTAAGTCACTACTGTTGAGTTGTCTGATCGAATAAGAACACTCTTGCCCTGAACTTTCTGTAAGAAATGTTCCAGGCCCAGGACTACTGCTCTTAACTCAAGTAGATTGATATGTTCCTTTGACTGTTCCAGATTCCAAAGCCCTGATATCGTGGATTCTTCCCGGCAAGCTCCCCACCCCTCCATCGATGCATCTGTATACACAGTTACTTGAGGGTGAGGAGGGGTTAGCATAACCCCCGCCAACACATTGTCTGTCTTCAACCACCATTGAAGGTGGTGAATTAGAGGCTCCAACACTGACACGTTCGAGTCCAGTGAACCTGTACTCTGGGTCCATTGCGTCATGAGAAATAACTGGATCGGCCGCCTGCGTAAGGCCGCCTGAGGAATGACTGGTTCCAGAGAAACCATCAACCCCAGCATTCTCAAGTAAACCCGTGCCAGGACATGACGACTGTTGCACACTGACTGTATTACTGAGATGAGTATCTGAACCCTCTCCTGAGTAGGATAAACATATCCTGTCTCTAGATCGAAGAACATCCCCAGGTAAACAAATTTCTGGGATGGAGTCAGCTCTGATTTTCGGAAATTGATTATCCAGCCTAAGTCTGTGAGAGTTTTCAAAACTATCTCCAGATTCGCCGATAAACTTTCCTGGGTGTGTGCTTTTAACAGCCAGTCGTCTATGTACGTGTGGACTGCTATGCTTCTCCTGCGGAGGTATGCTGTAATCGCAAGAACCACTCTGGTGAAAACCCGAGGAGCCGTGGAAATTCTGAAGGGTAACACCCTGAATTCCCACTGTCTGCCATGGAATGCAAATCTCAGGAAGCGACGGAAACTCCTCGCTATGGGGATGTGGAAATAAGCATCCTTCAAATCTATTGAAGCTGTTCACATTCCCCTCTCCAACCCCGCCAACACCGACTTCACAGTCTCCATCTTGAAACTGGGTGTCTCTATGAACTTGTTCAAAGGCTTGAGGTCGAGAATTGGCCTCAACCCTCCGGTATTTTTTGTCACTAAGAACACGGTTGAATAGAAGCCCAGACACTTTTGTGCCGGCTGAATTGCTCCTTTTTGTATGAGGGAGTTTATTTCCTCCTCTATACACAACCTTTGATCTGGATCTCTCAGAATTTGAGTCCAGATTGGCACCAGAGACAGTCGCAATGGTGGGCCTGTCATCCAATCGGGATGATACCCGACTGAAAGCCATCGCAAGACTAAACGGTCAACCGTTCCCACTCTTGCTTGTGGCGGGCCAACCGGCCCCCCCACTGGACCACCAAGGGAGAGAGGTGGACATAAGGAGTGCAAGAGTGGCACTCTCTCCTTTGCCAGAAACACCGGAGTGGTTCTCACCGTGGTAACCGGCCCATCAGGCACGATTACCACGACCAGATCCTCGCGCGCCACGACCAGCACCGCGCGCACGGGGTGGCTGCCTGGCTGGCTGCGCCTGAGTAGCCTGCGCCCCGTCACTGCTGGCCGAATCGCACGCGGCTGAGGCCGACGCTGCGCTGGTGGCTGGCCTCTGACATGGCCACCTCCACCTCGAGCCTGCAGGGGATGGTACGCAGGGGGTGCAGCGCGAACGCGCTCCCTACGGAGCACCTCAAACTGTTCGCGCAGCGCCCTCTGGTTGTTGACCAGAGTGACCGTCAGAACGGGAGCCTGGCCATGTATCTTCACCTAAAGCCGTGCGGTCATCAACGCTGGGCTTAGGTACCACACCGTACCTCTGGTACTCCACGGGTACGATGCGGCAACGCCTTGCAACCTTCGCGAGACGTCCATTCGCCTTGATGGACGTCTCCGCTGCCGAGAACATATCAACGATATGCTCTGCTAGCGGCAGAGATGGCATGGCACTAACAGTCGACTTACCAGCTAACCATGGGCAGGTCTGGCCTGACGCTTATCAGCCATTGACAAGCGTCTGACCAATCCTCCTCCGTGGCTAACTGCGAAAGCTCTACTAGATGAGGGCCTTCGTCTTCCTCCTGAGCAAACGCAGTCAAGCTTGAAGTTGGATAGGCTGACACTCCTGGCAAGCCAGAGAAAGCATGCGAGCCCGAAAGAGCAGGCATGTTAATCTGACTGGCTTTTCCAGGAACAGGCGCCGTGGTAGAGCGTGGGGCAGTTACCGCCACACCACGGCCCCGGCCAGAACCAGCAATACTCTCGGCAAGCCGAGGTATGCGGAACAACTGGGTGTCAGATCCAACCATGGCCAGCTTCTGAGCCGTGAATTCTACTCCTGCGTGAGTAGAACCGTGGACTATGTCGCCTGTATTCCCCGCGAGGGGTGCACAGATGTCAAAATCCATGGCCACGGCATCAGAAGGGGAACCCAGCAGATAATCCTCTTCTTCCTGGCCAGAAAGATTAGACTCCGGGTCAGCAAAGAGAGCTAACCCGGACTGGCCAGGAAAGGTGCCATAGGAGGTACTGGCACCTGCGGCGTGTGGATATCCCTGGGCTGATAAGCAGCCAGCAGGTTCCAGCGACAACCGTCCATGGACCACCGTCGCGGCAAGCCTGCTGCCAATGTCGTGGAATGCCCCCTCTAATGGGGGCCGCCTTTGAATCGTCGAAAACTGGTAACGGCCTAAGGAAACTCGATTCAGAGGCGGGGATTATCTGCTCCGAAGCAGACGAAGAGGACAACAAAGGATTTGATCCAGGAAGCATGCTACGGAGCAACTCTGGAACCAAATCCTTGATTGTCCTCTTCATCTCTCCCAACATCTCACTACGGAAGGCCTCCATGTCCACTGAGGATGAGGCCTTCCTCTTACCCTTTTTACTCACAACCTCTCTTTTCAGCTTCCTCTCCTCCTCCCCGACCTTATCCTTCACCTGTAAAGATAAGAACTCATTCATTAGTTCGCCCCCCCCCCCCCCCCCCCCACTGCTTGCATACATCACACTTAAGTAATGGTCCACAAGGACTACATTAGAAGCACAGGTGAGGGATGAACTTCTCCTTTAAGAAGCGACCACAGGACAGACAACCAGATCTCTGAAACAGGGCAGAAGACGAGAACAATGAGTATTTTAGTCAAGGTTAGAAACTCAAAACCAAAATAAAAGAGAGGAAGAAATGATCATAAAGATCACTTATCAATATGAGAAACCAGCATTGGACAAAACTTTAAATGTTAATAAAGAGCAAGGCTGATTATGACGTCATAATTTCAAGAAAGAAATTAAATCGATCCGAAATAAACATCCAGGTGTAAGGACGAATTGTATTCATATCCAGAACATCTAACTAGGAAGGATAGATATTTGGGCTAAACAAACATCAGATACACAATGATAATAGTGGCAAATTTTAGTTTACATAATTATTATCACCTCATATCATTAACTAGAATACCTGATTCTTTGTATAGATCTGATGACCTGGAACACTCCACCAAGACTATGACCTCTTAACTCTCTCCACCTTAGGGGAAAGGGAATTGGATCAAGAGGGCAAAGTGAGAAGACCTTCTTACGAGGCCTCCGAGTCACTGGACATAGACTTTTTGGTTAGATAACCTAACAGTATTAGTAGGAAATGGAACCTCGGTGGAGAGAAACAAACCCTCTGTTGATGTGATGTCCAACACATATCCAGACAGATACCTGTGGACATAAACACAAAGAGATTAGCATAATATAGCGCCATGTTGAAATAAAACAACTATACTAGGCGCTTATCACGATAAACACGAGTCCCGGAAACACATTACACCGGGAAAAACTCGCTAAATTATAATAGAAGTCACCTGATGGATAGATCCTGGGCCCTCCTCCGGCGAAGTAATCCTATCTGCCATCTTAATCAGGGGTTCTAGACTTCTATAAACACTTAAAAGGACTTGAAAAACTTGAGAAAAGCTCTAAGCACAAAAGAACATGTGTAGACCCTCTGCCAATAAATTAGCAAAGAGGAAGTGCTAGTCTGTGCATGCGCGGTGGTGGGGCTGGCATCCGCCGGACTGCACTCTGACTCCCTGCCCAGTAGGGGCACCTAACTGTTTTTATTCTGAGTGTTTACTGAGTGAAAGCCGATATTTAGCAATATCAAAGAGTATTAGGGAGGTAAGTATACTCTTGAAGTGAAAACCACTCTGGGCTCTGACGGGTAAACCCTGCCCTCCTCAAGATCGAATCGCATCCCTAAATAAACGAAATGTTGAGTGGGTGTCAACTCGGATTTCTCCTTGTTGCCTATCCAGCCTAGATCTGAAAGCAACTTCAGAGTCAGAGCAGTATCCACCTCTAACCTGGCTGCTGTGTCTGCTTTGATCAGCCAATTGTCTATGTAGGTGTGAAGCGCCACATTCTCTTTCTGAGAAACGCTGTCACTGCAAGGACCGCTCTGGTGAAAACCTGTGGAGCTGTCGACAGACCGAATGGGAGGACTTTAAACTCCCATACTTGATTCTGAAACGCAAATCTCAGAAACCTGTGACAACTCCTGTTCATTGGAATGTAGAAATATGCATCTTTCAGATCGATCGATACACACCACATTCCCTTCCTCAATCCTGCCATTACCGACCTCAGAGTTTCCATCTGAAACCGAGGTGTATGGATAAACCAATTTAATGGCCTGAGATTGAGTACGGGTCTCCATCCCGCTGTGCTCTTGGGGACAAGGAGCATGTTTGAATAGAAGCCTGGAGTGTTCCGGTTTGCTGGTTTTATTGCTCCCTTCAGAAGCAAACCCGACACTTCGTTTTGAATGGCTTCTAACTTGTCTGGTTCCCTTGGAACGGGTGTCCAGACAGGTGCCAAAGACAGATTCTGTGGTGGAAAGTCCCACCACTCCGGCATGTACCCCTGGGATACCCATCCCAGGACCAGACTGTCTGACGTCACACCTCGCCAAGCCTCCACGAAACGTATGAGCCATCCACCCACTATAGACACATCGACGGCTAATGGGGGTGTCTGGCTCGCGATCCGCTAACCCCCTCTCTTGACGAGAAAGAGTGAGAACCATTTTGGTCTTGGCTTGGCTGGTCTAACTGGCACCGCTGTTCCTGGCAGTAGCTGGACGCATATGGTCAAGGACCATCTGCCTCCTGGACTTAGTCACACGCGCCTACACCCGTGCCAATGCGTCCATAGACAGCACCAGGCCATCATTAACACATGAAAGCGCCACAGGTGGCACAGGGTGGCCTGCCCCCGCTTCAGCCCACACCGACTGAAGAAGGCGATAAGAGTGGTTGACAGCACTCATTGCTGCCCTCAACCCCTCATCACATAGGGACAGGACTTCGTCATGGTGTACCTGAGCTTTGTCCACCAGTGCCGGGGCGAGGCCACCCACTCCAGCACTCTGGACACCCAGTACCCAGCGGTCATCCTCGGTGACCGACGGGACAACACCATACCTGTTGTATTCCCCCCGTGGAATACGACACCTCGCCCGCACCTCCCTGGAGGCCGCAGGAAGCTGGCCCTTGGTCAGGAGTTGTTTGCTATAAATAGCATCAAGCAACTCCATAAACCTTGGATCCAGTCCAATAGACTGGATCCGGGCTGCGGGCAAGATCCCCGTCCTAATCGATGCCACCGATGAACGGGGTGCATCCTTCTCGGCCGTGGTCGAAACCACAGATGGGTCTACCCTGGCTAGCCAAGCCAGAGCCTCAGACCAATCTGTCTCCGAGGAGCACACTCCCGTGAACACGTCACCCGTTGACATGTTCACAGCCCTACCAGCAACGGCCTCCAAGCTAGGAGCCATTGCTGATACGCCAGGAACTCCGGTACTGTACGGTTCCGCCGCCACCCCATGGAACACACCACCAGTCCATGGAGTAGGCCCACACGGAAAACCGTGCGGACCCATAGCAGCTGAAGAACCGTGGCCAAACACGGGCGCCAACGCCACCCCATGTCTGACTGCCGGACCAGGCGAGATAGGTGAGTACCACGCCTGGCCAGCCACACCCGTCACTGTGTCGGTTGGCGGCAAACCAACCATCACGGGACTGGTGCCCGGTACCGGAGTGGCCTCAACCACAGGCGGAGCCGCTGACCTGGCTTGCGCAAAGCCAGACAGATGGAGGACGGTTCTGTGCAGGATGAATCGACCTCCATGCTCTCCACCCGTGGCATCACAGGCCACAGCAATCTCTCATCCTTGGCTTCCTCATCTTCAGACCCCGAAGAGTCGTCACTAGACGAGGAAACCGCCTGACCGACCGGCCACCGCTACTGGACCACCCGGAGGTGGCCGCAGAGAGACAGAGCCCATCAGGCCGGAGCCCGATGGGACTGCCAGGGGGGGCCGTACGAAACGGTGTCCAAGGACAGGGTCTGAATCAAACACGGGGAGAGACTGCCATACAACTTTTGGCAGCAGGGACGACACCAGCGTGGGCAGAACGCTATGCAAGAAGCCTTGCATAGCAGGACCAAACCACGCCGGCGGTACCATCTCCGCTGAATGATTTACTTTCGGACCGCCTGACCCCGCGTCAGACTCTGCCAAGTCCTTCTGGGCAAGGAACTTAAGCATCATATCGACTGACCGCACTGCGCAAACGTTACACCTACTGTCAAGATTACACTTAGTACAGCGGAAACAGACATGGTCCTTGAATAGAACCCTTACAAATTTGTGGCACTCGTCACATGATGGCGGGGCTGGCTTGGCCTATAAATAAGCACAAACCTACAATAAGCAAGCGGAACGAAACAGGAATGGAAGGCAGACAATTAATTTTCAAATATTTTGATCATAAATTAACTGTTAATCCTCCCGCACCCCACCCCACAACGTTACAGCAAAGATCGCATTGATTATGACGACAAGAATGAAGCGGGCAATAATACACCCATACACTGATCCTCAAGGATGTATAACAGAACCAGGAATCATATCGCATAGCATTCGGGGTATATTTACTAATAAATATAAATTATACTCTTAACGAAGGCCAAAACGATATGTGAAGAAACAACAAAATGTAAACAAACTGCTGTAGCACATGGTAAAACCGCAGACCACACATCTAAATCAAGAATTTTGAAACCACTGATCATTGCAAACAGATCATGATAACACGCAAAACTTGAAAATTCCAAAGTTTTTGTGGTACCAATTAAAGTATACGGCACCTAGAATCAGATGCGCGAATTAATGAAACATTTTCTTCACATAAACATCCGAGTAACATGGGTGTGACGTCACCCGCTCAGATATTACGGAGAACGACGTCAGCCGATTTTCGTGTTAAAACACCATCAAACCAACACCTTATTTCATATCTGCCGATCGCCTGTTGGGGTTTAAAGGAAGGCGATCATCTGGCATATTTCGTTGTTAACACATGTCCCAGATTCTTTGGGGTTAGAAATTGGAACATGCGACACAGACAAAATTTTGAAGACCTAAGTCTTTTAACTATGGAATAACATGGAAATATACGACCTGGTTATCATCGGCTGCATCCATGGTAATCCAATATATCCTTAGAGAGTGCACAAAGCTATCACAATTACACAGAAAAGACTTAATATAATCTCAAGACTTCCAACTGCAAAAAAGCATGTGTCTCTTGTTGCTATGCAAACAAGAATGAGCTTCATGGCAAACGGGTACTCGGCAGTTGGCAGCCAAGTACCAGGTTCCAGGAGTCGGTATAGCTTACTAAGTCTATAGTCCTAGGGCCCAGCTATCCCGGCTAGCTGTATCAGAAGTAATAGAATGGTGTGTATTGATTGAAGGAGAAGTGACCTGTCACTCAAGTTTCTGATGTCACAATCAATTACATGACGTTTGCTGACATCACAATCATAATGAAGTAGAAGCTGTCATGAGAATCAAAATGTTTGTCACAAACATGACAAAGTTTATGAATTGTATGTCTTTGACGAATATACAATTTAATAAACATTTTGCTTGGTACTTTGAAACAAATTTGACGAACATCACCCCAGTCAAGTTAGTTTCAAAATATTCAACAGCTTACCTGTATATTTTCCTTGAAATTTATATTCAGCAAATTCAGGTTTAAGGTCCATTTCAATACGCATAAAAGCGGGTGGAGCTTAACTAGAAATGGGCGGGGCATAGCCGGAAATGGATGATTCTATTAACCTGGAAAAGTCAAAATGGCTTAGGACATGAGAATTCACCTTTCCAGAGTATCCATCCATCATCTGACACCGCATGACATCATAATCAGAATACGTCACAAAGGGTTCCATATAGACCATCACCAAATCTCAAATACTCTGACACATTGTATGAATTGTGTCTTTGTAATTCTTTGCAATTTAATAAACATGCTGTTGAATATTTTGAAACTAATTTGACTGGGCGCTGTTGCTGCCTTAGCAACAGCACCCAGTCAAATTAGTTTCAAAATATTCAACAGCTTACCGCTGTAGTTTTTTGGAAATTGATAGTCAAGGTGTTCAGAGATCGATCGATCCCAACACGAGCGAGGTGTGGGTGGAGCTTAACTAGAGATAGGTGGGGCATAGCTAAAATCGGAAAGGTCCATTCTGGTAGGCCTCATCTACATCTACATCTTTGAGACGGTTATGAGCACTCTACGGATATATATATATGTGATTTTCAAATCGCAAAAACATAAGGTTGGAAAAGCAGAGTCAAATAGCAAGGCCACAGTGACTGACACTTCACCTAGTCACCTCAGTATCATCATACAGGCTCTTTATGGTACAGGTAACCGGTGTCCAAGTTTGGTTCCAGTATAATTAATCAATCTTTAACAATAGGCAAAGATGATTTGCTATGCGTAGAAAGTTAACCCTTTAACACTCTTTTCAGCCAAAAAATGCTTCTGCCGTGGTCTTGAGAAATGTCCATTTGCAGAACAAGAAAACTATTTTTTTTTAATTTACCACTGGAATGACTGGCTCGATAACCGAGCCAGTCATTACAGTAGTAAATCTTCAAAATTAGTCTTCTCTTGTTCTGCAAATGGACATTTTCTATGAGAAAATTAAAATTTTATTGAACAAATTTGAGTGTTAAAGGGTTAACGTTGCCGCCACCGCCGCGGGAACAGTGATACTTCTTCTTCACCGGTGATGTAAAAACAATAGGCACTACCCCCACCCGTGTAGTACCAGTACAGATACCTACCATAGTCCTGAATTCATTATAGCTGAGGAATTCATCTTGATTGCGATTAGCCCTGGTGAACAGCTGATCAAGCCGCTTCTGGGGGATACTCTGCGTGATTCCACGCTCTCTCAGCTCCTGCTGTAGTTCACCCAGAGGAACACCTCTTGATCCGTGCTACAAACACACAGGAGGGGTTGGAACAGTTTCAGATAAAATTTTACAGTTTAACCCTTAACACTCTGATGTCAATATTTTATCTTTTACTGTGTCAATAGCAAAGAAACTGGTGTAGATTTTTCAACAATTTTGGTAGTCAATGTTGCTGTCTATGACAGCAACATCTTCCACCAAATTTGTTGAAAAATTAACACAGTTCATCTTTTAATTTAATTTTAAAATTTAAAGGTTTGACACCAGAGTGAAGTGGTAAGGGTTAATAATTTAACGCGTTAAGTTTCAAACTTGTTCAAGAAAGTGTCAATTTTCTAATAGAAAATGTCAATTTGCAGAACAAGATTATTTTTGAAAATTTACCAGTGGAATATTTGTCTGGCTTGCTCATCGAGCCAGTTATTCGTGGTAAATTTGGTATACATAAAGACATTGCTCAAACCCATTGCAGAAGCTGTTTTTGACACGTTTGAGTGGCTTGAGTGTAAAAGGGTCAAGCTGGCTAAAACCAGTCATTGCAGTGGTCTTGAGGAAGGTCCATTTGCATGCTAAAAGAACTCTTTTTGAAAATTTACTACTAGAATGACTGACTCAATAATCAACCAGAAATGTGGTTGCAATGCAACCATGAAGCTTATGACATTGCAATGAACTATGAAGCTGGACTTCAAAACATAAAATAAATATAGAACGCTTAGGAATAACCATGACCAAAGCAAACATGAGATAAGAACTGAAAAGTTGAACCAAACACAAAATGTTAATGTTGAAAACCCCAAAGTTTTTACCACTGTCACAATAATCTTGACCGTTGCCCTTTTGACAAATTATAAGGAAGGATGTGTACAAGGTTCGGTCCAGTATACTTAACCAAAGATAAGATATTAACTGCTAAGTTGAGCTAAACGCAAAATGTTAATAGTGAAAGTGTTTACCAATGTCAGTGACCGTGACTGTTTGATCCCAAGGTCATTATGTCATGCTCTCTCATTACATGGAAGCATGTGTCGAAAGCTTGGGTCCAGCCCGATTAACCAAAATTGAGATATTAGCTGATAAGTTGAGCCAAATGGAAACTATTAATATTGAAAAAACACAGTTTTCACCAGGGCTACAGTGACCTTGCCCTTTGAACTTTTGACCCACGGTCATTGTGTGCTGCTGTCATTATAAAGACGCATGTGTTGAAATTTGGGCTCAGCATGATTAACCAAACATGAGATATAAACAGAAAGGTTGAGCTAAACAGAAAATATTAATGTTGAAAAAACCCCAAGGCTATTACCAAGGTCACAGACCTTCTTGACCTTTGGCCTTCTGACACCCAATATCATGGCGTGATGTTCTCATTATAAGGATGCATGTGTCCAAGGTTGGGTCCAGTATGATTAACTAAACATGAGATATAAAAAGAAAAGTTGAGCTAAACGGAGAAATTAATGTTAAAAAAACCCAAGGTTTCTACCAAGGTCACAGTGACCTTGACCTTTGGACCGGAACATAATTGTGTGTTGTTAGAAATGTAAGCGAGCTATTTGATTAGTTTCAAAATATGTAATAGAACAAGTAGTTTTTATCTTAATTTCATACCCTGTCTTACTGGTCTCATTTCCCAAGGGGAGGGGTGGGGGTGAGTAACTGCCATAACTTATACATGGCTTGGAGTAGCATTTAATTAGTTCAAACTTAATAGAAACAAGCAATTTATCCAATGCCTCTTTCAATCCTGAACACAGTTTCTCCTTACACCTCTACCGAACAACTTGATGGCATGCACAACTGGATAGTATTGAACACAGTTTCTCTGGTTCTTCTACCACACCGATGGATAACATTGAATACAGTTCTGCACTCATGCAGCAAGGGGGGGGGGTGTGAATGACATCATGGGTGGGCGGGGGTGATTTAATGGAACATTATGGATACCGCAATGAAGTGGGCTCTGATGATAGGTACAGCGCAGCTGAGAAATATCTCAAAATCCAAAGCAAAATAAAACACTATTGAATATTTTTAACATAATGGACCTTTCCATTTTTAGCCATGCCCCGACCAACTCTAGCTAAGCTCCACCCACACCTCGCTCGTGTTGGGATCGATCGATCTCTAAACTTTCTGACTATCAATTTCCAGAAAACTATACAGGTAAGCTGTTGAATATTTTGAAACTAATTTGATTGGGTGCTGTAACAGCGCCCAGTCAAATTAGTTTCATAATATTCAACAGCATGTTTATTAAATAGTAAAAACATACAATTCTTACAACGTGTCGGACTATTAAGAGTTAAAGACGGGCCTAATAGAATCATTTATGACGTAATGATTATGACGTCATCCTACACGCTGTTTAGCTGATTATGTCATATAACATCAGCTCATCAATGGATACTCTGGATAGGTGAATTGGATTGCATCTTCCCATCAGATTATGCTAAAAATATTCAGAACATTTCTTACTAACTAACATGTTTTTTGTTTTGGAAACATGTTAACGTATCTATATTCTGTACTGTAAATACATTTATATACTGTACTGTAAATACATTTATATACTGTACTGTAAATACATTTATATTCTGTACTGTAAATACATTTATATTCTGTACTGTAAATACATTTATATTCTGTACTGTAAATACATTTATATTCTGTACTGTAAATACATTTATATACTGTACTGTAAATACATTTATATACTGTACTGTAAATACATTTATATACTGTACTGTAAATACATTTATATACTGTACTGTAAATACATTTATATTCTGTACTGTAAATACATTTATATTCTGTACTGTAAATACATTTATATTCTTTACTGTAAATACATTTATATACTGTACTGTAAATACATTTATATACTGTACTGTAAATACATTTATATTCTGTACTGTAAATACATTTATATTCTGTACTGTAAATACATTTATATTCTGTACTGTAAATACATTTATATACTGTACTGTAAATACATTTATATACTGTACTGTAAATACATTTATATACTGTACTGTAAATACATTTATATACTGTACTGTAAATACATTTATATACTGTACTGTAAATACATTTATATTCTGTACTGTAAATACATTTATATTCTGTACTGTAAATACATTTATATTCTGTACTGTAAATACATTTATATTCTGTACTGTAAATACATTTATATTCTGTACTGTAAATACATTTATATTCTGTACTGTAAATACATTTATATTCTGTACTGTAAATACATTTATATTCTGTACTGTAAATACATTTATATTCTGTACTGTAAATACATTTATATTCTGTACTGTAAATACATTTATATTCTGTACTGTAAATACATTTATATACTGTACTGTAAATACATTTATATACTGTACTGTAAATACATTTATATACTGACCTCATCAAAAAATGGCCTGAACTCCTGAAATAAAGAGAAAAAATGCCTTAAAAACTGATAATTTAATAATATCAATCATGCAAAATTAACAAAGAGATGTAATAAAAAACAGTTACTTCTACTTGACCACACCCTGTCTTTTGTCCGTCAGTGGATTATGTCAACTTTTTAACAATGTTAATTATGTCGCCAATAATCACTAAGTCAACAATATGCATCATTTCCTACATGGAATCTCATGCCTAGTTGTTTAATATTTTGAAATGTTGTTGTTGGCAACAATTTTGAAAGTAATTTAACTGGAGGCCATTGCTTCATTAGGCAGCAACAGCTTCCAGTAAAATTATTTTCAACAGTACTGGTTACAGGGCTCTGAATTTATTACAGATTTAAATGATCTGTTGATCATGTATTTTCTCAGTTATGTAGATGGAAAATGCATATTTTTATTATTTTTATTTGTGGTTAAACGCATCGCATTTTGATATCCGTTTAACAGATTATTTAAGGTGCATATTCACACCAAACTGCTTGAAAATAAAATTGTTAAAATCGTAATCTTTTAGAGGCGTAACTTGCGTGCTTCGATAGAAGGAAACGAAATAAATCTTAACATATGATGATTTCATTCCGTCTAAATGAATTACATATTTTTAGTTGTGAATTTGAATTAGGGACTCGGTGCCTTTAATTCAATTTCACAACGTAAATTATATTAATTTACACGTAATGAAATCATCATATGTTAAGATTTATTTTGTTTCATTACATCTAGGCACAGAATTTAAGCCTAAAAACGAATACAATTTTATTTTGATCCATTCTGTTGTAAATATGCACCTTTAAACGTGCACAGCCCTAGAGATTATACATATGAAGAAGGTAAGATCATGACAAAACAAAATCATGACCAGTCGGTTATCCCTAAGCTAGTCGGGGAAAAAAAATTGCAAATGTAGGTTTCTGAGACATGGTTCAGACACAAGTTTAAAAAATTTTCGTCCTTCAAGGGAGAGAAGTCTGGGTAATATTGACAGATTTTGCCAAACCAAAATCATGACACGGTGACTATCCGTAATCTTTTCACTGAAATGAAAATTGTGAGCATAAATATGGCATGGACACAAACATTTTGACGAACTTATGACGAAATTAAGGGAGATAATTCTGGCAGATATACAGATTTTGCCGAAACGATATCATGACATGTCATCTTTCCCTAATCTATTTTGCTAGAACTAAAATTTCAAGCGCATGTTTAAAATGTTCTGGGATAAGGCCGGAGCAACAAGAATTCTGACAATTTTAGTCTTTAAAGGCAGATAACTCTGGCAAATAATGATGTCATCTATCCCTAAACTATTTGCTAAATATTTGCGAGTGTAGGTTAAAAACCTTCTGGACATGGAAATTCCAACAAATTTTAGTCTTTTAAGGGAGATAACTGTACCGAATAAGGACAGATTTTTCCAAAACAAAATCATGACATGTCGCCTATCTCTAATCTATTCGCTGAACCCAAATTTTCGCAAACATAGTTTAAAAACTTTTAGAGACATGTCCCGGACACTAAATGGATGGATACATAGTACGAATGCACTTCATGCGGGTGTATAAAAGTGAAACACACGCTCACAAACACAGAGATGTTTATGATTGTCCACAAGCTATTAACAGATAGCAGTAATCTGCAAAAAAGAGCAGTGGTTATGATGTAGAAGCTGACTTTATGGTCAAGATGTCAGGAAATATAATTAAAATTTCGCTTAGTGAATGTCCATATCCAGGGCAAAATGGAACTATTCTTTGAAAATTTACCACTGAAATGACAGGCTCAGTTATCGATAGAGCTGGGCGGTCTGATGGTAGTACTGTGAGGACCGCGGTATACCGTAAACCGATACCGTTGACATTTCCAAATACCGTGAATACCGTCCATAATGTTTGAGCAATATTTGAGAAATAGATCCATAAAAATCTGACTTGACCAAGGGTAAATGGGCGCTAATAGTGCCAAAAATACTGGCATCCCTAACTATTAGCCGAGTTGAGGTGAAAGGGTTGTTGTAAAAACAAACGTCAAGACGTCAATTACAAAATAATGACAGGCAGATTTGTATGTCAAACGTATGTCTTGAAAGTCTCACGGTAAAATTGCCTTATTTAAAACATCTAAACTCATTCTCTGGCCGTCCGCCGGTAGTAATTACACTATAATATTTTCCCTATTCCCGTTTCTATTATTTGTAATTTATTACTCCAAGCATTTTGTCACCGAACAAACACGCTCGAATAACAAAATAACATACAAACTGCGTGATATTCAAACACAACAGCGATCTCGCACCAGACGTATCTGATTGGTTGTTCATGAACTAGACCGTGGGAAAATACATCATTATGCTGAATTTATCAATGAAAATTTACTAAAACGTAGTATTTGCTCGCGCCGTTTTGATCACGTGCTAATTTATTAACAACGAGCAGCGTTGAAGTCGTAATTTTTTATTTTTCTGGCTTGTTTTAAGAAATGCCTTTAAGGATTAAATCCAGTTTAAGTAATGACACCTAAAAATTATAGTGTTTTAGTTTTTGTAATTCATTTTTCAACTGGCTACACGTTGGAAGTTCACGGAAATAGCTTTTTACACGCATTGTTCACGTGAAGCATGGCGAGTAACGAGTCTGCACATCGGGTACTCGGTAATTATCAGAAGCTTTGGAATCGGCTATATTCAATGTCGTGTTATATGCTTGTGTATAGGCCCGTTTTCGCAAGTAACCAAATATACGACTCCAACAGAAATAAAAGAGTACAACACTGGCCTCGTTTAAATACTCACAGACTTTGTCTGGACTCTGTTTATCAATGCGCTCGACTGCCAAAATAAAACTTACCGTTTGCTGGTCGCACGCATTAATAGCAAGTACAATCCAGATTGAAAGTAGCGCGCTCCAATGTCTCAAACAGCGGGTTATAGTTAGCGAGTCGACCACACACTTTGACCGATATTCCCGTGAATGATATTATGTCAATAAAAATAGTGACCTAATAAAGTCGTGAAAATAAACAGTCACAATAGCCATAATGTTTTTCTTCTCTAAATCAGAAAGCCGATTTATTTATTTTACCTATATTTACCGTTGATTGGAGATGGAAATGAAATCTTGAATCTTGAAAAGGAATTGAAAAAAATTGTTCTAATTTCGTGGCATGCCTCAACCTCAGATGACGGTATACCGTGGTATTTTTTCATGGTACCGATACCGTCATGTAAATGTCAATACCGCCCAGCTCTAGTTATCGAGCAAGTCATTTCAGTGGTAAATTAAAAAAATTTCCTCTTGGCCTACAAATGGGCATTTCATTGAGATGTTTGATGGTCAGCTAGGCGGATCAAGTAGTGGCCTTACCGTTAACTCTTGTTCAGTAATACCATCCATGATTTTATAATTAGTTACAACATATTCAACAGCATATTTTTAATATCATAAAGAATTTGTGATTTGTGGTCTTCAAGCGTTAAATTGTTCAGTTGTGTAAATATTTGGCGAACCAAGCATTATCAAGCTTAACCAACTTTAGACTAAATTCTCAGGATTTGGCTTCAAATAATAAGCCATGCTGAATAATAAAATCAAAAACGATTTAATAGAAAATAGCTCTATCCAGAGGCAGCAACAACTGTCATTCAAATTGTTTTCAGTATCATTAGAATGAGTATATAAACCCAGCAATATAATAATTATAATGAATGTCATAAATAACTCATTGTCAATAATACGGCAAGGGTGGGGGGTGTGTGTGTGGGGGGATTCAACACATTCTTTTCCAGTACTACATATTAGCACATAGCTGTAATGTTTTTAAGATTAAAGCCGAACTGTTGACTCATGTCAAAATATCCAATACTATGACAGCAATCAATCTGCTTGCATACTTGATAAGATTCCCAAAACATTCCCTCTGTATGAATAACATGTTTTTGATGAATTTACAATTTAATAGACATCCTGTTGAGTGTTGCATATTTTAGAACAAATTTGACTGAAAGCTGGTGCTGTCATGTAGCATTATTTTGAGAACCATTTGACAGAAAGTTGCTGATGTTTGTGAATTTCTGCCTCAATTGGCAAGGCTCCTAGATAACATACCAGCGTCACGATTCCAGTAGAACTGTAACTGGTTTGGTAGTTTCAAACAAGAGGCTCAAGGGCCTGTGGCGCTCACCTGGACCATTGGCATTTAAACCATTTACATTTAAATAGACATGAAGGACGATTTTCAGAAAATCGAAGATGGCCACCAAAAAATTGACCAATTAAGATTCATATTTTAATATGTTGAAGTCTACTGTCATAGGATCATTCCACCTAAGTTTTGTTGAAATCGGCCTATTGATTGAAGGAGTACCCTTTTTAAATGGGTCCGGAAAATCAGATGGCTGCCAAAACATTGACCTATCAAAATTCTGAATAGGATTTCTAGAGCGTACGACAATCGGATCGTCCCAGCCAAATTTGGTTGAAATTGCCCAAGCGATTAATGAGCAGTAGCATTTTATACAAATTCCCATTTTCCCGAAAATCAAAGATGGCCACCATCAAAATCAAGCCGTCAAAATTGTGTATACATGCCGTCTTCCAGCTAAATTTGGTTGAAATCGTCCAAGCGGTTAATGAGAAATAGCCATTTAACTGACTCCCCAAAATATTCAAAAAATTCAAGATGGCTGGTGGAAAAATTTACCAATCAAAATTCTGTATACAAGTTCTAAAGTCTACTGCCCTAGGCTCATTCCAGCCAGTCCAGTTGAAATCGCCCAAGCAATTAATGAGGAGCAACGTTTTTAACAATTTTCTGCCAATTTTTCGGAAAATTTAAGATGCACACACACACCACACCCCCCCCCCCCCCCCACCAAGACCGACCAAATTGACCAATAAAATTTCTGTATACAAGCTATACGACTTTAGGGTCCTTCCAGCCTAGTTTAAGCGGTTAATGATGAGTAGCCTTTTAACTGATTTACATACATTTTCAGAAAATCCAGGATGGCTGCCTAAGAAAATGACTAATCAAAATTCTGTATACATACAAGTTCTGAAACCTACCAGCCTAGTATCCTTTCAGCCAAGTCTGGTTAAAATTGCTAAAGCAGTTAATGAGTAGTGCTTTAAACGATTTCCAACCATTTTTCGGAAATTTCGAGATGGATGCCATAAAAATGGACCAATCAAAATTCTGTATATAAATTCTGTAGCTAGGGTTCTTCCATCTAAGTTTAAAATTTCCCAAGTAGTTTTCGACGAGAGGGCTTTTAAGTGATTTCCAGAAATTTTAAGAAAATCATACCAGAGTATTATCCTCCAGCAAGGTCTGGTTGAAATTGTCCCAGCGTTTAATGATACATAGCGTTTTAAACAGGTTCTGAAGCCTACCCACTACAATTTCTTGCCACCTTACTGTATATACCTCAAAACCATGATCGCGGGAGTGAAATTATTACCTGGGATGGTATAAATATTGCATATTTTTAATAAGCATGGTTTATAAAATCAAAATTAATCCTAATTTTAACATTAAATGGTGTAGCGAAAATATATAAATCACGTCATATTGCTTTCTCTCCTGTTTTTGGAGGCGAGAGGTGGTGCGTTCACAAATCTCATAGCTAATTGAGATGGTATGCACGCTTTAGCCAGCAAGGTGAACTATCCGAGATGTTTCTGAAGGCTAACTATTATTAATAAAATATATAAATCACGTGATATTGCTCACTCTCCTGTTTTTGGAGATGAGAGGTGGTGTGTTCACAAATGTGATAGCTAAATGAGACGGTATACACGCTTTAGCCAGCAAGGTGAACTATCCGAGATGTTTCTGAAGGCTAACTATTATTAGTAAACAGGTACTCGGTAAATGCGGAGCAGATATAAACATTAGATGTCTAAGGATCTAAAGTACATTCCTAATATCACGTGATTTGTATGTTTTCACAAAGACGACATGAATATCAAATTTTAGGATTAATGTTGATGTAATAAATGATGATTATAACAGAGTATGCAATATTTAGGTTGTCCAATATAATAATTTCACTCTCGCAATGATGGACAGGGTCTACATTAAGCCAAGGTGTAAGGCGGCAATACCGGGAGATTTTGTCCTATTTTCGTGTTATTAACAATCGTTCTTTAAGCATCTTGGTGACTGGATTTCAAGTTTTTGTTGCAATTTACAAATTAGAAGTCACATTCGGTTAAAACTGATAGGAAAACTCATAGCGAAGCCAATATGGATACATAAGCCAAACCGCGCAGTCCAAATCAACCCGAGACCAATTCGCCCCGTGAATTCATATACCATAAAATAGCTATACGATATCAAAATATCGCGATTTTTTTCAACACAATATATCACGATATGACCTATGACAATATCGTGCAAGCCTAGATGGGTGTAAATTTCTTGTTATTTACTAACTGACTTTGTCTAATTTCCTAACAGAGAGTGAGATTATGATACTGAACAAGGACACAAATATGTTGCTGCAGGTGGTGGCCAGGTGTTAAAATCCTCACTTTTCCACTCACTTTTAAGACCTCAAGGTGCTGTGGTAAATGGATGACCTCATTCTCAGGCAAGGTCATCAATGGAAGAATTCAAGTGCTGGAATTTGTATTGCTTATTAAGAAAAGATGACCTAAATAAAGTTTGGATTCATGCCCTCATTAAATGCGAGATGATTCCATGGATGATTTCAAATTCTTGAACATCGCTGGTGGTGGCGACAGTGGTGGTTGTTATGAATGATGATGGTGGAAAACAAAAGGTACTCTGTAATGTCTGTAACCTAGGAGGGGTTCAAACGCCCTGACACAGACTCCACCTGATCCACATCTGCCATCATCATTATCACCCATCTGCAAAAACAGCAGCAGCAGAATCATATGTTGTAGCAGCAGCAATAATTCTTATTATCCCCATGTTTAAAGAAAAATGTCTGGGATATTGTAATCACCTCCATCCGCCTGTCTGTCCATCACATTGTCTCCTCCCAAACTGTTGGGTGGAATTCAACCAAATATGGTTTGTGGGTTACCCATAGGAATGCAATATTTAGATTTGACTCCGCCCCCAGGGGTGTGGGGCAGGGTGTCAAAACACTTGTAATGGAACTCCCCTGAAACCGTTAGACAGAATTAAACCAAATTTGATATGTGTGCTACCCATTTGATTGCGGAGTGCAAGAGGTCATTTACAATTGGCTCTGCCCTCAGGGTGTGGACCAAAGAGGTCAAATTTTAACCTACGGAAATTGATTGTAATGGATCCCCTCCGAAACATTTAGACAGAATTCAACCAACTTTGGTATTGAGTTACCCATATCAATGTGGAGTGCATCATGAGCACATTTACATTTGGCCCCACCCCCTTTGGGTGTGGGATGGGGTCAAAAGGTCAAGAAATAAATTGTAATGCAACCTCTTCAAAACTGTTTGACGGAATTCAACCAAATTTGGTATGAGAGTTACCCATATCAATGTGGAGTGGATGAGCACATTTATATTTGGCCCCACCCTCTCGCGCATGGTGGATGGGGTCAAAAGGTCATGAAATTTATTGCAATGCAACTCCTCTGACACTGTTGGATGAAATTCAACCAAATTTTATGTGAGCTACCCATGTGATTGCGGAGTGCAAATGTACATTTACATTTGGATCCACCCCCGGGGTAGGTTGTGTATGTGGGGTGTGTGTAAAAAATGTAATGCGGTGAATGTGAGGATTTGCGATGATGTGTCATCGACCGGGCAATCTAGTTGTTTTACTATTGTCCTCATGTAGCAACATGACCACCACTTTCTCATGGCAGCTAAATTTTGGAGGTTACTGGGACCTCGCAACTATAAATCTGGGGTCCTAACCTGTAATCTGGAGCTCTCAAGCTGAAATTCTCACGCAGTTTTCCTCATCCATGCTAAAATTAGAGTACTATAGGCCCACAGCTATGAATTATGGGGGTCCAGTCAGTGTTAAAATCCACACATGGGATGGGGTCAATTACATTTTATCAATTCCAATTACAATTCCACCTCAATTCATTTTATCAATTCCAAATCAATTCATTTTATTAATTCCAATTCCACCCAGAAAAGTTCAACTCCAATTCCATACCAATATTTACTTGAGATCAACTTTGTTATATTTTAACCATTTAATGCCTAAGGTTGGCCAAGAAAAACTAGATTTATCACTAGCAAATGTGCATTTGCAGGATAAGAGAAGACTATTAAAAAAAATATTTAACAATGCAATGACTGGCTCTGTTATGGAGTCAGCCATGCAACTGGTAAATTTTCAAAAATAGTCTCTTAGCATACATATGATTCTTCCTCAAGACCAGTGCAGAAGGCATTTTTGGCTGGCTTCTCCGTTAATATTTAAAACAATTAGAATAAAAATTCTTGTTGCCAATAGGTAGTTATATCTTTCAGTCAAATTATTGTCCAAAAAGTAAACATTCAGCACAGCTTATTTTTAGTTTATTTGACTTAATTATAGCTTAATGCCGACTTTTTTTCTGATGAATATGACTAAAGGTTAATGTCATGTCTAATTATTATAGATACATGTAAACCTTGCTATATAATTGTTTGCATTAAAAAGTATTAGAATACAATGTATATAGTACAGTACTGAGTGAGAGTACTGAGCACATGTATGTAGAGTTCTAATAACACCTCTAGTCCAGGTGTCTGTGTTTTAAAAGCTGAGACATTTCAAGGAGGGGGTTGTTCAATGATTCCTTTGTTACACAGGAGGGTATAATTACAGGGCAATTACCTTGTAATGTACTCCTTTCTTCACCCATTTCATTCCATGCAGATGATAGTTATTACTTTACTGAACACTAATGCTAATATCTTGATGAATAATTTTAACACAATTTGGTTATCTTGGTTCTAGGTTATATATTTGAAATCATTTGAACTAATTTGTATGATTTTAAAGATGGCATGATTTCATAGAGATGAAAACCTGTTCCCAGGGAATGCAGAATGAAATGAGTTCAAGATCAGTGGATTTGATTGAATAAAGGAGTTACAAAGCTCACATAGAATAAAAAGGTTAATTGGTCACTTGTCCTGGAGAATTGAGTTCATTCAATAACCCATTAAAGTTCATAGGATTTATCAGATCTTTATTTTGTCAATTCAGAGAGCGAGAGAATACTTTTGAAAATTTACCACTGGAATTACTGGCTCAGTTATCCAGTTGTCCACTCCAGTTGTAAATTTTCAAAAATAGTCTTCCATTTGCCTGCCAATGCACATTTCTGAAACTCATTGCAGGTGTTTTGGCTGGCTTAGGTGTTAAGGGGTTAAGGGCTAACTGGCTCATCACTGAATTATCAGCATCTCAAATTCTAGTCTTCAAACCAAACATATTTAACTAAGCTGTTAAAATTAATTTTAATAGAAACTGTTGCAGCCATATGAGACAAAAGTATTCAGTCAAATTAATTGTAAAATATTCAATAAAGCATCTAATAACCGCTGGCATATTAAATATCATCAACCTGCATATAGAATGAAATGTGGTAAAAGATATCATATAGATCATTTAGGATGAAATGCATTAAGGGCATATAAAGAGCAGTGTATAATTTACAGATATTACATGTACATTTTATAGCCAACAATGTTCAGTAAATCTATCACAAATATGAATGGGATTGATTCAAATTGAATTGGAATTTATCAATACCAGTCAATTCAAATTATCAATTCCAAATCCAATTCCGGTGTCTTAAAATTTTATCAATTCCAGTTCCAGACTCCTCAGATTTATCAATTCCAATTCCGGAATTGAATTGGAATTGACTGATCAATTCCAATTCCAATCGGAATTGACCCCAACCCTGAACCACACACTCTGAAATCTGGCTGACACAATATGCCCAATTGAAATCTGGTGTTCCCAAGCAGTATTTCTCATATATGCTAAAATGAGAGGGCACAATGGACTCACGACCATGAACTATGGTGGTCACATGCTAGATTTTGTTTTGTACAAAAACCTATAAAACTACTTCTATTACATAATTATACAATATTTTCAGGAGTCCCATGGGACCCACTGCCAATGCTTTTGCGGTCACAAGCTGCATTTTGGACCTATCTACTCTCAAAATGACCATTATGAGAATTCCTGTAAGTAGCTCTACCAATTATCATTTTAATATTTAATATGTGCATGTTTTGTGTTTACAAAGATGACTTGAGAAGTATATACTTGTGAAAAATACACTACAAGTACCTCACAAAATTAATTTATAAAACACATTTTCCCATGAAATAAAAGTTAACTTAACATATCAATTAATTCTTTGAATGTCTGTGCACAAGTAGAAATAAATGCTATCACTTTTTACTTTTTTCGATACCAAACATTTCAGAGCCGTAACTTTTAGTGTAAACATCAACATCCGGACATAAAACTACTAGACACAGACACCTAATCTATCCTACTATCTGTTTTCTTAATGTTTTTTATTCATCCAATTAAATATCATGTTGTAAAAACATGGCAGAAAAGGGTCCTCCTTTTCCCCCAGAAAAAAGCAACCAAAAATCTGTCTCTTATATTGACTCAGGAAGAGTGATCTCCGCTGCGCCACAGTCGAATAAAAAATAAACTCTATGGACCCAACTTACTCTAACTTTTAGCCCAGTCGAATACAGCCAATGACAGAATGGCTGTATTCGACTGGGAATTTTCAGTAGAGTAAATTTAAGTTGCCAGAATGTGCTCTACGCAAACGTAGCAGTCGAATGAAAAACATTAAGCAGTATGAGCGCAGCGAGCCCATCATAGTTCCCGTGTGGACTAGTATGGAAGGTGCAGAAACCAACTAAATCGCTAAAATTTAACTATTTTGAAAATAAAATCCACCTTTCAGCGCTGGTTTCAGACATAGTAAATGCTGAATAATAGTAGAATTCAGCTCAGAAGTCATGCATTTTCAAATTTTGCGTGACATACTTCGAATAATATGATCATACCTAGTCCGTCTCGCGGAAGTCCGACTCGTGGAAGTCAGTTAGGACTCGTGGGTGGACTCGCGGCCGTGGCGGGTATTCAATATTGGACTCGCGATATTGGACTCGCAGTAATCCAACTTAGAGTCATACATTCGAGATTCGGCGTGATAAAGACACGAAATCACGCCTCTATTTTTAGATTGAGCCCTCCTATGATGCTTACTATGAATATTTCAGAAACTACAGGAGCACGGCATAGGATTATATGCTGTAAAAGTCAACAATTATATGCTGGATAAAAGGACAAATTTGTCCCCGTGTTGTGTTGTTGATATATTTCTTCCGCGGGGTGTAAGGTCAACCACGTGTCTATCTTGGAAATAACGTTGACGAAAGCTGTTGCTGTTGCGTTTTAGTTTTTAACCACAAAATTAGCATACGAGTTAGGGCCCTCACACGCCCCCACAGACAGTCATCAACCCAAGTGCGGAAAATCGCTCCATTAGCGTTATTGAAAACGCTTCAAGGATGTCTATTTTGAAAACAATGTTGCTGAAAGCTGTTGCTATGTACGCTTATTGGAATCGCTTTTAAACCTGAATTCCCAGAGTCTAATTTTCAAGGTAACTATACAGGGAATATTTTGAAACTAATTTGACTTGAGTCTGCCCAGTCAAATTACTTTTACAGTATGTGGATCAAACATATATACAATTCGTACACTTGACGAATGATTGGATCTTCATGACGAAGCCAGGTAGCCTACGTGAAATTATGAGAGTGACATCAGCGAACTTGAGATGCGTGTGATTATTATGTCGGATACTTGAGTGTTAGGTCGGATCCCTCCATTATATATGCTAACTCTATGTTATACAGACCCGATATGACAACATTGTGTGATGTTGAATATTTTGAAATTAAAATACCTGGAAGCTGTTGCTATCTAAGGCAAGAATGGCCTCAGCTCAAAATCTTCTAGAGCTTTCGTATATGTTGGATTGAAATTGAAGTAAATTGCGTTTCGTCGGGGAAATAACAATTTGCAGGTGGAGACCTTTCTTTGAAAATTCCCGACTTTTACAGACAATAGATGCAAAGAATATGGCGTCCATTTACTACAACGATTCATACACGCTGGTTAGTATTGCATGCTGGGTAAATTGAACAAAAATCAACAACCATCTCATATCTCATGCAAACATGTTTCTATTTAATGGGAGATCTTTAACAGTGGCTTTGATCATAGTTACATAACACTAGCTGCAACCACGCCTTGATGGAATTAAACTTAGATGGCAAACAATGTCTTCTGCAGACATGCAAGCTATATTGTGTATCTCTGTTATTAGGCGTCTCACCTGGATAGATATCTAGATTACAGGTGTTTATTGCAAGCATGTTTTCGCGGGATTTCTTCATGTCACCTTATCCAGAGACATGTGCAGACGTCTTTGTTGTTATCATGATTGTTACCATTATTAAGTCAATTTGAACAATCATGGATAACCCGGATGATAATTCGCTTCGGTTCAATGGAGGTTATATGAAATTACTGCTATTAAGAGTATTATGCAATGTGGTGTATTTGTTACTGCTGGCAACTCTCGTGTCAATATTTTATCTTTTACTGAGTCAATAGCAAAGAAACTAGTGTACATTTCCCAGCAATTTTTGGTGGACGATGTCGCTGTGTACGACAGCAACATCTTTCACCAAATTTGTTGATAAATGAACTCCAGAATGATTATCTGTTAATTTAATATTGAAAATTCAAAATTTTGACATCAGAGTGGTGTCAATGACAATGATACAGTGACGCACGCAAACCTAATCGCATCCTGTTGCCTAAGCTTAGTACACATTCATGCATTTTCCCGGCAACGACAATGCGGCGACGACAACGCGGCAAATGCAATGATAATGCTCCAATGATAACGCAGCAAAGGCAACGGCAATGCAGCGGCGACAACGAGAATGCGACAACGACAACGTTGCAAATGCAACAGCAATGCGGCGGTGACAATGTGGCAAATGCAACGGCGACAACGCGGAAAAGGCAATGCGGCGGCGACAACACGGTCAAGGCTCTGCTCACCCACCCAGAGCAGACAATCAGAATCTGTTTGTGTGGGAAAATAACCGTTTGAACCTCGTAAGACACTTTGTTAAAGCGGAGGTCTTAGTTTCTCAGACCATTGTCCAGTTTCTAACCCTTTCAACAAGATATATGAAGTCAGACCATTGTCCAGTTCTGAACCATTTCAACAAGATATGAAGCCAGACCATTGTCCAGTTCTGACCCCTTTCAACAAGATATATGAAGCAGACCATTGTCCAGTTTCTAACCCTTTCAACAAGATATATGATGTAAGACCATTGTCCAGTTTCTAACCCTTTCAACAAGATATAAGAAGTAGAAATATATTTCTGATGCACGAAAGTTTGAGTTTTGTGGAACTATAATAGGACTGGAAGTTGGTGCGCCATAAGCAGCAAACAGCTTTCAAGGCGAATTCGGTTCAAAATAATGCACATTACAATTCTTAAACTAGATTGCCCGGTTGAAGACGCATAATCGCAAATCCCCATGTTCACTGCTTTGACCTTTTGACACTCCCGAAAACAACCCCTTGGGACGGAGCCAAATGTAAATGTCCTTTTGCAGTCCGCAATTATATGGGTAATTGGATATTATATTATATTATATATTGGATAAATACTCACATATCCAATTTGGTTGAATTTCATCCAACATAGTCAGAGGAGTGGCATTACAATCAATTTTATGACCTTTTGACCCCATCCACCACCACACTGGGGGAGGGGCCATATGTAAATGTGCTCAACCACTCCCCAGTGATATGGGTAACTCATACCAAATTTGATTTAAATCCGTCAAACAGTTTCGGAGGAGTTGCATTACAATGAATTTCATCGCTTATGATCATGTCGATATTCACTTACAGGACTGGCGGTATGATCAGCGAACGAAAACAAGAAGAAGAATTTCCTTTCAATTTTCCTTTCTCCGAGATCTAACAATACTCACCATTCTATTACTTCTGATATACAGCTGGCCCTGACAGCTGGCTCTATGACTATAGACTTAGTAAGCTTTACCGACTCCTGGAACCGGGTACTCGGCTCCCAACTGCCGAGTACCCGTCCGCCATGAAGCTCATATTGTTTGCATAGCCACCAAACAAGAGAAACCCATGGCTTGCCTCCGTGGGGCTGGGAGGCTGGGTCCGTAATAGAATGGTGAGTATTGTTAGATCTCGGAGAAAGGGAAATTGAAATTTCCTTCATTCTCCTTCGATCAATACTCACCATTCTATTACTTCTGATATACACCAGATTTAGTCAGTAACCTGGTGGGAAGGGGCAAGCCATAACTGCTACTTTTGCCCCTTGGAGAAAAAGCTAGACTTAAACTTGATTAAAGGAGACCTAAAAGGACCATCAAGTTAACGGAACCGAATCACATTCGCATCACTGCACCCCCACCCCCCTTTTTCTCCTAAGAAAAGGGAGAAAACATGCATCTCGCCTGAAAACACAAATATGCCAAGAGGGTTAACTGTATATATGTATGTCTGGGAATGAGCATGAATATATAAGATGAATGAACATGATATATAGACATAATACAAAAAACTCTCAATCTTGAATTACCTCACGATATATGGATTCCAGACGTGGGGCCTCCAACCATTCACTTGTCCGGCCATCAGTGACACAATCTGGTTGACATCCTCTTGCTCGACCACGTCTGCTTACAAATGCCAAAAAAGGGAGAAGTGCAGTGTGGTCGTATAAGTATCATTCCAAAACAGCTAAAGCGAGTGGATTGGAGGAGTCTGACACATCCCTCATATAGTAATCCGTGAAAGAGGACTCACAGTGCCATTGTGCAACAGCCATGATGTTCTCTAACGGAACACCATTGTAAAGGGTGGTCGAGGCGTCTATTCCTCTAACATTGTGTGCCCTTGCGCATTGCACATGGTGCCCAGTCGCAATCTCATGGGTAGTCTGAATGCATTCGACTACCCAACGAGAGATAGAATCCATGGATGCGGCACTATATGGCTTCTTATGGCAGATCCACAGAGGTCTATCATTCGACCGTAATGAGTCTGTCCGTTTTCTGTACTTAGTCAAAGCATGGACTGGGCACCAGACACTGGCATCACGATCAAACCTAGTTAGTTTCGGTATAATGATCGGTTTGCCGGGATATCTCAAACATTGATTCTTTGACATTGATTCTTGGCAGTAGATGCAGACCCTCTCCGGAGACAATAAATCGGTCCCTCTCTGTTGAAAGTGCATGGATCTCACTGCGCCTTCTAGGTGAGGAAGCTGCCAATAGAAAGACCGCCTTTAGAGTCAAATGCTTTAGACTAGCCGAATGCAACGGTTCGAAAGGGTGCTTGGCCAGTACATTAAGCACTAAAGATAGACTCCAGGCTGGAATGACTACCGGTTGTCTCGGTCGGAGATTGCTCATTCCCTTCACCATCACATTTAACTGGGCCACCTCTGGACTATCCCTGTTGGCTAGACAAGGGATAACGGATGCCAAAGCTGACTTGTATCCAGCAATTGTGATGGGAGCTAGTCCTGAAAAGAACAGCTCACAGAGAAAGTCTGCTATTTGCTGAATAGTGGATTGAAAGGTATCAATACCCTTTTCTTCACACCAGTCTGCAAATCTGTTAACCTTGTTGTTATATGACTTGAAGGTTGACCTCCTTCTCGCAGCCGCGATGAAATCAGCAGCTTGTCGAGAAAAGCCTTCCGACGTGGAACGTTGTTTGATAACATCCACGCAGTCAATTTGAACATTTGGGACGCTTGTGTAGGAAGCGTCCCTTGGCCTGGGAGATTATGTTCGGAATCTCGGGCAACTGCACTGGGTTTTCCACCAGCAGATCTAGCAGATCCGTGAACCACGCCCAGCTTGGCCAATACGGCGCTATTAGCAGGACCAGATACGGCTCCTCGCTGATCTTCACCAATACCTTCGGCAGAAGGATGGTGGGTGGGTACATGTAAGCGTGCATCCCTCTCCAGCTTATCGCCAGAGCGTCTGTATCAATGGCATTTGGATCTGGAATCGGCGAGACATAAGTCATGATTTGAGCATTTTCCCTTGTGGCGAACAAGTCCACGTTGGGTTTGCCCCAATGCTCGAAGATCCTTCGCAGAACTGGAGGGTTGAGGGACCATTCTGTTGGCAGAATTCTCTGTCTGCGAGACAAAGCATCCGCCAGAATGTTCAATTGGCCAGGAATATGAGCTGCTTTCAAAACAACCGAGTAATTCCTGCACCATTGAATCAAGTGCCACACCTTGATACACAGTGTGGGTGACTTGGTCCCGCCTTGGCGATTTATGTACAACTCCTGTTCATCGGAATGTGGAAATATGCATCTTTCAGATCGATCGATACACACCACATTCCCTTCCTCAATCCTGCCATTACCGACCTCGGCGTTTCCATCTGGAACCGAGGCGTATGGATAAACCAATTTAATGGCCTGAGATTGAGTACGGGTCTCCATCTCCCTGTGCTCTTGGGGACAAGGAACATATTGGAACAGAAGCCTGGAGTGGCGGCGGAAAGTCCCACCACTCCGGCATGTACCCCTGGGATAACCATCCCAGGACCAGACTGTCTGACGTCACACCTCGCCAGGCCTCGACGAAACGCATGAGCCTTCCACGCACCATAGACGCCTCGACGTCTAATGGGGTTGTCCGGCTCGCGGTCCGCTCACCCCCCCCCCCCCTTTCTCAACGAGAGAGAACCATTTCCGTCCTGGCGTGGCAGGTATAACTGGCACCGCTGTTCCTGTCGCACAGGTGCGGTCCAGGCGGATACGAAGGGAGCTTTCGTACCCTCAGGTACGATCCACTCCCTTCTTTCCGCCCTTGGAGGACTTACCCGTACCCTTGCCCTTCCCGCCTCTAGGGCGATCCGGAGCAACACTGGGGAGGGTAGGGGCCTCCACAACCTTCCTGGCTTTCTTAGCCGGCGGCGGCTGAGAAAAATCCAGACGAAGCAGAAGTCGCCGCAGGCTTAGCTTTCGCCTTGCCTTTCTGCTTCTTCTGCTTCTTCGAAGGTTGGCCAGCTAACGGCTTCCCTACAGCCCCTAGTGCGTGCGCTTGCCGCACTAGCTCCAGCTGTAGGTTTACCGCCAACTGATCCTGCGCAATGCTGGCAGTGTCCTCTAGGATGGCCCGCGCCTGGCCACCGAAGATGCTAGGCCCTGTCAGGGGTGTCACAAGAAGACGCTTCCTGACTGCCGTAGCTGGACGCATATGGTAAAGAACCATTTGCCTCTTGGACTTTGTCACACACGCTTGCACCCTTGCCAGTGCGTCCATAGACAGCACCAAGCCGTCATTGACGCACGAAAGCGCCACAGGGCGGCCTGCCCCCGCTTCAGCCCACACCGACTGAAGAAGGCGATAAGAATGGTTGACAGCACTCATAGCTGCCCTCACACCCTCATCGCATAGGGACAGAACTTCCTCCTGGTGTGCCTGGGACCTGTCCACAAGTGCCGGACCGGGGCCACCCGCTCCAGCACTCTGAACACCCAGAACCCATCGGTCATCCTCGGTGACCGACGGTACCACACCATATCTGTCGTATTCCCCCCGCGGAATACGACAACTTGCCCGCACCTCCCTGGAGGCCGCAGGGAGCTGGCCCTTGGTCGTAAGCTGCTTGCTATAAATACCCTCCAGCAACTCTACGAACCGTGGATCCAGTCCAACCGACTGGATCCGGGCCGCTGGCAAGATCCCCATCCTAATCGATGCAACCGACGGACGGGGCGCATCCTCCTCGGCCGTGGCCGAAACCACAGACGGGTCCACCCTGGCTAGCCAAGCCAGAGCCTCCGACCAGTCTACTTCCGAGGAGGACACACCCGTGAACACGTCACCCGTTGACGCGCTCACGGGCCTGCCCGCCATGGCCTCCCGGCAAGGAGCCGTGGCTGACACGCCAGGCACTCCGGTACCAAACGGTTCCGCCGCCACCCCATGAAACACACCAGTCCATGGGGTAGGTCTGCCCGGAAAACCGTACGGACCCGTAGCGGACGTGGAACCGTGGCCAGACACGGGCGCCAACGGCACCCCATGTCTGACCGCCGGACCAGGCGAGATAGGTGAGTACCACGGCCGGCCCGGCACACCGGTCATCGTGTCAGCTGGCGTCAAACCAACCGTCATGGGACCGGTGCATGGTACCAGACTGGCCTCAACCATGGGCAGAGCCGCTGCCCTGGCTTGCGCCAAGCCAGACAGATGGAGGACGGAATCGACCTCCATATTCTCCACCCGTGGCATCACGGGCCGCAGCAACCTCTCCTCCTCGTCTTCAGACTCCGGCTCCCACACCTGGCCGCAGAGAGACAGAACCCGTCAGGCCGGAGCCCGACGGGACCGCCAGGGGGCCGTACGAGACGGCCCCCTCGGTAACCAGTCCAGAACCCTGTCCTAGGACAGGATCCGTACCAGGCATGGGGAGAAACTGCCCCCCAACCTTCGGCAGCAGGGACGACACCAGCGTGGGCAGAACGCTATGCAGAAAACCATGCATAGCCGGACCGAACCACGCCGGCAGTGCCATCTCCAGCTGGGGACGTGGAGCGCCCCCACCGGCCGAACCGGACGCTCCACGATTTACCTTCGGACCGCCTGACCCCGCGTCAGACCAAGCCACATCCTTCTGGGCAAGGAACTCTAACATCACTTCCGCGGACCACACTGCACACACGCTACACCTACTATCAAGGTTACATGGCGTACACCTAAAACAGACATGGTCCATAAACAGGACCCGTACGAATTTGTGGCACACATCACATGATGGCGGGGCTGGCTTGGCCTATAAATAAGCACAAACCTACAATAAGCAAGCGGAACGATACACAGATGGAAGGCAGACAATTAATTTTCAAATAATTTGACCATAAATTAACTGTAACCCTCCCGCACCCCACCCCGCAACGTTACAGCAAAGATCGCATTGATTATGACGACAAGAACGATGCGCATAAATACACCAATAATTGATCCTCCAGGATGTATAAAGGAACCAGGAATCATATCGCATAGCATTCGGGGTATATTTACCAATCAATATAAATTATACTCCTAACGAAAGCCGAAACGATATGTGAAGAAACAACAAAATGTAAACAAACTGCTGTACCACACGGTAAAACCGCAGACCGCACATCTAATCAAGAATTTTGAAACCACCGATCATTGCAAACCGATCGTGATAACACGTAAACTTGAACATTTCAAAGTTTCTGGTACCATTTTTAGTACGCAGCACCCAGAACAAGATGCGCGAATTAATGAAAAATTTTCTTCACATAAACATCCGAGCATCACGGGTGTGACGTCACCCGCTCGGATCCTACGGAGAACGACGTCAGCCGATATTCGTGTTAGAAATACCGTAGCAAACACCTATTTTCATATCTGCCGATCGCCTGTTGGGGTTTAAAGAAGGCGATCATCCGGCATATCTCGTTGTTAACACACGTCCCAGATTCTTTGGGGTCAGAAGTCTTTTAACTATGGATAATAAGGAATTATACACCTGGTTATCATCGGCGGCATCCATATTATCCAATTATCCTTGTAAGAGAACCTAGCTACCACAATCACAGACAAAAGACTTAGATATTAATCCTGAATCTCTCCACTGCGAATCAAGCATGTACGCTCTTGTTGCTATGCAAACAGGAATGAGCTCTATGGTAGACGGGCACTCGGCAGTTGGGAGCCGAGTACCTGGTTCCAAGGAGTCGGTAAAGCTTTCTAAGTCTATAGTCCTAGAGCCAGCTGTCAGGGCCAGCTGTATATCAGAAGTAATAGAATGGTGAGTATTGATCGAAGGAGAAACCCCTATCCCAGGGTGTGTGTGTGATGGGGTGGGGTTGGTGGTGGCGGGCCCAAATGTAAATGTACACATTCACTCCACATTGAAATGGTTAACTCACATACCAAATTTGGTAGGAAATCCATCCAATTGTTTCGGAGTTGTATTACAATACATTTTTGGTCCTTTTGACCAGCACTTGTGGGGGGGGGGGGCATTACTGGGAAAGACAACGTCAATGTGATTTACACTGCCTTGTTTTGTCCAGGTGATTGCATAATAACCAATGCTTGTTTATGTTTCTCCGAGACATTAATGGAAAACACAGCATCAATGTGATACACAATGCCTTGTTTCGTCCACGTAACTACGCAATAACCAATGATTGTTCATATTTCTGTGTGGCATTACTGGAAAAGACAATAGCAATGTGATACACAATGTCTTGTTTCGTCCACGTGACTACGCAGTAACCAATGATTGTTCATGTTTCTCTCTGGCATTATTAGGAAACACAACATTAATGTGATGTTCAATGATTTGTTTCGTCCACGTGACTACATAATAAACAATGATTGTTCATATTTCTGTGTGGCATTACTGGAAAAGACAATAGCAATGTGATACACAATGTCTTGTTTCGTCCACGTGACTACGCAGTAACCAATGATTGTTCATGTTTCTCTCTGGCATTATTAGGAAACACAACATTAATGTGATGTTCAATGATTTGTTTCGTCCACGTGACTACATAATAAACAATGATTGTTCATATTTCTGTGTGACATTACTGGGAACCACAACATCAATGTGATAGACAATGCTTTGTTTCGTCAATGTGAATACATAATAACCAATGATTGTTCATGTTTCTGTGTGACATTACTGGGAAACACAACATTAATGTGACACACAATGCCTTGTTTTGTCCACGTGACTACATAATAACCAATGATTGTGTATGTTTCTGTGCGACATTACTGGGAAACACAACATCTATGTTATGTCCAATGCTTTGTTTCGTCCACGTGACTACATAACAACTAATGGTTGTTCATGTTTCTGTGCGACATTAATGGAAAACACAACATCAATGTGATATACAATGCCTTGTTTCGTCCACGTGACTACCTTATTACCAAGAATTGTTCATGTTTCTCTGTGCCATTAATGGGAAAGACAACTGTAGCTCGCCGGGTAGTGTCGGGCCGGTCCGGTGTATCATGTCGACTCACCACGCCGCAAGTGCACGACGAGTAATGACACTGGTTAGCATCCAGTCTCGGGGTGACGGACCGTGTACGATACTGCCCAGTGGGAAACAAAAACCGGCTCCTAAGGCCGGTGGAACTCAATCGTTCCGGTGGGGCTGTGCGACCATCGTCGCGAACATTAAACACAACAGTCTCATCCCAAGAGTTTGTGTCACCAGTATGCCTGTCCATAGCAATTTCGTGATCTATGGACTTACAAGATTTAATTTGGTGACCTACAAAATATAAGTCTATACAATGCGTTTACCTAAACAATTAAAAATATGCTAGATAAAACTACAATCAGAGCATACGAAAATAGGAGACATAGAGACGGGTAGATGAACTTTTGAACATGGGGCTCCCGGAGGTACCACACAGACTCGTAGGTCCGCAGAGGTATCCCAACAAGGGAGGCTCCCGTACACGAGACGTAACCAATTAACTTAATATAAGTTATTATACCTCTATGCTGCAAGGAAGAAGGTTATCTCGGACGAAAAGTTATGTGCCTCACGCGGGCACTACTCCTAGTCCTAGTTTGGGTGAGGAGTATTATCCTGGCGTGGACTGTCATCGCTGAATCCTTGCGAGAGGCAAGTGCCTCGTGGGGGCCTCCGTCTCGGGAAGGTGTCGCCACTGCTTAAAGCGGGAGAAGAGTAGTAGGCAAAAATGGGCACACTCCAATATTTCAATCAAAAATGCCGTAGAGAGAAAATACCACACCTAGTGAGATTATGACTATAGGGATGCGCACTGTTTTACGTGAAGACGGGACGAAGGATTCCCGATGGATTCCCTTATGTCTTATGTAGTTCTTGGTCTGCTCTATTAGTAGTTGATTTCTGCGGGCCTTCTGCTTTGCTTAATTCGCTTTTAGTTGTTTTCAAAACAAGAACTATTTTTGGCCGCAACTGACGATTATCTACCTAGCTATTAGACATGGCTGTCATGGAGAACAGATGCCCTAAGACATCAATACTGAAGACAGCGCTCATACATGTTACGTAGTAAGATCTCCGAACTGGATAAGAATCCGGATATCCCGCTTCGTAACCACATAAAACGTTACAAGACATGGGTTACTTTTCACGAAAGCATTGTTAGACCATTGTCCTATCGTTATGGTGGGGGTAAGAGAGACGAATACCCACCGTAAATGTCCTTCCCGCAAGGGCATGGTAGATCAAAATATCACGCCCAGATATTCTTATGGAATTTGGCGAGGGTACGTATCTCGCCCGTCACCGGTCCTATGGAACTAACCGTTTAACCCGTCGTTAGGTTTATATACAAGTTGCCCTGTTTTGCACTGCGGTGCGGGAGATTGGTTCAGTAATAAAAATAATAATTAATATATGTGTTTTCGCAGTGCTTTCCTACATTGGCTTAAAAGTGCTAACTACTAAGTATCCGAAGATATATGGGAAATGTATGCGACACCGCACTTCTGGCCATCACCGCTCGGAAACCCCAACAGTTTCCCAGTCGGATCAGCCCATGGTGCGGATAGGGACATCCAAACAATTAAGAAGCAACAAGGCTGAGTGGAACACGAAGAGAGACAAAATCTTACTTATGAGTCTTACCGGAGTGCGGGGCTAGATTATCGCACTACTGGAAGAGAAGAGTATATTACACAGTATGTAATGAAGAAGGCGTCTCTAATCGTTTCGAACCTATCCTATTGAGCTGAATAGAAAAGGTTTAGTCGGTAGCATGCCGGGCTAAACACAGTTATAGCATGGACAGCGACCTTAGTGAAAAATCGCTGGTGGCGGGAGAAAGTGCTGCATATATAAGTGTTGCTGTATAGTGTTTTCTACGTGCACTACAGTCCTATATTTTCTATGAATAAACAAATCATATGAACGGATGGCCACTGGCCATATATATGCATAATCTACCCAAAACAATCAATACGGTGTCAAGTGATCGATATATATATATATATATATATATATAACAGTACAGGTTGACGAACCTACTATAGTGCGGTTAGCAACACATTGAGGAAAATGAGAATAATTATTAACAAATACAGAAATTATAACTAGCGGTCCTAAGACCGTTACGGTTCCTTTTAGTCATCGGGACTGTTATTGCGGATACAACATAATTAACAAAATCTATATAGAGAAATAATTAAACCGTGAAGTATAGTTACTTGACTACTCGGTAGTCACTCTTAAGTTAGGCTACCGTGTTACTGAAATTGATACGTAGATCCGTAGTCGACGTGAAATGATGCGCTCTCCGGAAGCTGGAAAGTTCCCGCAGGTTGGTTCCCGCAAGCTGTTTTCCGCAAACAAGACTTCCGCAAGAACACTCATGGCGGGAGTCCATTGCTTAGTGCTGTAGGCCTAATAGAATGTCTAACGAGCAGTCAGTAAAAGATACGATAGTACTACGTGGTGAAGAAAGTTCCCATACACCGATGGCACGGATGGAAGGTGTAAACAACCCGTCACTAGCGGGGGTTGTCAGAGGCAAACGAGGATACAAAACAAAGCTTACGGTGCTGGGTACGTCCACCAGCTCTGAAGATGCACCTGGCAGAGCTTACTGGCTGCGGTCGAAAGTCGAAAGAACTGACATGATGTAAGTGCGGCAACGATTGAGATTTAGGCGTGGCCGGCAGATCCGGCGAGTCATCCATCAAAGAACATCCCGTCTCTACATCTGTAGACTCACATATTCAGGCCATAAAGGCCTCACCGCAAATTTGTGTTCCGAATGTGGCTGTTGGTATTCGTGAACAATTATCAGAAGTCACAAATTACTCCCGTAAAGGGGGAGTTACAAAATTGTTTTAGTACGGTGGGTTGGAGAACTGCACGTTACGGGATAAAATCCCGACACATAGCGAAGAAAGACGCGTATTGTCTGTCGCGCTTATTAGTAGCTGGTACAGATCCAACCTGTTCGGTCCCTGGCCGAGGATGCTCTCGATCACTGGATCGCTTCTCCTTTTATACTCCTCGCGACGTCGCAGACGCAGGCTTCGTCCACTCATCGTTCGGGCAAGAGCCAATCAGCGCGCAGCTAATAATAGCGCAGTCGAACGTTCTAGAACATTCTAGAAGCTTTGAGTCCACGTGGCTATGACATCATGGCAATATTTTGAAGATAATCATGAAGTTTTCCCTGGATAACTCAGCCATTTCTCAACCGATTTTGAAATGGTTTACAGATTTGAAAAGCCCGTTGAATTCTGGTCTTGATTAATGCCAGACTTAACGGGAACAGGCAATCAATAAGGATCACAGGGTACCATCTCGGTACACTAAAAGCGCCATCCTATCTAGGTCGTATCTACGTGCTCCATATAAACAGCGTCCTAGCGCGCATGCGCATCATACGTTTTAATGAACTTAGTTGTTTTTCGACACGCTATCTCTCCCATAGGCCTATATACGCTTATGGCTCTACCCAGAGGGGCGTGTTCAGGAAACGAATCCAGGACGGGCGGCGCGTACCCAGCTCAGCTGGTACGGCCGGTATCCGACCAGTCGATCCGAACTACACCACACTAACTTGCTTTGTTTCGTCCACGTGACTACATAATAACCAAAGATTGTTCACGTTTCTATGTGGTATTACTGGGAAACACACCATCAATGTGATACACAATGCTTTGCTTCGCCCGCGTGACTACATAATTACCAATGATTGTTTATGTTTCTTTGTGACATTACTGGGAAACACAAAATCAATGTGATACACAACGCCTTGTTTTGTCCATGTGACTATATAATAACAAAACATTGTTCAAGTTTATTTGTGACATTACTGTGAAACACAAAAATCAATGTGAAACACAATGCTTTGTTTCGTCCACATGACTACATAATTACCAATGATTGTTCATGTTTCTGTGTGACATTAATAGAAAACAAAACATCAATGTAATACACAATGCTTTGTTTCACCCACCCGACTATATAATAACCAATAACTGGTCATGTTTCTGTGTGACATTACAGGGAAACATAGCATCAATGTGATACACAATGCCTAGTTTCGTCCACGTGACTACGCAATAACCAATGATTGTTCATGTTTCTGTGTGACATTACTGGGAAACACAACATCAATGTGATACACAATGCTATGTATCGTCCACATAGTAACCAATGGTTGTTCATGTTTCTGTGAGTCATTAATGGAAAACACAACATCTATGTGGCATACGATGCTTTGTATCATCCACGTGACTACATAATAACCAATGATTGTTCATATTTCTGTGAGACATTAATGGAAAACACAACATCTATGTGATGTACACTGATTTGTATCGTCCGTGTGACTACATAATAACCAATGATTGTTCATGTTTCTATGGGACATTAATGGAAAATACAACATCAATGTGATACACAATCACTTGTTTTGTCCACGTGACTACATAATAACCAATGATTGTTCATGTTTCTGTGAGACATTAATGGAAAACACAACATCAATGTGATACACAATCCCTTGTTTCGTCCACGTGACTACATAATAACCAATGATTGTTCATATTTCTGTGAGACATTAATGGAAAACACAACATCTATGTGATGTACACTGATTTGTATCGTCCGTGTGACTACATAATAACCAATGATTGTTCATGTTTCTATGGGACATTAATGGAAAATACAACATCAATGTGATACACAATCACTTGTTTTGTCCACGTGACTACATAATAACCAATGATTGTTCATGTTTCTGTGAGACATTAATGGAAAACACAACATCAATGTGATACACAATCCCTTGTTTTGTCGACGTGACTACATAATAACCAATGATTGTTCATGTTTCTGTGAGACATTAATGGAAAACACAACATCAATGTGATACACAATCCCTTGTTTTGTCGACGTGACTACATAATAACCAATGATTGTTCATGTTGCTATGAGACATTAATGGAAAATACAACATTATTGTGATGTACAATGCTTTGTCTCGTCCACGTGACTACAGAATAACCAATGATTGTTTTTTAGTTAGAGTTAGTTACTTTTATTTTTCAGATTAAACACAGTATGATATATACATTATAGGTTGCTTGTAATTAAGGCATTGCCTATGAGGCTTACAAGCACCTAGATTAATATTCGTGTATCTTCACACTATAATACATATATAATACAGACATTTAATAAAACATGGATGTTTTTGGTTTTTATGAAAATCTGTGATATTGAGCTGGGCAAGATATTGTGATGGAAGTCATATACCATGGTATACAGCTGCATTCTGCCAATATCTGTCAGCTTTAATAAATTCTCTTTTTTAAAGATATTTTGGTGTACTTTTTTGTCTGTGAATAATTTGATGCTTCTCTTTTGCAATCCAGCCAACTTGCTGAGTTTTGTTTTGTGTGTATTTGTCCAGATTGCATTGCAATATGTTAGGTGTGGAAGAATGAGTGTTGTGTACAGTGTCTTAAGTGTTTCATTTGGGATAAATGGTTTTAGTCGTCGTAACACACCTAGGTGTTTTGTGACTTTTTGTTAATATAATCTATGTGGCAGCTCTAGGATAAGTCGATGTCCAAAAGAACACCTAGAAATTTAGCCGAGTTTGTTTGCGCAATTTCTGTTGTTGATCAGGAGTTTTGGTATTTTAATTCTGTCAAATTTTTTGCTGTATATGAATAACATATGTGATGGTTCGTCTACATTTAATAAGAGTTTATTGGGCGCAAACCACTATAAGTATGCCCATTTCCTCATTTACTCTGTCATATAGTGTATTTATGTCTTTGTGAAAACTAAAGGCATTAGTATCATCTGCGAAGAGTAAGAGAGAGAGAGAGAGAGAGAGAGAGAGAGAGAGAGAGAGAGAGAGAGAGAGAGAGAGAGAGAGAGACCTGGTTGCATATTTTACGTACAACATTTATATAGATAAGAATGAATAAGGGGCCAAGAATTGATCCTTGTGGAACACCACAAACTACATGTGCTGGATCAGAAAGGTGTACATTGTATTGAACATATTGTATTGACAGGTATAACCTAAACCAGTCAAGTGCGACTCCCCTGATACCATAATAGTACAATTTCTTCATCAGGATTTGATGGTCATTCGTATCAAATGCTTTTAAAAGATCCAAGAAAATGCCAATGACGTGTTGTTTATTTTCCAATGCTTCATTACTCTTTTCTAATATATCTATTAAAGCCAGCATAGTAGAGTGTTTCTTTCTGAATCCATATTGTCTTGAATATAGTATTTTCTACTTGTCTAAATATTTCATTAAACGGTTATACATATGTCTTTCTATTAATTTTGAAAATATAGGTAAGATTGATACAGGCCTGTAATTGCTAAATAGTGATGCGTCATTGGCTTTATACAGAGGAGTGACAAATGTGATTTTCAGCATTGATGGAAACATTCCCTGTGTAAGAGAGAGATTGAAAATGTGGCTTAATGGTAATAAAATTCCTGCAGTGCATGGTTTGAAAAGTCGCCGTTTAAACATATCAATACCTGCACTCTTTCCTAGCTTAAAATTAATCATTACTTAAATGATTTCTTCATGATTTGTAGGGCGTACGAATAGTGAGGACCTATACCTATCATTCAGGTATTGGCCAAAAGTTGCGCTTGATTTGATTGTATTAGCTAATGTTGAGCCTATGTTTATAAAATAATCATTGAATTTATTTGCAATCTCCTTTTCATTTGTTATTAATTTATCATTGTACATAAATTGTGTGTTTGTCGTGCTTTGCCTATTTTTATTTAGAATTAACTTGATTACTTTCCATGTGACATTTATGTCACCTTCTAATTCCTCTAACTTGTTGTAAAAGTAATTTCTTTTAGAGCTTCTGATTATTTGATTGTGTTTATTATTATACACCTGTGCAAAAGTTAAGCACCACCCTATGTTTATGCACATGCGAGGGTATATTCATGTGCTATGAAGAAAGCAATAGCATAAACATTTATGTACCCATCCATCTTAGTGCAAGAGGTAATAATGCAACTAGAGGAATGCTGATTATGATGGTGGGGAAACACTGTATGTTTTTGTTTGAACATGAAAACGAGGCCTGAATATGGTTACGTTGACACAACTGACAACTATTGCCCTACAGTTGACACACGTGGCTAGATTGTCATTAATGGTGTCTGAAAACGAAGTTTAACATCTGTGCACGAGTTTGAGACTGTCATTATTAATACCAGGTATATCCACCTTGTGCCTGGATGACGGCCTGGACACGACGTCTCATGCTGGTCACCAACCGACTGATACGCCATCGTGGTATTCGTTGCCATTCAAGATGGAGTGCGTCTGTTAATTCCTGTAGGTTCTGCACAGGAGGATCCCTCCTTCTCACCATGTTTCCCAGAATGTCCCAGATATGCTCAATAGGGTTCACGTCAGGGCTCCTTGCTGGCCATGGTAGGGTTTCGATGGCATTCTGGCGGAGGTATTCATGCACAGCTCTAGCACGATGTGGTCGGGCGTTGTCATCCATGAATATAGGGTGGGTTCCAGGTGCATGATTTACAAAATGAGGTACCACAACTCTATCCAGTATGGAATCTTGATATCTTTGTCCATTTAGTGTTCCAGGTACAGTCAACAGATCCAGCTTACAATCAAATGAGATGCACCCCCATATCATAACGGAACCTCCACCAAATGGAACTTCTTCCATGATGTTACGTTGGTCGTACGCCGTGCGTCTGGACCTCCATACACGAGTTCGACCATCTGTGGCATGAAGCAGGAACCGACTTTCATTGGACCAGTGTACCCGTCTCCAGGATCTCATGTTCCAGTGTCTTCTTTCGTTGCACCACCTCAGACGCTCCTCTTTGTGGTGTGCAGTGAGGAGAGGACGTCTGACAGGTCTCCTAGCTTTCATGCCAGCAGCATACAGTCTCCTTTTGACGGTAGACATTGACACTCTATTGCGCGTTTCCCATTGCTGGCTGAGCACTCTGCTGTTGGTGAATGGAGATCTCCTCACAAGGCGTACTAGGGCTCGATCATCACGGGTAGTAGTCTTCTTCGGTCTTCCAGATCTAGGCCTGTCCTTCACCTCGTTAGTTTGCCCATGTTTTGCAATCAAACGACTGATTACAGTATGGTTAATGTTCAGCTGTCTGCCAATCTCTCTGCATGACATACCAGTGGTATGCATGCCTATGATTTGCCATTTCACACGATCACTTAACCTTCGTCTTGCCATAGCGGTTCACAATCAAGAGCTAATTCTCTCTGTACAAATAAACCACGGTCATGAACACAAAATTCCTAATCTTGTCGCCTAAATCTGTATGTAATGTTCTACACCTCAAACTGGACTTTTACATAACTGAACATGTGTGCTGTTTCCCGCCACGCACGGACATCAAGCGGCATGAAGTCATGCATGCATGTGCATTTCGTACTTGGAATTATGTCAGCTAATGCGGGGACAAAAAGTATGGCAGCCTAGTTGTACCATCATGTTTCTACGTTCTATTGTTTTTGCTGGTGCTTAAATTTTGCACAGGTGTATATATTGTTTGTATTTTTATTGGTTGTTGCTAGTTTGACATTTAAAAAATTGAAGATACAGCTTGTTTCTTATGACATGCTGCTAGAATTCCATTTGTAAGCCATGTTTTTTTGGATTTCTCTTATATCGTTTTATTTGATTAAAAGGAAAACATTGTTCAAAGATGTGTGTACAAGTGCTATTAAATGCATTGTAGGCATCTTCACAAGAACATTGTGACACTACTTCATCCCAATTCTGCTCCATAATTTTGAGTTTAAATGCATCCATGTTGGAGCTACTAAAATCGCTGCAATTAATAATTTCACTTTTTATGATTTTAATATTAGCAACTGATTTTAATTCTAGAAGAAAAACAGGGAAATGATCAGAGACATCAGACACAAAAATGCCTGATCTGCTACATTCTGAGATGTTGTTGTTGGTAAAAATGTTGTCAATTAGTGTTGCAGTAAATTCTGTTATTCTTGTTGGTTTTTGTTATTGTTGGTATGAAGGAATAAGAGTTTAACAAGTTAGTAAAGTTCTGGGTATGCATTGAATTAGTAAATAGTAAATTGACATTAAAATCACCTGCAAGATAACATAATTTATTTTCCTTTCGTATAATTTTGAGAATGTCTTCAAATATGTTGATAAAGATCTCAGTATCCTTTCCAGATGGTCTATAAATGACTCCAAATATCTTATTTTTACCTTTGTTATATGGAATTTCAATAAAGAAGGTGGTTGAGACTGCCATGACATATGATATCTACGAGGGAGTTTATATGTGAATGTGAACTTAATGATACTGATTATACATAAGCGTGTGTGTGTGCGTGCGTGAGTGTGTGCGTGCGTGTGTGGGTAATTGCATTCAAACATTAGGACCACTTAGTTTTACATCATGGTACACACACAGTCGCCAGTTGTGGGACAGCACCCTTCCTTATTAGATCAAGTCTTTTAGAATTAAGGGAAGGGGCAGCCACAACACATACATCTATTAGTTGGGTTCTTGGGGTGGGGGGAAGGGGGGGGGGGGGGGAGGGGGTGTCTGATGCTGTTGTGTGGACAGTAGTGTGAACGTGTGTTGGAAATCGTTTAGTACACTCAGGGAGTATATTTCTCTGGATGGGAATTCTACAGCTCTGTATATATGATGATGATTGCCTCAAGCAAGCATAACTCGGTACGCTCAGATCAAGAAAGGACCTGGGGAAGCTAAAGATTTTGGCTGAGGACAGAGTGTCAAAAGCGAAGACGGTCTGATTGCAGATTGCCTTCCTTTTACATACATATTTAAAGCAACGCGCTGCCAGACTTCGATCGGGCGCACAACCATATAATCGAACCTGCTCTAAAGACAAGCTTCACTAAGAGTGAGACCACGTAACGTGTTAGATAACCGATCAAGCCATTCATACTGACTGTTAAAGATTAACTTCTTGGTCTTCAAATGGACATTTCCTATTATAAAATTTTAATTTGAGGCTGAAATGGTTAATAAATGGTTTACTCTACACGCTATATGAACCAACCTCAGTGTCCTCACGCCTACCCCCAGAATCTCGCTGTGTGTCACCTTTAGTCGTTTTATTTTTTTATGGTCAGCAAGTTGAATGCACCTCTCACGGACGGTGGACCATATGCGGTCTAAATGGGTGTGACCTATCCAACGAGAAATAATTGGGACCTTTCAACTTACATATTCCACCTTGATAATGTCAAAATTATTATCGTGTACGCGCTTGGTCTGAAAACTATTTTGTCAAGTAGGGTGCGGGTGAACTGAGTTGTCGCGCTGCACGCGCGCGGTCTGAATGGGCATTAAGGTGTTTTTGAGGATCATGTGATTTTGAGTGTTGGTCTTTTTACACTCTCACTGTGCGCTTTGTCAAGTGTAGGTGGTGTCAGCAAAATGAGCAAATCATGGTATAAAAAAAAAAGACAGTATTTAGCACTGCATCTGCAAATTTTAACGTCTTAATGGCTTAATTTTATCAAGGAAATTAAAATATTGACTTATTTCCGTAGGAGACTATTTAGAAAATTTAACGCTAGTGGCATACAGAGATACGTCGGATGTAGTCTTACGATTGTTTTATGCACTCGGCCACAGTCATTCAAGTGGTACATGTTCAAAGAATTTGAAAATAGTATTCCCTTGGCCTGCAAATTGGCATTCACTATCTTGAAGACCACTGCATTGGCCGGGGTTTTTGGTGGCTTTACCATGAAGGGGTTAAAAAGACACCGCAAGAAGAGTGGTGCCAGGAAAATTGTAGGCCCTACATATTTCAATTACATAGCGGATATGCCGCCATGACGACAACTTATTTCTCCAGAAGCATTAAAGATCCTTATGTAGTTTTGAGACCCCGATTAATTTTAAGTCAGGCTTTAAAGCTTAATAGTCCGACACGTTGTACGAATTGTCTTTACCATTTAATACACATTCTGAGCAACAGCACACAGTCAAATTAGTTTCAGAATATTTAACAGTTTACCTGTATAGTTTTCTGGAAACTGAGTCATGGAGTTCAGGGATCGGCCGACCCCAACACGAGCGAGGTGTGGGTGAAGCTTAGCTAGAGATGGGCGGGACATCATCAATGAGATTTATATAGGCTTACATGTGTGGATGTAACGAATAACCAATTTGGGCCATTTGTAAATGTTATCTTAGAGCATTTTGGTGTGGATGTGCACCGTAACATTTGATGATTTCATTCCGTATAAATTAATATATTTTTATTTGTGAAGCTGAGATATGTACGCGTGTCTCTAATTCAATTCCTCACTTGTAAGATTTTTTCTATTGCCTTAAGATACCTCCGTTGGTCATGCGACATGTGAAGGGTTAATTATCATTCAGCTGTTTCGTTGAGCTTACAATTCAAAATATATTTATATCCAAATTTATAACTCGGTGCTTTCATGTAATAGTATTATAAACATCCCTCCCCCTAGTGATGATCTGCAATGCTGACCGCTTATGTCTATATATACACCTGTGCAAAAGTTAAGCACCACCCTATTTTTTACGCACATGCGAGGGTATATTCATGTGCTATGAAGAAAGCAATAGCATAAACATTTATGTACCCATCCATCTTAGTGCAAGAGGTAATAATGCAACTAGAGGAATGCTGATTATGATGGTGGGGAAACACTGTATGTTTTTGTTTGAACTTGAAAACGAGGCCTGAATATGGTTACGTTGACACAACTGACAACTATTGCCCTACAGTTGACACACGTGGCTAGATTGTCATTAATGGTGTCTGAAAACGAAGTTTAACATCTGTGCACGAGTTTGAGACTGTCATTATTAATACCGGGTATATCCACCTTGTGCCTGGATGACGGCCTGGACACGACGTCTCATGCTGGTCACCAACCGACTGATACGCCATTGTGGTATTCGTTGCCATTCAAGATGGAGTGCGTCTGTTAATTCCTGTAGGTTCTGCACAGGAGGATCCCTCCTTCTCACCATGTTTCCCAGAATGTCCCAGATATGCTCAATAGGGTTCATGTCAGGGCTCCTTGCTGGCCATGGTAGGGTTTCGATGGCATTCTGGCGGAGGTATTCATGCACAGATCTAGCACGATGTGGTCGGGCGTTGTCATCCATGAATATAGGGTGGGTTCAGAGTTGCCCATATGCGTCCTTTTGCGCGTATATACGCATAAAAATGGCAGAGGGACGCATACAAATTAACCCTCTGCGTCCCCGAGGACGCACAAGGGACGCAGTGAAAAAGAGTAACGGAAACTGGTAACTTTGCGTGTGCTTAATTAGCGATTATATTATCGTGTGTGTATATTTATTTGTGCATGTTTTTACTTTAAAAAATATACCTAATGTATTGTGTGTTCAATAAAAACGAACTTACTGCGTTGTTTAAGACTATTATTTGTTGTATGTTTTCTTGCACAACCCAAAGTTGTTAATGCCCATAAATCAGATTCAACTACCATATTTAATTGTAAACACAATCCCCAAATCATCCTTAGTATTCCATTTGCTCTAATTTTTTTAAATAATGAGTTTACATGCCCGATGTTAGTCGCCTTGTTTGGCCTACAAATTGCAAAAATACCCGCCATGTTTCTGTCTGTTGTGCTAAACGTCAGTGTGACGTGTCAGTATTTGATTGGATAACAGCGGAATCTCCCTCTAGAAGAACTCACGCTTGAGAAATCCAATACAACTGATCAAGCGTATACACGCGTATTTGGGCGTCTTAACCCTTTCACAGCTCAGAACATAGGACAGATCACAAAGTTGTTATCACTAATCTGCTGAATATTTTGAAATTAATTTGTGCATGCCTACTTGCCTAACTTACAGGCAAAATATTTTTTTCTATTTAATTATCAAAATATCTAAATGGATGAAGGAATATATGGAAAATATTGTGATATCTTTTACATTTGAATGGTCATTTGACGGATTAGCGGCGGTGTCTTTGTATTGCTGTTTGAATAACGGTATCACTGCGCGCTATAAGCCGTCTTTTATTTAGCAATAGCGGCTGATTGATTGACTGATGGATTAGTGTTTATAATGTTTAACAATACTCGATCGTTAGGTTTTCCCAATTTCTCAACTAAATTGATATGAATAGAATCTGTCCGCTTAGTCATTCTCTTTGAATTTAAGACAATAATTGAGCAAATCATGCCGAGTATTAGACTTGATTTATCTGTGTATACATACGAGAGCAATCTTGACTTCATTAAATTAGTCAAAATCCAACGAAGCCTGTTTCAGTTTGGCGTTAAGCGACCTCTAGATTCTACATGCGCTGATAGTGATGATAACGATGAAAGTATGGCAAAGCGTAGCAAAACTTGTAGCGAGTCTTGCGACACCAGTGCGAAAATTTGTGAAAATGTGGTTAAAGTAAAGCAAGTGAAGTCTAGGAAATTCAGTGACGTTTGGTTAAAAACACCGGCGTATAGTAAATGACTTGAGGTTCTGGATGGTAAAATGAAGTGTACGTTTTGTAGCAGTGCGAAGAAGGTTAATAATTTCGTAAGCGGTAGTACAAATTATCAGAAATCCGCGTTAGACTGACATATTGCATCGCAAGACCACAAGGAGGCAGAGACTGCTTCCGTACTACGGATTCGATTAGAAAAATCAGTGGCCGCATCAAATGAAGAGTTCGATCGTCAGTTATGCCGGGACAAGAAGAGCCATGAGGCCCAGATCAGGACGGTATATATGATGAGTAAAAAGCTCATCCCAGCAGCGATGTTCAACGACATCGTCGATCTACAGGTAGGCGTACGTTAAAATATTGATTTTTTCCAAACAGCGTATAGCTCAAAGCTCCCCGATACAAGAGTCCTTATTGGATACACGCTAATGCGTTATCTATGCTTCAGCCAATCAGCAATCGCGTTACATAGTTACTCCCTATGAATTAGACATATCCGGCTGATATATTTTCACTAATTACGCAGTTTAATCTGATTTATACAGATTATTTTTGATAAATTATTGTTTTGTCTGATCTTAGCCTATGTTAGCCTATGTATTCCACTATATTTAGTCATTCCAGTTACATTATAAAAAATACGCCCGCATTATACCGAAGTAGGTCAAGTCGTCCTTGAGCAAACTCGTCCCTGTATTTCTGAAAATTTACCACTGGAATGATTGGCGCTGTTTAGAGCCAGTCATTCAAGTGTTAAACTTTCAAAAATGGGTATTTTGGTGATCTACAATGGTGGCCAAAAGTGTTAAGTGCTAAAGGTTAATAAACTATGCATAGTTAATATTCTCTATATATATACATTAACAGTATTTACAATGTCATAACTAGTGCTTTCAACATGTTTAATAAAGTGCTTTATAATTAGATCAATGTGTTGTGTTTATTTTAAGAAAAAAACATGGGACCCCCATATTTTAGATGAGGACCCCATGGGACCCCCAGATTTTACAGTGGGACCCCCAAATCTGAGAGTGTGGGGTCCTTGGGACCCCCAAAAATCAGATGCTGTGGGCAACACTGGGTGGGTTCCAGGTGCATGATTTACAAAATGAGGGACCACAACTCTATCCAGTATGGAATCTTGATATCTTTGTCCATTTAGTGTTCCAGGTACAGTCAACAGATCCAGCTTACAATCAAATGAGATGCACCCCCATATCATAACGGAACCTCCACCAAATGGAACTTCTTCCATGATGTTACGTTGGTCGTACACCGTGCGTCTGGACCTCCATACACGAGTTCGACCATCTGTGGCATGAAGCAGGAACCGACTTTCATCGGACCAGTGTACCCGTCTCCAGGATCTCATGTTCCAGTGTCTTCTTTCGTTGCACCACCTCAGACGCTCCTCTTTGTGGTGTGCAGTGAGGAGAGGACGTCTGACAGGTCTCCTAGCTTTCATGCCAGCAGCATACAGTCTCCTTTTGACGGTAGACATTGACACTCTATTGCGCGTTTCCCATTGCTGGCTGAGCACTCTGCTGTTGGTGAATGGAGATCTCCTAACAAGGCGTACTAGGGCTCGATCATCACGGGCAGTAGTCTTCTTCGGCCTTCCAGATCTAGGCCTGTCCTTCACCTCGTTAGTTTGCCCATGTTTTGCAATCAAACGACTGATTACAGTATGGTTAATGTTCAGCTGTCTGCCAATCTCTCTGCATGACATACCAGTGGTATGCATGCCTATGATTTGCCATTTCACACGATCACTTAACCTTCGTCTTGCCATAGCGGTTCACAATCAAGAGCTAATTCTCTCTGTACAAATAAACCACGGTCATGAACACAAAATTCCTAATCTTGTCACCTAAATCTGTATGTAATGTTCTACACCTCAAACTGGACTTTTACATAACTGAACACGTGTGCTGTTTCCCGCCACGCACGGACATCAAGCGGCGTGAAGTCATGCATGCATGTGCATTTCGTACTTGGAATTATGTCAGCTAACGCGGGGACAAAAGTATGGCAGCCTAGTTGTACCATCATGTTTCTACGTTCTATTGTTTTTGCTGGTGCTTAACTTTTGCACAGGTGTATATAAGCGCATCACACTCTGTACTTGGCTTTGTATAATTTTTAAAGGTGTATATTCACAGCAGAATGCTTGAAAATAAAATTGTATAGTTTTGGAGGCTTAAACTGTGGGCTTAGACGTAAAGAAACGAAATAAATCTTAACATATGATTTCGTCAAGTATAAATTAATATAATTTTTTTAAGGTGCAAAAATTTAATTAGAGACATGAGTCCATATTTCAAATTCACAGCTAAAAAGTATCATAATTTACACGGAATAAAACTATCATATGTTAAGATTTGTTTCGTTTCATTACATCTAGGCACACAATTTGGGCCTCTAAAAGTCTACAATTGTAACAATTTTATTTTCAGGCATTTGGTGTGAATATGCACCTTTAAATGGCTCTTGTGTTGACATCAGATGGGTTTATCAGATTATTACCGTTGGTTACAAACTCCCATTTCAGTGGTGTATGAAGGTACTTGGACAGGGTGGGTGTGCTGAAGGGGCAAAAACCTAAGGGGGCGCTATGGGGGGTACACTATAGGAGCAACAAAACCCGGTCTCCCCACCCCCATCACCCCACACACCCCTGACCCTACGCATATGCATTTGAAACTCCTCATTGCTCAAATCATTTACATCGTTGACATCATTTTACCTCCGCACTACAATAGAAATTCGGAGATTATATCACATCACAAATTGCACTCGAAAAACGGACCATCCAATAATACACATAGAGGACGGATACACACTGTGCTGAATTTCAGTACCCTAGGGCGGAAGGAAATCCAAAAAAGATGTGTAACTTCAAGCCAAAAAACCGCTTACTTCTCGCTATCGCGAGACATGAACATATCATTGGCACCAAGCCACGCCTCTAGGTTTATTTTTACTGAAGCTTGTAATTCAGTCGAGTACTATGCTCGAGTACTCGACATTTAGTACCCCTAGTCGGATATGAGAGCTACTATTAGGTTGTCATCAAACGTTGAAAGGCTGCGTTGTATTTAAAGCGCTTAAAAGCGTCATTATGTCTTGACATATCTTCGAAAATAACCTCTAACTATTCCGTTTGTATAGTGTGATTGTTTTTGAATCGTCTATGACCTGATAAGCCTAGTTAATCTTTATTTTCCCCAGTGAATGTATGTCTAAATATCACTTCCGTGATTCAGACTTCCTCCATCCGGACTAAGTATGATCACCTTTCTCCATACTTCACGAAACATACCACACGATTTGGCCCTGGATTGTTTCGTGCTCTATATTCTTCTGGGAAATACCAGTCGAATGAAAAGTATACTCTATGGAGCCAATATGCTCTAACTTTTCGACCAGTCGAATACAGCCATTGACAACTACTTTCAACTTATTGACTAGCGATTAATGACAGACCGTCACCCAAACGATGATTGGTCCAAAGTGATGCGCATGCGTAATCCGTGATTATCCAACTTTGAAAAAAATTCATCTAGACTCCATGATAGCTGGGAGATCACGGAAACTGGTGCATTTAGCTCATGCTACCTCGTGATGACTATAGACATAGTCAATTAAAATTTCTTTATTTGAATTATGTAGAATTAAATTGAATTTCATTCACCAACCCCCCCCCCCCCCCCCCCCCCGTCCGATAGTAGCGCCATTACGCATGCGCGTCATAGAGTATTTGACTAATCAGCGTTTGGGTGACGGTGACGGTCTGTCACTAGTAACCTTTTGAGTTTAAATTTGATTACCACGAAAATTCAAAATGTAAACATTTTACAAACCCTTTCTATTTCATCGTAAAGCCCTGTGTCTCTCAATGCCAACTCTTCTTCCCGTTGCATTTGTTGTTGTCGTTGCATATTTAGATTAATCTCATCAGCCAATCAACACTAAATCTCTTGAAAGCTTCTATGATCTATCTCCTCAAAAATGTCCGAGAAAGTTTCAAGCGATTCGTTTTCCCGCCTACGTCATTACGGATTTCCCAGAGAATCCGGAAATGTATATAAATAGGTTATGCAAACTTCAGTTCAGTTCATTACGTAAATCCCTCCTGTAAGTAGGAGCACCTCGCAAAGGAGTATTAAGTATATTAATAGGCCAGCTCGTGCATGCAACAGTTTATTTATTGTTGTTGTTGTTGTTGTTGTTGTTGTATGTGACATATACCAGATATACCACTGTCACTATCAGTATTGAAATTGCAAAGAAGTATTGTCGCGCGGCCGGCGTTTTGCTACAGTATATCGAGGTTTCCATGCTATGCCCATTACTGGCTAAGCTCCGCCAACTTTATATGTGCATTGGAATCCATACATCGAAACGTGAATTCCCAGAATCTAAATTACAATTAATTTTTAGAAAATTTTGAAAAGTAATTTGGCGTGCGCGTGTGGGTTGGGGGTGGGCATGGACGACAATTGCCTAACCCCGGAATTTTGTATTTTTTTTCGAAGATGTATTAATATCATCATCATCATCATCATCAATCAAAAAAAAGAAGAAAACTTCTAGCCACTCATAATAGGAATATGTTTTTAATGAGTCTTTATACATGTAATAATAATAATAATAATAATAATAATAATAATAATAATAATAATAATAACAACAACAACAACAACAACAACAACAACAACAGCAGCAGCAGCTGCAGTAGCAGCAGCAGCAGCAGCAGCAGCAACAACAACAACAAGAACAAGCCGTTCATGCTCACATTGGGTCCAGCGATGCTGGAAAATTTCCACATACATAACCATCATCATCATCATCATCATCATATCCACAGAACATAAGCCTATGGCTTGTTATTGTTCCGAATTTATGTAGATTCTAGTCATAGTTATGGATTATTTCCCTATGGTGAGAGTCTACTTTTATTTTAAATACTTCAAGAGTAGGTGCCCCTTCAGCTCCAGCTGTTAGTGAATTCCAGTATGGTACTACTCGGTTGGAAAAGAAAAAATTTACGAATATCCTTATTGCTACACTTAAGTTTGTGTCCCCTAGTCTGAGTATTGGTGGAGGGTGTGAAGAAGGTATTTTTTGTCAATGTTGTATTGGTTGTGTATGATTTTATATGTTTCAATTAGGTCCCCACGAATGCGTCTATATTTTAATGACATTAAGTTTAGCATGGTAAAGGTCATTGCACACCAAGCACGGGCGATTTAATCGCGCGAATACGCGGACGAAAAAAAATCTTTGTCGTGCGATGCTTGCTTGCACACCAAGCACGAATTCTTCATGAAAAGCGAACCACGGTGTGTCTGATGACTTGTCAAAGATCGCAAATAATTTTCAATTTAGACAGCCAATTCAATCATGTCTGACGAATCCGTAGCTGCTTTACATGTCGTTCATGAAGAAACTAGTGAATCTGATGATTCGAGGAGGAAGCTATGTTGCTATTAGCAATTGCGCAACGTAGAAGGATTGGAAGAAGACGATTCTGGGTTCATCCAATTCTACAAAAGCGTGATGACTATGGGGAGTATGGTAAACTAATTCAAGAGCTCTGGCAGGACCCAGAGAAATTCCATACATACTTTAGAATGTCAGATTTGATGATCTGTTGGAGCTTGTGCGGCAAAATATCAAAAAACAGACAACACATTACAGGATGCCAATATCTGCTGATCAGCGGCTAGCTGTGTGTTTAAGGTACAGTGGACTCAATTTCTGATGGGCATTACCACCATTGGTGAAATAGTTGCTGACACATGTGAAGCTTTGTGGAATTGCCTGAAGGATAATTACATGCCAGTTCCAACAGCAGAAATATGGGAAAATATTTCGGACAGATTTCACCGTTTGTGGAATTTCCCAAATTGCATCGGAGCGCTGGATGGGGAGCATGTGACTATCCAGGCCCCACCTAATTCTGGTTCCCTCTTTTATAATTATAAGGGTACATTTAGCATTGTTTTATTAGCATTAGTTGACGCAAACTATAGATTTATAGCTATAGATGTTGGAAGCTATGGGTCAAGCAGCGATGGCGGTATATTTTCAAATTCACAATTGGGTCAACAGTTGGAGAGCGGGGCACTTAATGTTCCCCCACCAAAGGAATTGGAAGGAAGTGCTGACCAGGAACCACTCCCTCACGTAATCGGTGGCAATGAAGCGTTTCCCTTAAAATCATATCTGCTACGACCATACCCTGGGAAAAACCTGGACAATGAGAAACGGATATTTAACTATCGGCTAAGCAGAGCACGTCGTGTGTCGGAAAATGTATTTGGTTTACTGGGACAAAGATTCAGATTGTATAATAGACGAATACAAGTGCATCCAGAAAAAGTTGAACAAAGAGTCAAAGCAACATGTGTTTTACACAACTTTCTTCAAACAATACGTGACGATCATCATTTTGATCATGACAGGGATAGCATTGGTCAAAATATTCGGCATGTTGCATCTAGACGACCGACAAGAGAGGCCTGCAGAGTTCGTGAAGCTTTTAAGGAGTGTTTTATGTCAAAACACGGAGAAGTTCCATGGCAATATGAAATTATACAACGTGATCATACAGATGTGTGATAGTAACTACAATTATCACCGCTAGCAAATGTTAAAGCTGCACATTCACATTAAAATGTTAAAAAATAAACTTGTTGAAATCATACACTTTAATAACTTTAAATAATTTATCCCAATAAAATGAAACAAAGTATAAAGCAAAATATGATGATTTAATTTATTCTCTATTAATTAATCTAATGTCTTAAATTGTGAAATTAAAATAGATGTACGTGTCACTATTTGAATTTGACAATTTAAAGCGGTACATCAATATACATATATATATATATATATATATATATATATATATATATATATATATATATATATGTGTGTGTGTGTGTGTGTGTGTGTGTGTGTGTGTGTGTGTGTGTGTGTGTGTGTGTGTGAGTGTGTGAGTGAGTGAGTGAGTGAGTGAGTGAGTGTGTGTGTGTGTGTGTGTGTGTGTGTGTGTGTGTGTGTGTGTGTGATCATCATATAGTAAGATTTAATTGCTCTATCCTATCTAGCTACATGACTTAAACATGTAAAAGTGTCGAATTTAATCAATTTTATTTTTATCATTTTGTTGTGAATGTGCAGCTTTAATAGATATTCTGATGGTGACTGTATTCTTGTGTTATTACATGATGTTTAAATTTTTGGGTACATTTAAGTAATCAACTGATTTGCGAATTTGTGACAGCCGATTCCGTGACCTCCATTTTTTACCTGCTTTTTGGAAATCGTTTGGCGCCTACTATATGAATGAATGTGCCTTGTTGGGTAATATATATTTGATATGTTAACATTTGTATTTGGAATGCAATGAGTGATTCCATGACCTCAGTTTATACCAGTTAACCCTAAAATAAAACCTCTTTGAATTACTCATAACATAATAGTGTGTACCAAATTTAATTATTCGATCTCATATTGTTCTTACGGTGAACAAGGAATCAAAGAAACAAACGAACAATCCAACAAACAAACAAGGAAACAAAAAAATAAACGTTATATCCAATACATACACCACTATTTTGCTGTGTGCGTAAATACTAAATATTATCATAAAAAGCCTCTTTTATAATCTATATATAGTACACATCTTTTTCAGACTGACACAGTGTATGAGTATGATTAGGCACTTGGAAAACTGGTGGGGATATGGCACATATAGATCGGGCCACATGTTGATGACGTGAAGGTGTGTAAGGCTCATGGCACTGTCGCTGTCGTTGTTGTTGTTGTTGTTGTTGTTGCTGCTGCTGCTGCTGGTGGTGACGCTGCTGCTGCTGTCGGTTAATAAAATTGTGTTGGCGTGGTTGTTTATAATGAAGCCGAGGTTGTACTTGTTGAATGTGATATAATCCTGTTTGTGAATGTGGAAATTCTGCTTCGTGTATTAGTCTTTGAATTTCCATTTTACCAATGATTTCCTCTCGGTTGAAATGTTTTTCATTGATGGTAACAGACTTTGCAGCCACATGCTGTCTGCATCAACAGCTGATCAATATGTGTCGGTTTTGCTGTTTTGCAGACTGACGTGCATTGAGTTTGTGCACTATCTTGTCCGTCGTTTCATCTGCCAGTTTTCTTTTCTTTCCAGAGATGTGCGGAAGAGTTGTGTTGAATGTTGATTGCTCCGGAATATCGTCGTGGCAGTCACTCTCATCATCTGACTGCTTGTCAGCATCAGGTTGTTTTGCGTCACTGCCTTCATTCTCCCTCAGACAGTCCTCTCTACATGGATTCAGATTTCCTGTCGTTCTAATAATAAGAAAAGACACGATCAAGATAGACTGTCCAAATTAAATTAATAAAAAAGCAATGGTAAAATTCGGTAAATCACATGCCAATTACCCACATCCATCCATTCGTGTCTTACCCCTCCAGCCCTCATGTTTCATTTCCTCCGTCCATACTTGCGTACATGTGTGCGTGCGTGCGTCCGTGCGTATTTACGGTGTGTGTACTACTACTACTACTACTACTACTACTACTACTACTACTACTACTACTACTACTACTACTACTACTACTACTACTACTCAGTTTACATTTACATGCTATCACTTTTAACCCGCCGGAGATTGGTTGCATCCCAACCCCTTCCATCCCTAGGGACTTGCGTTCATGAAAATAAAATAAAATTAAAATGCTGTTGGTATAGATAAATATTAAAATGCATGTAGATAATTATAAACCATCCATTTGCAGTTTTGTGGCAATAGAACGCCACGCATTTTCTTTTTCAACAGCATCTTTATAATTCGGTAGTGATTTATTATATAAAATCTCACGATTTTGTACCTCGATGATGAGATTTTCCTTCGACATGTTGTCTGGCTGTCAAAAAACCCAAATGCATTTATCAACATGCCTGAACCTCAAATGAACGTTTGTGGTATAACATGCTGTTAAAGCTCTCAATATAGCGACCACCTCTTTGGGATTGACTAGGACGTCGGTTATTTAAGATATGTGGTCCGATTGCCACTTGGCATAAAGGACCACCATCGTGTTGTGCAATATGTATGGTAGTCTTCTTCTTCTTTTGCTCTGTGGTCTGTTCTGGTAGTTAGTTACTTTATCTCTCTTATTTTAACTGAAAACTATTGCCTTGTTGGCCATCATTTTGGATCCATTTTATGGTCACAATATACAGGCTTTGTCGTACATGCTTTTTCACAGGCCGATTAATATACGCGAAGCAAAGAAAATAGATTCAGCTCAATTGCACACGTTCGCCCGCACGAGCAAGCTGACCGCCTGACGGTTGTCGATTTCGGTGTGCATACTGTCATTGGGAAGTATGGGTTCATTTTTTTCAAGACCCCGCGCATCAAAAATCGTGCATCAATTCGCTCTTGGTCTGCAATGACCTTAAGTCTTTCTGGATAGCTGTGATTTCTCATTTCTGGTATAATTTTTGTAGCTCTACGCTAGACCCGTACTAGTAGTTGGGATTGTCTTTTGAACATGGGCGACCATAGGCAATTACAATATTCTATTATTGGTCTCACCACAGATTTTAAAGTAAAATGAAGATACTAGGATTTATGTGGCGAAATGTTCTCTTTATAATTCATAGTATTTGGTTGGCCTTGGACACCATAGTATCGATGTGTATGTCAAATGTTAAACTTTCGTCGATATACACTCTCAGGTCCTTTTCGCTTCCCGACATCGAGATTGTCTGTATTTCGGTGGAATCTGTCATATAGTACTTAGTGATGGGGTTGTTTCTGCCAAAATGTAAAACGTGGGTTTTAGCTGTGTTGAAGGTTAGCTGCCATGCGTGTGCCCAGTTACATACTTTGTTAATGTCATCTTGTATATGATGGGTTAGTGGTTCACCATATATTTTCGTATCATCTGCAAAGATTTTGCAATAGCATGTGACTAAATCAGGCAAATCGTTTATGTATATTAGGAACAGGGTAGGTCCAATAACACTCCCATGTGGAACGCCACTAGTGATATCTGCCCACTCCGAGACCGTGTCATTGATTTTTACCCTCTGCTTCCTGCTAGTTAGGTAGCTTTTGATCCACTGACCTATTTTATTCCCAATGCCATAACCTTTTAATTTCATAAGTAATCTGGTATGTGGCACACTGTCAAAAGCCCTCGAGAAATCTAAATATATTACATCTGTTGATTCACCTGTGTCTAATTTAGAAGTAAGGTAGGCGGTGTATTCCATGAGTTGAGTTTTGCATGATCTGTTATTTCTAAACCCGTGTTGACATTTGGAAAATAGGTCATTTGTTTCCATAAAATTGATGATTTCATCTTGTATTAAAGACTCTAAAACTGTACACAGGATAAATGTGTATACATAACCCTAACATCCCACATTATATGTTATGTAACAACAGCGTTCCAATATCAAGCTATTGTCAGACAATTCGAGTGCTGTCAACATGTTTTCCAGAATCCTGGTGTATGGCCACACCCACCTCAGTGTTAAAATTTGAGTCAAACTGGACCAACACTCCTCAAGATATACTGTAGCATCGTATTTTGTGCCGAGTTGGTACACGTAACTGTGGTCTTCGCGGCGTTCTTGGTATCGATCATTACCATAATGAAGCGAGGATTCCATATCTTTTTACTATTTTTTAATCGGTCCAGAAATGGCTGAGTTATCCATGCTTATCCTCCATGTTTGATTCCGCTCAAAATAGTTCTCTAAAGCCCTAAGCGCGTGTATGTACTTAATGAATGGGGGGGGGGGGGGGGGGGGGAGGAGGATAGCGTATCATGTGATAGCTTTCCCCGTCTCTGAAACTCGCACGCTGATTGGTTGTGGCGCTCCAGCTGTGATGTCACGAGTAGTATAAAAGGAGCTGGAAAATCAGAATCAAGAGCAGTCAGGAAAGAGAGAAGGTGGTGGTGAGGTGCCTGGTCTGAGAACAAATGAGTCATAGGATACTGCTTACTGTATAGTCAGGCTCCCTATAGCCTACTACGGTGCCTCTCGGTTTTGAGCACTCGTCTCTAGGGCAGTAGATAGTTAGTTACATGGTTGTAGCCATTCTAGTTATATGTTTTGCTTATTTTATATAAAATATTAGAACCGCAGTTCGCTAGGCTACACTATACAGCAACAACAACTGCACCACCTTGTTCCCTCCTCCCATACCCCACCCACAGCATCAATTTTTCACTGAGGTCACTGTTCATGTTCTCACTATGTGAACCTGATGTGCGGCTGACTAAACCTGGACTATTTTAGCTCGATAGGATAGCTTTATAGTAGTAAGTAGTCTCCTTTCCAGGAGTAACGGATATGTAACACAGCACACCAGCTAGATTGTATAAATTAGCCATATACCATAAGGCCTCCTATTCTTATGAATAGAAGAGTAATTGTCTCTGTCTACGCGCCTCCAGACTCAGGGCGTAATAACTGTTTGGACTTCCATCCACCACGTTGGTTAGAGTTGACTTTGAAACTATTGGGGTTTCAGAGCGGTTAGAATCAAAGTGTCAATGACCGCAAACACCCCCCCCCCCCACCCCCACCCCCGCCGAATCCTTGGATACTTGTTAGCTTAGATAACCATGCCAAAATATTATAATAATTACTGGGCTGCAGTGCATTTCTGGGCATAACATAACCCCCAAAGACAGGTGAAATGTTAATCCTGGGCAGGATCCGACCCCGACATGCTGGGTGACAGACAGGACACAGATCTCTATTTAACTCTACAAGTGACTGGGCGAGGTCTTAGAACCAACCATGCCCTCACGGGAAGGTCACAACAGTTGGATATCTGTCTCTTATTCCCCACCATAAACTTATATGTGCTTTTCAATGCTTATGTAATGTGACTTGCCCCTGTGTTGTTATGTGTGGTCGTGATGTGGTGGTGAAAGGATCGTTATATGATTCTGGAGCTGCCACATTGTGACATGTCTGCATGCTGTGCATCTGAGAGGGGTGTTCCATGAGGGTGACCATATGGACACCGAGCATTCTCGCCAGTTAGGCTTATATGTTAAAGATAGTTAGAACACACAGCCATTTTCCTTGATCTGGACCTAAAAACTAATCAATAGGACAGGATCTAGCAGAAGGACCACATAAATAAAGCGGCAACCACTAATTCAGTATCTTTTAACTTACATACAGTGTTGAATTCTGTGGAAATCATCCACCTCATCTTCACGTAATACAGCGTGCATCACTATAACTTATAATTTCACTAGGGTGACTCTTTTTACCTAGCATAGTTTGAACAAGAGAGTGGCCCTTTTTGCTATCTCTCTTCCTCCGCTTCAGCGTTGTAGGCATTTTCCTGTAATGCATGCCCACGCAAGGCATTTTCCTCTCACAAACAAATAATATTTGTGTTATTGGTTAATTTAGTTTATATTAAACTTGTTAAGTAACCACGTTGGGACCCTCTTTTGCGGGGCTACCTCACTGATTATACCGATCAGAGATCGGTGAGGTACCTCTGGCGAGGACCATGTTAAGCGAATCACCAACTCAGCCCTATGTACTTGATTTCTCTCTTATAACAGCAAACGAGTACCATTGTTTGTTTGTTAGTTTATAACTAATTATGTATGTTGTAATGTCTAAGCTCTAAATGGAGCAAATGGACTGCCACACTGGTGACACAAACAGCCTGGACAAGACAGTGTGGTTTAACTTCTGCGACGATGGTTGCACGGCCCCATTGGAATGTGAACATCCCCCCAGCTCACGAAGTCGGTTTTTGTACAGTTCGAAGATGAGCAACACCGGATCCGCAACCCTGAGATCCGCAACTAACCAGCAGCTTTGCCCCAATGTACCATGCACTTGCGGTGCCATGGCACAAGAATATCCGGTGGACCAGCGTGCACCCCCAGAGGCTACAAGTGGCGTCTGTTGTGAGGCTTGAATGAGAAGTCAACCCACGCCCACACTCATTCACTCACATGTTCCAGTCTCCATTCTATTACAACCAGTATTCCCCTGATGCAGAGGTGCAGTACTACAATGGAAGGGCGGCTCGAGCAGTCACCGATGATGATTTCCCAACACGGAAGACACACCACTGATAAGTTTGCATGAGTACTCGCCGATCATTGAGGAGGCTTTCCGTGATGCCTCCCAAGCAGGTGCATCCTTTATAACTCTTTCTGAAATACGCAATAGGCATCCAACACCTTTGCCGGATCGTGGACGTCAGCAATTAAGTCCCCCACGGCAGCAACCTCAACCACCTACACACCCAATGCGTTCACCTGATACACCTGATGGTGACCAGTGGCCCGCCCCTCATGCACCGTGGCCTGCATCTCCCCAATAAGAATGTCATCCCGCGCTACCATTCGGTACCGGGGTACGAACATTGGAATGCAGATCCACAACAGTTACAACACCCCAGAAACAACACCCACACGCATAACACCCATTGCCCTCATCACTCTCCTGAACCACCACCATATGAGGAAAGACCCGCACAGTGACCTACGGATCCGCCACGACAGATGCATGACACACTGCCTCCAATTCATCATCCTATCCCACTTAGGAAACCAGTGGAGTCATCACTGCCAACATACTGCAATACAGGCAGGATTCCACACTGCGGATGTATCGACACCATGATACGAGAACCCACACATAGCCAGCACAACACAGATACCAAACAACATCCGCATTTACACCACCATCTCCCACACCCCACCTGGATTTGCACCCATCACTCCATATCATGGCACTAGCCAAGTAATCCTCCAACATGAATTTGTAGCCTCTGGGGTGGGTACGCGGCAGTCCATCCGAATATTCTGCTCCACTGCACCGCATGTACACAATGCTTGGACGAGTTGGTTAGCATTGGTTCTCGGGGTGATGGATTGTGCTTCGCGATTTTCCGGAATGTACAAAGACCGACTTCTAGAGCTGGTGGAATATAGTTCATGGGGCTATGAGCTGGTCCATTATGTTGCTCCACTCTGTTGCACTGCATGTACAGGATGCGTGGGAGGGATGGTTAGCTACAGTTCTCGGGGTTATGGATACTGTATCGCAACTCTCCGGAAGGTACAAAGACCGGCTTCTAGAGCCGGTGGAACGATAACGTTCCAGTGGGGCCGTACGACCATTGCCACTGAGATTGAACCTCGTGGTCTCATCCCAACTGTTCCTGTCACCGGTATGTCGGTCCATTAACTAATGTAATAGTCTGGACATGATGATAATAATGAAAAGAATATGACTATACAAACAATGGTACTCGTTTGCTAGTGAATGAGCAAAATAATAGAGTACATAAAACCAACTGGTGTTCTTTCTATGTGGACTCGCCGAAGGTCCAACACAGATTCTTAAATCTGCAGAGGTATCCCCATGAGGGAGCATCGCAACGAGGTCACTTGGATAGTGTAATATAAACCAATTATACCCCTAATACATACAAAATATTATTGTTGCGAGAGGAACGTGCCTCACGCAGGCCTCTGTCACAGGAAAATGCCTTCAATGCTGAAGCGGAGGAAAACAGCTGGCAAAAAGGGTCACTCTTTTGTTCAAACAAAAAGCTATGTGCGGTGGTTAATCCTAGTGAAGCCATAATTAATGTGATGCACGCTGGTTTATGTGAAGACAGGTCGGATGATTTGCGAAGAATTCATAGGTCACCATCTTATGTAGGTCTAAAGATACTGAATTGGTAGTTGCCGCTTTATTTATGCGGCCCTTCTGCTAACGTCTAACCTATCCAAGCTTTGGCCACAAGTGGCAGGGATTCCTACCTATCTATTGACACATATGTCTAACTGGCGAAAATGCCCAGCTTCCCGAAGGTCGCCCCGCATAGTATCTTCCTCAGAGAGACAGCCTGCATACATGTTATGGAACGACAACTCCCGAATCATATGACGATCTGGTCACCATTGCACCACAACCACATCACATCACTAGGACAATTTACAGTTCACATAAGCAATTTAGAAAGCGCAATAGTATTTATTGTGGGGAGTAAGATACAGATATCCATCGCTAGTGTGGTGGGTTCTAAGATCTCACCCAGTCACTATACCGAGTTGGATGAAGATCTGCATCTCGTCCGTCACCCATGCATTACGGAATTAACATTTCACCTGTTATTAGGGTTAAGTTCCAGAATGCCCAGAGATGCACTGCAGGCCGGTGTTACATAATATAATTTCTTTTTGCAGTGCTTCCTACATTGGCGGGGGAATCTAAACTAATTGGTATCCGAAGATACTGGGGGAGTGTATGTAAATCGACACTTTAGTTATCACCGCTCGGAAACCCCAACAGTTTCCCAGAGTCGGATCATGCCAACGTGTCAATTGTGAGTCCAGACAATTATTAAGCTATGTGGCTGGAGGAGCCCAGAAAGAGACACTCACTCGATATTAATAAGAGGCCCTAAGGTGATTGGCCAATTTATACAATCTAGCCAGTGTGTGGTGTTACATATCCAGTACAGCCGGAAAAGAGGTGCACACAATGTGTCTCTTATGGAGAGATTGTCCCTAACAATTTTAAACCTATGCTATCGAGCTAGAATAGTCAGGTTTAGTCGGTCACATGTCAGGTTTGAGCATGGTGAGCATGATCAGTGACTTTAGTGTAAAATTGATGCTGGGGGTAGGAGTGATGCGGATATGATGTTGCTGTATAGTATTGCCTAGCTTACTGCATCCTAGAGTTTTTATATATAAACAAAACAGAAAAACTAGGATGGCTACTTCCCATATACATAGCTAACTAAGACAGTGCTGACAGTATATCAGGTCACAAGACCTTACGGTGCTTGTTAGTTGTAAGCACACGGAAATAAAGATAATATATACAGTATGAAACGGAAAATATAAAAATGTGGTCTCTAAGACTGGGTAGGCACCTATTGGTCATAAGTACCTATTACGGAAATAACAAATAGTACAATCGTCTAATTACTTGAGTACCTATTGGTCATCGGTACAGTAGGAGTTCATTAATCACAGAAATGGACACGCTACAGTTGAGTAGCGCGAGACGGCACAATTCTGAAGTTGCAGAGAAGATTGCCGCAAGCAGACTGTTGATGCGGCTCACTCTCAAGATGGTGAAGAAGAACGGCTACAGAAAGATGTCCATTATATAGTCAGAATAACTGATACATAAATGCAGAAACTACAGTTGGTGTAAATACAGATGCTGCAGGCGCTGCTGGTGCCGTTCTTGCGGGTGCTGCCGATGCTGTGGTGATTGGTGCTGGAGTGCTGGTGCTGACTGGCTGTGTTGCGGATGCTGAAGGTCTAGCTAATTGTGGAAAGCGAGGATATCTATATCCTCAGTTTGTTCTCCAGGTTTTAATGTCACAACTAACACACAGTGTTTAAAAGATAACGCGTGTATTACACCATACCGAGTAGCTGAAAACAGGTATTTGCAGTCTGCTCTCTATAATAAATGGTCATGATTGACGTGAAGCATCAAGTCTGAGTTTCTGGAAAACGCATGCTTGCATGGCAGTCCATTGTGCGTTAAAGCTGTACATGGATACGTCTTTCTGATGTGAGCAGGCATCGATTCTTCCGAGCTGTCGGACAAGGCGAGAGCTTCCGCAAGCGACATATCATTCCCGCATGATGGTGATCTGCAGAACTGCGCTAACCTAATTTAAACTTTCCTAACTCTTCATAACTTTCCTGGCCAATATAACATAAGATAATAAAATAATAATAATAAAACAGCAGAATTTGGTTTGCGACACCAAAGTAGCCTAATGCTCGATCTTCCCTAGTGTTGAGTTTGACGGGAAGATGAAATTTCTGTGCACGCTTTCCTACTTTTATACTTTTTGGTGACGTCACAGGAGGGCGGAGGACCACACCCGAAAGTTTTTAGGGTGAGTCGGTTCTGCCAAATATGGAAATATTTAATTTTTATTATCTTGGAGTCGGATCATATATTTCCTTCGTAAGAAGTAGACAAATATAAATATAAGAAGGAAGGATAGCCGCTTTCATCCCCACTCGGCGGAAAATCGGGTCTCCGATCAACATTAAAATCTGGAACTACTTATTCCTGTGGAAGCTCACCTTTTAATTAGTATGAAGCAGTTTTTCAAGTTGGATGCTTATAAACTCGCCTGTTCAAATTTCAGGCTGGAATGCCCGATGGGGTGTGGGAGAGCGTAATGACGTCAGCGCCTTAGCCTCCTCCATCACGCTGTGTTAGATACGCGTAGGGCGGTTCTTTTGTTTATAGCCTTTGATCCAATTTACTGTAAATTAGAAGTGATGATCACGTGATTCTTGTTTTGAAAGCACGTGGTTGATCGGAAACTTAGGCAATCTGTATGTAATGGTGGATTTTCGATGCTGCTTACTGTTCGTAGTTGATGCGAAAAATGGAAATATATGTTTTCATTATTCTGTTCCTCAGAACAGCGTCCCTTTATATGCGCGTGATCGTATACATGCACCGCCTTTTGTGTGTAGTAAATTTATTCCAGCCCATGTTGGTTAGAGGCTGGAATATGTAGGTAAGAGAATATTTGAAATTCTCCACGATGTTGTACTGTCTAAGTTTTGATGCTGCTTCATCAGCCCACGTGCTAGTGATTTGTATATGCGGTAGAACAGTCGTGTTCTTAATGAAAATTAGGACAGTATAGCTGACTGTAATTTATTGTTTGGTTTAAACAGCTCCATGTCTTGCGGAAACCAAGTCTACTGACGCTGCGTAGCTGGACTGTATTTTCCAGGTGGGTGGACTGCCAAGCACCCTGCTCTGTGGGTAGGACTAGTCTCATCTCACCTAGACCAAACTTAATTATCTCAGTACAGCTCAGAAAATGTGTGCCTCAGTTTTACAAGTCGCAATACCGTCGTATGGAGAGTGAGAATACAGTCATCCTGAGTGTCTGTGTCTCTGTCATGTTGGTGAGTTTAATTGAAATGCATGGCTGCTTATCTGTGGATATTCTTGTGCTGTCGTGAAGTGTGACGTTTTTCTGGCAGTGGGAGGGGGAATACTGCGTGTCTGTAGTGTCAACTTTATTGGACATGATGTATTTCACTCTGTAATGGCCGAGCTCGGAGATGGGACAGAGTTACTTTAGAGCACAGATGACAAAGAAGGGGGCTGTCGTACTTGAATCAAAGCATTATCGATTTTCCGTTCGATAGTAAATTCCTACTTGATACCAACGACAGGCCACAGGCATCTTGCTCTCTTAATAGTATTGACTGTTATTACGTGTGATTGACGTGTGATAGTTTAGCTGTTTACGTACAACGTTTCCAGGGGGAGTGGGGGAATCCCCCATAGCGCGTACTGTAGATGGTGGCAGGGTTGTTCCTCCTTCCCGTATGATCGGTTTTCCACAAACTGGATAAGGAGGTGTTTGCGGAAAATGTTGACTCATGTTGATGATGGTGGTGTTCTGTTGTAGGGTCGGAGTTGCTGTGTGATGCTGGTGTAATGCGATTTGGGCAGATCCAGGTTTCCAAGTGGGGGGAATGCCGAGTCTGTTGCTATTGTGGAACAGCCGGGTAGCGGAAAGTGATGAGCTTCCCGCATTCGTGCGGGAGGGAATGTTGCAGAAAAGGGTGTCTGTCTTTTTCTGTTACAAAAGCTAGGTGCATACTATCTATGTTGTTGATAATGTTGAATGTGCTCGTTATACGTTTATATAACCGGGTAGGTATGTAATGTTCCTGCAATGATGAATTGACGTATCCAACCTTGTGGGCCATTCTGTTCTGTATGCTCCTGGCTTGTCTGTGTCTTGGTGTGATGTTCTGACTGCTCATGGGGAGGGGGGGGGGCTTGGTAGGACGGTTGTGGTCAGGGGTGCCCTTTGGATGGGGAGGGTCATCTCCCGTTACACAACGGTTGGTACTCTGTCACAGTTTTTAAGTACCAGGAATATTCGAGCCGAGAGTCTGCTGAACAGTCTGCTTCCCTGCCCACCACCAGCGGGGGCTGGGGGGGGGGGGTTGGGGGGAGGGGTTGAGGGCAGTGGAGGGGGGGGGTTCCTGTGGTGCAGGATGCCACCTCCTCTGTAGCAGATGACTTTCTCATATCTGAAGATTGACAGTCAAAAGACGATGAGTGGAGTGTGAAATGGACAGGACTGGTGATGTCCGAACTTGTTGCATAGATGGGGGACGCGAGTTGGAGTGGGTGGGGTGGAGGTGCTAATGGATGGGGCGCACCTTGGAGTGGGGATGGCCTCACGATTTGGGGGTTTGGAGGGTACACCGAGTTGTGTGGTTTTGCTGTTCTTCAAACAGGCCTCATCAAGTCTCTTCACTCCTATGCTATTTATTACATGTTCCACCCCACATGAAACATGACCCGGGGCAGCCTCAGCTTCTGCTTGTGGTAACTCTATAATTGGGGCAATAGCAAGAAGTGGGTGGGAATTGGAAGAGGTCGGCGGTACAACTTTTCCATCCTTCCCCTTGGACAGCACAAATGAGAGAGTCTTCAGATATACTTCCCTGATCGTGTAGACCAACTCTGAGGAGGGAGAGGGCGAGTACGTATCTCGTCATCGTCCTCAGCATTAGTCATATGTTCACCGGACTCCTGGCTTGGTAGCAGAGGGGTCGAACTGGCACCACGGTGCTCGGGACTAACGTCGTGAATACCTGTTTCCATAGAGACATCTGTCTGGGTACCAGTGTCAAGTGGAACGCCCAGTCCGAGCTCTGGTACTGGGTCATCACTGACACAAGGTTTAATTCGATCAAAGTTGATTACTGAGGTCAGGTCATCTGAGGCGCGGATATGTATATGCATATGACACTCTCCAAACCTTTGATAGTAGTATTTTGCCATTGCGGAAAGTGGTGTAACAGATTCCTTAAGGGGATGTACCCCCTCCTGGATCCATGCATATATGTTTCATGTTTGCGCATATGTTGCTTGTTCGCGAGCGACTGTCTCCATGTTCCACTCTGCACACTGCAATTCTGGGAACACTGGAAATGGTTGTGTAGTATGTGTCATGGTGGTGGCCACTTCTTGCTCATCCGCGAGCCTGATTCTGCTCAAGGCATCGGCATTTCCATAGTTTTCCGGCTCTATGAACAACCTTGAAGTTGAAGGCCTGCAGGGATTCCTGCCACCTCGCTACCTGGCCCTCCAGATTTTTTAGGTTTTTGAGGCAGCATAGGGAGGCGTGATCTGTACACAGGGTAAATGGCCACCCGTACAGAAAGTGTTTATACTACTTGATGAAATGAACTGCAGCTAACAATTCCCTCTTAGTGGTCGCGTAACGTTTCTCTGTTTTGTTCTGAGTAGGCGAACCATAAGCCAGTACCTGCTCTGTTCCATCTTCTGTGACCTGAGATAGAACTGCACCAGTGGCATAAGCCGATGCATCCGTGTTTAAGATGAAGTCGAGGTTAGGGTTAGGATGAGCAAGAATTGGGGCGGTTGTCAAGAATTCCTTCAGCACCCTGAAGGAACCTTCACACTCACTTGTCCACTCGAATGGTCGATCCTTTTCGGTGATCCTAAATAATCGTGATGCAATCTCGCAAAAGTGACGGATGTAACGACGATAGTACTGGCAGAGATCAAGGAAACTCTGGGTGTCCGTGGCTGAAGTGGGGGTCTGCCACTCTGCTACTGCTTTAGTTTTCGAAGGCTGAGTGCCACTCCATCGCCAGATATGACGTGTCGCAGGAACTCGATGCTCTGTCTAAAAAGATGACATTTTTTGGGTTTGGGCTTTAGGTTGGCTGTGTGAAAGCACATTAGAACTTTGTCCAGATTGGACAGAGTCTGCTCAAACGAGGAGCCAAAGACGATTACGTCGTCGATGTAACGGAGACAGATCTACCAATGTAGGGTAGTTAATACCTGCTCAATGAGACGCTCGGACATTCCTGCCGCCTCTACAGACAAACACAGTCTTCATCCCTGTGAGCCTCATCCATGGCCACCTGCCAGTACCCACTAGCTAAGTCAAGGGTACAAAACCACTTGGCTCCAGACAAGGAATCTAAAACCTGATCTATCCTAGGTAACGGATACACGTCTTTGATGCTTAGATCATTAAGGCAGTGGTAGTCTATACAAAACCACAAAGATCCACCCTTTTTGCCTGCTAGTACAATGGGACTGGCCCAGGGGTGTGGGTGTGTGCTGATGGCTCTATAATGCCTGTCCACAACATGTCGTTTACTTGTTGATGCGCTTCCACCTCCTTGTGAATGGGAAGCCATTGAATGAGTTGTCGAAAGGGTTGATTGTTTCCGATGTCGATGGAGTGTCACCTGAGATGAGTTTCTCCCAGGTCTATATCTCCCACTGAGAAACTATCGCAATATGTATATAAGATTTTCCGTATGTCATGTTTATGCGATTGCATCAATCCAACTGTGGCACGCAGATATATGTCAAATCATCAGAAGTAGTTGTAGGTGTAGGTGTAGTAGGGGGTGTTGCCAGTGATATCACATCCATCAGATGGCCACAACGAACTCTCGGTTCAAGAGTTATTGGGGCGGTTGTGCCATTGAATACCCGGAATGGTATGTGATCCTTTTTGGTGGTGTCCACGATCATCCGGGGACTGGCGCATTGCGAGGCGATTATATATTCAGGGTCGGGTTCCAGCATAGCTGTGTGTATTGTTTCCTAACTGTGCTGTGGTGGCCCATACAATTTTCTCTTGTCCCACCTCAACTGTGGCTGTAGATGCCAAAATCACTGCACAGGTGTTGTACAGTGATAATTCCAGTCGAAGGGGTCTACGTCGGCCGTGTATGTCTAATTCATGCTGTCTGCAATGTATGATGGCTTCGCTGGCACTGAGGAAATCAGAACCAAGCATGGCATCGTTTTGAATAGAGGCAATGACAACTCGCTGTATGCATTTTCTCTATCTGTATTACGATGTTTACCGTACCAGCCACGGGAACATCGGCTCCTGTAGCTCTTTGCAAAAATATGTTTGTAGGCCTAATGGGTGGCTTCTTATGAGGTGGGATGCTCTCATACAAGCGCTTGTTAAAAACGGTGATGGAAGCTCCAGTGTTCACAATGGTACTGGTGGAAACGCCACTAAACAGACAAACACACTAATATATTACTTTGCGGTGTGCCTGTGGAGAGTTTCCAATGATACTGCCTGCGGGATTGTTTTTGGTGCAGTATCATCCTGCATAGAGACGGTCTGTTTCCGGATGGCTTCCATGAGTGCAGTTGGTAGCTGAGTGAGGAAGGGGCCAACCCGTAGTCGCTGCTGCTGCGATTGCTTAGGTGAAAATGGAGCTGGGGGGGGGGGGGTAGCAATGGTAGTGTTGTTGATGCTGTTTCAGTGCACAGTGAGTTGGTGTATGCAGCAGCGTGGACAGAACTGGTGCGGTCGCGGATGAGGGCTACCTGTGTGAGCCACTTTTTACAATGCATCATGGGGTGCTTAGTAGACGTGCAGAAGAAGCAGTGACAGCGTGATGGCTTCCCATTCTTTGAGCGATGCTTCTTTTTGCGGATCCATTGTCGAATGTTGACTACAGTCTGTGTCACTCTTGCTGCTGCTGGATGTAGTGAGTGATGCAGTTAGGACACGTTAATAGCAAACCACCAAGGGGCACCAGGTGTTAAGTGTCTTGGTGGTGGGTCATGGTGCTTGGATAAACGTTGTTTCAGCGGAGGTGCTACAACCTACCACTGCCGTTTTATATAGGAAAGAAGGTTTGTCAAATGCGGAGATTGCAGAGTCACAATCTCTGGCAGGGGGAGATGTCAGTGCCATGGACGCAGTGTGCATCATTGGTACTGTCATATAAGAAGCGTGTGCGTGCGTGCGTGCGTGCGTGCGTGCGTGCGTGCGTGCGTGCGTGCGTGCGTGTGTGCGTGCGTGCGTGCGTGCGTGCGTGCGTGCGTGCGTGCGTGCGTGCGTGCGCGCGTACTGTCATGTAGGAATGATTTGTCGTGTTAGCCACCTGACGTTGTTGTCCGGAGGCCACAGTTGAGCTGGGTTGTGAGAGTGGGAACCGAAGTGAATCTGTAATCGGTTCCCTCACTAGTTTAACGGGGTCTCAGGCTACATCAGTCAGCAGTAGGAGTTGTTGACGGAGGGCGATTGGGACATCGCTCCTTCCAGTGGCCTGGCTGACCACATCCAAACCATGTGTTTGGTGGCTGTGTAGAAGTCATCATTTTGATTGCTGGGTGTGTTGTCGACTGTGTGGCGACTGTGGTGCTAAGTGTGGTGACTAAGTTAGTGAGTGCGGAGATTTGTTTCATTATCTCTTCTAACCTATCATGCATGCTCTGTCTAATGTTATTGTTGTGCTGGTTCCCGCATCCTGGGTCATTGTTGTGGCTCCCGCGATGTGATTGGCCACACTCTCTTCCTTTAGACACGTGATTTTGACTGGTGGTGTGTTCTGACTGTGTTTGCGTGTCTGATGCTGATGTTTGTGCTGATGCAGTTGGGTTGTTGGTGGTGGTTACAAGGTTGGCACTGTTCACTTCATTGAATGCGTGTAGTTGTCGGCGATTATTTTTCTCCCGCTCCAAGAAATTCTCAATCCGAACCATGGTTGCTGTCAATTGTTGAAGACTACCGTGTTCTATAGGAAATAACTTTTCCTTGAGGGCTGGTTCTCTGCTCAATGCCTCGATGAACGTGTCTAGATGTAAGTGTGTGACACCCCTGTGATTCGTGCTGGGGTAGGCGTGGGTAACTAGTCACCGATTATGACTAGCTAACTCCGGTTGTGTTTCCCCAGCTCGTCGATGCAAGTTCTTGAGTTGCAGACGACTGACCTCACCGAGGGCTATGTCCCCGAATCTCTCCAACAACGCGCTTTCCAACTCCGTGTACATTGGCGTATAATCTGTGCCCAAATCTGCCAGGACTTGCAATGCTTTCCCAGACAGCGTTGCGGCCAGATACTCTCCCATTTGATGATCCGTCCACCGATTTGTATGACTTATGATTTCAAACTGGACCTTATAATTAGCCTAATCATTCTCCTTACTAAATTCGGGAGGAAGAATGATCCAGCCATGTCCACGATAAGAATTTATGGCCGCGAATCCAGGTGGTGGTGCTTGGGAGACTGACGTAAATGCGGATTCTGGTCTGCGTGTTGATGGTGGTGGTGTCGGTGTCCCTGATGATGATGCCGTGTCCGTGAGGGTGATTCCCATTGATTGGGCTGTGCACGATATGTAGGGTCCAATGAATACCGCCCTGACGTGAGTCCATAGACGGGTGTTGGTCTATAGACTTGTGGAAGCATACTATGTAGACAATGCGGATGTTCTACTGGATGTTGTGACGGGTGTTCCTCGCATGGAGGCGGTGCAGGTGACTAACAGGGTTGATGTGTGCCGTGTGATGTTCTTCTGGTGTATTGGTGGAATGAAGGTACTGCATCTCCCGGCTCATATCATGGTACCGATGGATAGTATGGTGACGACGTATGTACCGGCGGAGATGTGGGGTATGGTGCATGAGGTTCTGACCATTGGTCACCCTGTGATGACATTGGCGAACATAATGGTTGTGAAGAAATGGTATGTCCCCGTAGGGGTCTGTGTCATTGTTGACTGCGATCCAGCGTAGATGGTGGGTGCCTATCGCAGATACCTGTCAAAGATATGTATTGAGTTCCCGCCTGTGAGGCATCATGGAATGTCCCCTCACTGATCAGCGAAAACTTGTGTAAAGGCGGTGCTGGTTGTTCCGCACTGGGGAAATTTCTAGCATATTTGGTGAGCACACATGCAGTTCATCTGTCATATGATGCTACTTCCAGATCTTGGGAGTGCTGCCTGTCTGATGAAGGAGACTGTGTTGAGAGTTGGCGTGGGTTCACTTCTCATTCGAGCCCGACATCGGGCACCACTTGTAGCTCGTGGGGCTATGCACTGATCCATTATGTTGCTCCACTCCATTGCACCACATGTACATGATGCGTGGGAGGGCTGGTTAGCTACGGTTCTCTAGGTAACGGATCCTGTATCACGACTCTCCAGAAGGTACAATGACCAGCCTCTAGAGCCGGTGGAATGATAACATTCCAGTGGGGCCGTGCGACCATTGTCGCCGAGATTGAACCTCACGGTCTCATCCCAACTGTTTGTGTCAATGGTATGTCGGTCCATTAACTAGTGTAAAAGTCTGGACATGATGATAATAATTAAAAGAATATGTCTATGCAAACAATGGCACTCGTTTGCTAGTGAATGAGCAAAAATAATACAGTACATAAAACCAACTGGTGTTCTTTCTACGTGGGCTCGCCGAAGGTACCACACAGATTCGTACATCTGCAGAGGTATCCCCACAAGGGAGCATCACAACGAGGCCACTTGAATAGTTTAATATAAACCAATTATACCCCTAACACATACAAAGTATTATTGTTGCGAGAGGAAAGTGCTTCGCGCCTACAATGCTGAAGTGAAGGAAAAGAGCTGGCAAAAAGGGCCACTCTTTTGTTCAAACAAAAAGCTATGTGCGGTGGTCAATCCCAGTGAAGCAATAATTAATGTGATGTGCGCTGGTTTACATGAAGACGGGTCAAATGATTTCCGAAGAATTCATAGGTCACTGTCTTATGTATGTCCAAAGATACTGAATTGGTAGTTGCCGCTTTATTTATGCGGGCCTTCTGTTAACGTCTAACTTACCCTTTAGTTGTTAGATACATTTCCAAGCTTTGGCCGCAAGTGGCAGGGATTCCTACCTATCTATTGACACATCTGACGATCCGGTCACCATTGCACCACAACCACATATAACATCACAAGGACAATTAACAGTTCACATAAGCAATTTAGAAAGCGTAATAGTATTTATGGTGGGGAGTAAGAGACAGATATCCATCGCTAATGACCTTCCCGTGAGGGCGTGGTGGGTTTAAGACATCACCCAGTCACTATACCGAGTTGGATGAAGATCTGCATCTCGTCCGTCACCCATGCGTTATGGAATTAACATTTCACCTGTCATTCGGATTAAGTTCCAGAATGCCCAGAGATGCACTGCAGGCCGGTGTTACATAATAAAATTTCTTTTTGCAGTGCTTCCTACATTGGCGGGGGAATCTAAACTAATTGGTATCCGAAGATACAGGGGGAGTGTATGTAAATCGACACCTTAGTTATCACAACATGGAAACCCCAATAGAGTTCCAGGGTCGGATCCTGCCAACATGTCGATTGGAAGTCCAGACAATTATTAAGCCATGCAGCTGGAAGAGCGCAGAAAGAGATAATCACTCGATATTAATAAGAGGCCCTAAGGTAATTGGCCAATTTATATAATCTAGCTGGTGTGTGGTGTTATATATCCACTTCAGCTGGAAAAGAGGCGTACACAATGTGTTTCTTATGGAGAGATTGCCCCTAACTACTTTAACCCTATGCTATCGAGCTAGAATAGTCAGGTTTAGTCGGTCACATTTCAGGTTCGAGCACGATGAGCATGATCAGTGACCTCAGTGTAAAATTGATGCTGGGGGTAGTCGTGATGCGGATATAATGTTGCTGTATAGTATTGCCTAGCATACTGCGTCCTAGAGTTTTTATATATAAACAAAACAGAATAACTAGGATGGCTACTTGCCATATACATAACTAACTAAGACAATGCTGGCAGTATATCAGGTCATAAGACCTTATGGTGCTTGTTAGTTGTAAACACACAGAAATAAAGATAATATATACAGTATGAAACGGAAAATATAAAAACGTGGTATGTAAGACAGGGTTGCCACTTATTGGTCATCAGTACATATTACAGAAATAACGAATAGTACAATGGTATAGTTACTTGAATACCTATTTGTCATCGGTACAGTAAGAGTTCATAAATCACGGAAATGGGCATGCTACAGTTGAGTAGTGCGAGATGATACGATTCCAAAGTTGCGGGGAAAATTTCCGCAAGAAGACTGTTGATGCAGCTCACTCTCAAGACAGTAAAGAAGAACAGTTATAGAAAGATGTCCTTTAGATAGTCAGAATAACTGATACATAAATTTACACAGTATGTTATAACGTTTCCCTCCAGCGACAGTAGTTTGAAAGTTTCCCGTAGCATAGAGGGATACAGTGGCAATTAAATATGCACGTAAATTAACTGGGCACACCCTGCGGGATACGTTGCATAGCTCTTGCGACGCACCGGGCCGAGTCCCACCAGACTGTGGTCTAAAAGTTAATTAACATACGACATGCTGTGCAGAAGTTTGATGCCACTTTTCAGCATGGTCCGGAAGATCCGGCGAGTTATCCACCAAGAATCACCTCAGCTCTACATTCTATAGAATTACATTGGGCTCGCAAGGCCAATCTGCAGAGAAGCACCTCTGTGGAAAAGGGAGTTCTTCTATTAAATTAATTTGCCCTTGGATGGCCATCCGAGAGCTTCCAAAATTGTATCGCAGATGTTCAAGGCTGCTCACCGGCACAGGAGATCTCAATCACAAAGGGCACTGCTGTGGTGTAGGTACCACACTCAGTCAGCAGTTATCCCACGTCTAGCACTTCGCTGGTCCAGCAACCTTGCTGTCGTGTCGGCTCCCTCGCCGAAGTGCTCTCGATTCTTGATTTTTGGCTCCTTTTATACTACTCGTGACGTCAGAGGCAGAATGCTCCAGCCAATCAGAGGGCGAGCAGTAGCCAATCAACGTGCAGCTAGAAAGGATGACGTGGCGATCATGTGATCAACGCATCCCCCCATTCGTTTAATACATACACACGATTACGACGTCAAAGCAATATTAAGAAAACAATTTAAGTGAGCCATTTAACGATAACTCGGCCATTTCTGGTCCGATTTTAAAAAGGTAAAAAGGTCTGAAATCCTCGTTTCATTTCAAGAATGACGAGAATAGTGTGATTTGAAGAAATCACCAGTACCAACTCGGTAGACTATAAGCATACACTCTCCCAATACTGACATGTGTTGCCACTGGAGCTCTGACGCGCGCGCGCATGCGTGCTACGCATTCTTACGGACGTAGCCATTTTAGCAATCACTCATATATTAATAAGGAGGTCCTAAGATATCTGGCCAATTTATACCACCTAGCTGGTGTGCGGTGTTACATATCCACTACATCCGGAAAAGAGGCTTACACAAATGACTCCTAACGAGCGCCCGTTCCTAACTACTTCTAAACCTATCCTATCGAGCAAGAATAGCCAGGTTTAGTTGATCTCATGTCAGGTTCGCTCATTGAGAACCTGAACAGGGACCTCAGTGAAAAAGTGATGCTGAGGGATAAAGGTGATACAGTGTTATTGTTGCTGTATAGTGTAGCCCAGCGTACTGCGGTCCTAGTATTTTATATAAAATAAACAAAACAAGGAACTAGGATGGCTACTGCCATATGCATAACTAACTATCACAGAATTGACAATAATTAAGTTCACCCGACCTTTCGTTGCTTGTTAGTCATCAGCACAAAACAAGGATAATATTTACAGGAAAAGATAAACTATAAAATGCGGTCTCAGATGACCGGTTGGTACCTATTATTTATCATTACATATTAGTGTAAAAATACAATAATAATGAAAAATACAGTTAGATGAGTACCTATTAGTCATCAGTACGGAAAAGTTCATAGATCACAGTAAATGATACATTCCGGATGAGGGACGTGAGATGGCTCGATTCTGTAGCTGCTGGCCAGATATCCGAAGGTAAACTGTTGATGCGGCTCAATCTCAAAGATGGTGAAGAAGAACAATTGCGGTTGCAGATGTCTACTAGATAGTCATATTAATTTAAAAAGTATGGCAAAAAGGTTCCGTACTATAACAGAAGTTGAAAGCTGCCCTGTAGTAATGAAGGGCTACAGTTGAATGTTAAATAATAATGCATGTGCATCTTCCGTGTACACAGTACATGATGCACCACATAGCTCATGCGGCGCACCAGGCAAAGTCCCACTAGACTGTGTTAAATGTTATACACAATACATCGCGCGGAGTTTGATTACCACATTTTGGTGTGGCTCGGCAGATCTGATGAGTTGTCCACCAAGAATCACCACTCGTACCACATACTACGAGTTCTTTACATCGGGGCCGCAAGGCCTATCCACAGGAAGACTCCTCTGATGTTGCTGGAAGTGAGAACTTCTTCTTTCTGATTAGTTGATATGCCCCTGGGAATTGTCCTCCCGACAGTGTTCAAAAGGTTAGATGCGGATGGGAAGGTTGCGGGCCAGAGATATCAAGATCTCTAAGCTGGCCAGCCACGCTGCGGTTACAATGAAATCAGATGCAGCAGGTAGGTACCGGCGTCCTGCAACTCTCCTCCTCATGACGTCGTAGCTGGAATGCTCAGCCAATCAATGCACGATCTGTAGCCAATCATTGTGCGAGCTGGAAGGGAAAGGAAATTATCACGTGATAAACATCCTCCCCCATTCATTTAGTACATAGACGCGCTTATGACGTTTTCAATATCTTGAGCATAATTTAAGCAGAAAAATAAGTATAAACCGATTTTAAAATGGTTTATAGTTTTGAATTCCGGGTTTCATTCCGATCCTGATCGGTACATGCACCAACTCGGTACATTTTAGTATGCATTCTCTCCCAACACTGACACGTTTTGTCAGGGAAGCGATTTTATGGACTTAGTCATTTTAGAAACCTCTCTTATGTGGCATACTATCTTACTAAGGGTGGGGTGTGTGCTCAGAACATATCCGGAACAGCCGTCCCATACCCAGCTGAGCTGGGATGGTCCATACCTGTCCGGCCAATCCACGCTACACCTTCAGTGAGGAGGGTGACTTGGCTAATTACAAGTGCCAGTTCGAGATCATCAGCCACACAAACAGATGGGCTGATCAGCAGATGTGAGAATATCTGGCTGCAAAGGTGTCAGGAAAGGCCTTACAGGTACTGGCAAACTCGGGGTCAGATTTAACACCAACATACACAGAGCTTGAGGACTCCTTGTCAGAGAGATTCAGGGGCACAGCCCTGAGAGAAACCAGTCCTCTTCAACTCAAGAATTTGCCTAGATGAGCGGAAGAAACGTTATCAGAATTGGCAAACCCCATCTGGCGACTCGTCACAAGGGCATACTCTAGCACAAATCATGAAGTAGAAATACATTTTCACCTAGATACATTGATTGACGCACTAATCAGAGAACCGGCTCTCAAGAAGAAACTCTTCCCTATGGAGCATGGAAATCTACAAACACTCACCACCAGCAGTATGGATAGAGAACTTCCTCGAAAGAGAGAAGAATAATCGTTGTCAACCCCATCCATTTAATGAGCTGAATGATGCTAAACTTCTGTTTGCAACAGACCCTACACAAGCAGCAACAACAACAGAATCCACCACCGCACCGCACGAATAACACCCTCGCCCCCCCCCCCCCACCCCCATCCCCAGTCAGAATCACGTGCGTAGAGGAAGGGGGAGTGGCCAGTCCCATCGCAGAGGACACAACAATGCCCCAGGACATGGAAACCAGCACAACAATGACAATCGGCAAAACACACATGACAGATTAGAAGAGATAACAAAACAGATCTCTGTGCTCACCAACTTAGTCACCACATTCAGTACAGCAGTCGCCACACAACAGACTACATGACTGCCAACAAGCAACACCGCACCACACACCCAACCTCCTAACACATGTTTTGGATGTGGTCAGCTAGGCCATTGGAAGGAGCAATGTCCGCACTGCCCTCCTTCCGCAACACCAATTACTGACTGACACATAATGCAGTCTGAGCACCCATCAAACGAGAATGGGCACTGATTAAAGAGTCGCTTCAGTGCCCACTCCTGCAGCCTGGCTCAACTTCAGTCCATAGACAACAACGTCAGGTGGATACGCCAACAACAACTGCTAATGCTACCTCAACGAAACTAAATACTACACAAAAACTGGCTTCACACAAGTCGGTGCCAACAATACGCAAAGAATCCACAGCACTGAGATCATCCCTATCTGTGGAGAATTGTGACCCTGCAATAACCGCATCTACTAAACCCGCTTTCCTTATAAAACGGCAGTGGTTGTTTGCAGCACCTCTACTGAAACAACGTTTATCCAAGCACCACGACCCACTACCATGGCACTTAACACACAGTACTCTCTGGTGGTATGCAATACACAACTGCCCTTATCATCGTCTCCCGTACCCAGCAGCAGCAGTAGTGATACAGATGGATTACAGCATTCTGCATCGTGGATCTGCAAAAGAAACCACCCCAAAAAGCAGAACAAGCGACACTGTTCTTTTGTGCTTCACCAAAACATCCCATGATGTGTTGCCCTAAATGGCGGGCTCTCGTGGCAAATTGCCTGTACCGTTCCAGTCCAATCCAAACTGCTGTCTACACGAACTCGCAGTACACCCCTCCAGCATCAGAAATAGCATCACTGCTACCCCCAAGCTCTGTCATTGTCAAAGCAAAACCAGCAGCAACGACGAGTTGGTCCATTCATCACTCAGCCACCACCACACTCATGGAAGCAATAGAAAAACAAGCTGTCTACATACAAGACCACACCACAGCAAAGGTGACTCCGCAAACAGCAACTTTGGGGACTCTCCCTCAAGTATGCGACAAAGTGATATATAGGTGTGCTTGCTTGTTCGGTGGAATTTCTACCAGTGCCACAGGAGACACTGGAGCTTCCATCACCGTTTTCAACAGACGTTTGTTTGAGAGCATCCCACCTCATCAAAGGCCACCCCTTAGGTCATCAAACATATTTTTGCAAACAGTCACCAGGGTTGACGTTCTCGTGGCTGGTAATATAAACATTGTGATACAGATAGAGGAGATGCAATTCATTCAGCGCCTCTATTGAAAACGATGCCCTATTAGGTTTTGATTTCCTCAGCGCCAGTGAAGCCATCATTCACTGCAAACAACAATAATTAGACATACACAGCCATCGCATACCCCTTGGACCGGAGTCATCACTGTACGACACTTATGCAGGTGATATTAGCTTCTACAGCAACAGTTGAGCCGAGACAGGAGGAAATTCTTTGTGCCACCGCACCACAGTTAGGAAATAACACGCACTCACGCACGCACTCACGCACGCACTCACGCACGCACGCACTCACGCACGCTCTCACGCACACACACACACTCACGCACGCACGCACGCACGCACGCACGCACGCACGCACGCACGCACGCACGCACGCACGCACGCACGCACAGCCATGCTGGAACCATACCCTCAATATATGATCGCCTCCCAATGTGCGAGTCCACGGATGATAGTGGACACCACCAACAAGAACCAAATACCATTCAGGGTATTCACTGGAACAGCCGACCCAATAATGCTTGTTCCAGGCGTTCGCTGTTGCCATTTGGTGGATGTGATTTGATTGGAGACAACACTCACTACAGCCACAACAACAACAACAACAACAACAACAACAACAACAACAGCTTCTGATGACACCATTCCAGAACATCTGCATGACCTATATTTGCATGCCACAGTTGGACATGTGATGGATACTGTTTAAATAGCAGGAGAGTTTTTCCCCATGAGATATGGAACTGGGAGAAACTCACCTCATGCGTCACTCCATCGGCACTAGGAACAACTGACCTGTACGACAACTAGTATGTTGTCTTCCCATGCATAAAGAGGCAGAAGCACACCAACAGGTAAATGACATGTTGCGGTCAGGCATAACTGAGCCTTCAGCATCCCTCCTGGGCCAGTCCCATTGTACTTGCAGACAAGAAGGATGGATCTTTGCGGCTTTGCATTGACTACCACTGCCTTAATGATCTAAGCATCAAAGACGTGTATCCATTAACCCGGATAGATCAGGTGTTAGATTCATTGTCTGGAGCCAAATGGTTCTGTACTCTTGACCTGGCAGGCGGATCCTGGCAGATAGCCATGGGTGAGGCTGATTGGGAGAAGACCGCATTCATCTGCAGAGATGGTCTTTTCCAATTCCGTAGGATGCCATTCGAGCGTCTCATTGAGTAGGTATTAACCACCCTGCAATGGAAAATCTGCTTCTGTTACATTGTTATCATTTTTGGCTATTCGTTTGAGCAGACTTTTCCCAACTTGGACAAGGTACTGATGCAGTTCTGTACTGCTAACCTCAAGCTCAAACCCAAGAAGTGCCATTTCTTCAGACAAAGTGTCAAGTTCCTGGAACATATAATATCCGCAGATGAAGCGGCCACTCAACCCTGTATTATCGTCGGTACATCTGTCATTTCAGCGAGATTGCATCTCCCCCCCCCCCACCTGTTCCAGATCACTGAAAAGGATCGACCATTCGAGTGGATGAGTGAGTGTGAAGTTTCTTTCAGTGCGTTGAAGGAACAATTGACAAGCACACCTATTCTTGCTCATCCTAACCCTAACCTCGATTTCATCTTAGACACTGATGCATCTGCTTATGCAATAGGTGTTGTTCTATCACAGGTCACAGAAGATGGAATGGAGCAGTCACTGGGTTATGGTTCGTGGACTCTGAATAAAACAGAGAAATGCTACGCAACCACTAAGAGAGAATTGTTGGCTGCAGTGTACTTTGATAAGTACTATAAACACTTTCTGTACGGATGCTCATTTAACCTACGTACAGACCACGCATCGCTATGCTGGCTCCGAAACCTGAAAATTCTGGAGGGCTAGGTAGCACAATGGCAGGAATCCCTGCAGGCCTTGAGCAGAATCGGATTCGAGGATGAACAAGAAGTGGCCACCACCATGACGCATAAAACACAGCCAGCTGCCATATTCCCAGAACTGCAGTGTGCAGACTGGGATGCGGAGAAGCTCGCTCATGATCAAGCAACAGATGCACAAATATGAGAAATATATGTATTGATCCAGGAGGGTGTACGTCCTCTGAAGGAAACTGTTAGCCCATTATTTGCCACGGCTAAGTATTATTATCAAAGGTACAGTGAGTGCCATGTGTACAATGGTGTTCTCTAAATCAATAACCGGATAATAATTCCTGAGCGTTACAGAGTCATGATACTCCAACAATTGCATGACAACGCTGGCCATTTAGCCATGGAACGAACAGCAGAGTGGATAAAACAGAGATTCCACTGGATTGGGATATGCAATAGTGTGAAAGCATGGGTCACCAAATGTGCACCATGTCAAAGACGCGCTGTTGGCCAGCCCTACACCGCACCATTACAAATTAAAATCATTGGTGCACCATGGGAGTGAGTGGCTATTGATATGCTCGGACCCTTGACTACAAGGGATGAAGGAAACAAGTACACAAGATTACTTTATGAAGTGGGTAGAAGCATTTGCTTTATCGGACCAAGAGGCATCCGCAGTTGTGGAGGTTCTGTCCAGCAATGTGTTCTGCCCCTTTGGTATGCCCTATGAGTTACATTCCAACCAAGATAGTAATTTTGAGAGCCGGTTGATCTCCGAGCTCTGAAAATTGTTCCATATAGTCAAAACACGAACTACACTATATTATCCGTGTGGAGATGGGATGGTAGTGCGGTTCAACAGAAATCTCACAGTGATGTTGACTAAGGAAACACACCTTGATTGTCGTGATTGGAATCTACGGCTCCCATATATGCTCACGGCATACTGCACTTCGATACATTCCAGCACGGGTTATAACCTGCTTGGTTAATGTTAGGCTTACTCTTGGATCTGGTCATGCCCAGAATTCCTGGGGAAAAGAATTCACTCTCTCTCTCTCTCTACGTAGAGCTCATGTGCTAGTGGATGGAACAGACACATGAGCTAATGAGAGGAACTTTTTCCACTGTACACCAGCGTCGGAAAACCTGGCATGACCGTCGTGTACATGGAGACCCATATGAGGTGGAAAAATGGTTTGGATTCACGATACATGTCGTTCTGTAAACGTGCTGAGTAAACTGAGTTACCAGTGGAAAGGCCTCTATGTGGTAGTAAGAAGTAAGTAAGAAGTTGGACGTGACCTATCAAATCCGCGCCTCAGATGGCTTGACCACAATCATCCACTTCAACAATCTTTAACCTTGTGTTAGCAATGACCCAGTACCATAGCTCGGGCTGGGCGATACGCCTAACACTGGTACCCAGACCAATGTCTCTGCGGAGACAAGTATTCCCGACGTTAGCCCAGAGTACAGCGGTGGCAGTTCGGCCCTTCGTCTACCAAGCCAGGAGTTGGGTGAACATATGGCTAATGCAGAGGACGATGACGAGCCATGTACTCGCCCTCTCCCTCCTCGGAGCGGGTCTACCAGGTCTGGGAAGTCATATTTGAAGACTTTCTCATTTGTGCTGTCCATGGGGAAGGATGGAAAAGTTGTTCCTCCGACCTCTTCCCAGTCCCACGCACTTCATGCTATTAGCCCAATAGAGTTACGACAAGCGGAGGCTGAAGCTACCCCAAGCCTTAGTGCCTCTTGTGGGGTGGAACATGTTATAAATATCATAGACGTGAAGAGGCTTGATGAGTCCTTGCACTGTTCCTGACAAAGGGAAAACCGCACAACTCGATGCACCTCCCCTCCAAGCCCCAAAACTGCGGAACCGCTCCCCCCCCCCATCCAAGTGGAACCCCGACCTAATACATCTGCACCAGTATTTCCACACCGAGTTCAGACATCACACGTCCAACCCTTCTCACACTCCAGTCATCGTCTGCTGACTGTCAATTTTCAGATATGAGAGAGCCTGCTGTTGCAGGAGGAGGGGCATCCTGCACCTCGGTCACACTGGTGGCTGATGGTGGACGGGGAGGCAACCTGATCAGTAGACTCTTGGCTCGATTTTCCAGGTACTTAAAAACTATGACTGGGTACCAACCGTTGGGTAATGGGAGATATCCATCCCCATCCAAGAGGTAACCCTGTCCATCACCACCTCACCACGCCCCACCCCACCCCCACTTTGCAGTCAGAACACCACAACAGAGACACAGAAAGCCAGGATAACCAGAAACACACATGTCTTCAAGGTCTGGATATGTCAATTATAAATTGCATGAATACTAAACATACATATCTGGTTATAGGCAGTATAACAGTAGCAATCGGCACTGCACCGCATCCGCAACATAGTCATCACAACCCTACGCACGTCACCAACAGTTTAAGTCAGCATGCACCTATCTTTTGCAACAGAAAAGGATGATGACATGGAATTCGCAAAAGTCCCCACCACAAGAATGCGGTGAGCCTACCACCTACTGCACACAAGAAATCCGCAATCATCAGACTCGGCATACCCAGCGTGGAAAACTGGATATAGCCCACCACACCGCATGACCAACATCACATACAACTCCGGGCTCCCCTACATCAGTCATCACTACATACAAGGACCTAAACATTTTACACCCTACATTCACTCTCCGCAATAATGCGGAAACTACATATGTGGTGAGAGAACAACGTCATGAATATCATCAACCCACATCACGAGGGACACCCCACCCCTTGGAACTGACATCAGCGATAACAGTAAAAATAAACTACCTCATATACACGTAAATTGCTCTGTAGGTGGGGCTTAGAATACACCTTCCGTATCCTCTGCGTGTCGTAAGAGGTGACTAAAGGAGGTAAGGGTGAGGTAACCGTGACAGAAACCTCGAGTGCTGAAGACGGAGGTTCCAGGCCGCACGGCGCACTCTAATAAACCATGGATCCACGCACTTAACGCTTATGATCATGTCGATAGTCACTTACAGGACTGGCGGTATGATCAGCGAACGAAAAGAAGAAGAAGAAGAAGAAGAAGAAGAAGAAGAAGAAGAAGAATATACACGTAAAGTAGATGCCTTTTAGAGAGCGCAGGAATGACCGCAGTCTGTCGTTGGTATGCAAGTATGAGATAGGCACAGAAAGTGAAATTCGACAATGGTCTGATCCAAGTTATGACAGCCTCCGTCTTGGTCATTCTCACTCTAAGTATGCCTTTCTGAGGCTCTACCAGAGAATACATTCAAAGCCTGATAAAGTTATTAACGCAATCACTGCAGTACCCCTCCCGCAACTGCAATACAACTTTGACACCGCACTACAGCACAAGAATCATCTACAGAGAACCAGTCATGCGTATCTACCAACCCCACCAACAAGACAGAAACACAGACACTCAGGATGACTGCTTCACAAATCTCCATACGATGGCATTGTAAATTGTACAACAGTGATACGCATTTTCTGAGCTATACTGTAATGATTAGATTTGTATGTAGGTGCGGTGAGACTAGTCCTGCCCATAGAGGAGGATGCTTGGCAGTCTACCGACCTTGTAAATACAGTCCTGCTTTGTGCGGTCAGTAACTTGTCGCCCGCAAGACATGGATATGTTTAAATCATACAATGAATTACATTCAGCTAAACTGTTGTAATTTTGAACTAATGACGTTCTACCATGCTTACAAATCATTAGCGTGCGGGCTGGCAAGGCAGATTCAAAACTTAGACAGTTCATCAACACAGAGAATTTCAAAAAAATTCTTATCTACAGATTCCGCTCAAGAATCAACATGAGCAGGAATATTCATATAAGACACAGAAGAGCGCATGTTAAAAAATCACATGCATATAGGAACGCTGTTCTAAGGAACAGATATATAAAAAAAGAAGATTTCTACTTCCCGCATCCATTACCCATTAGTCAGCAACATTAAATAACAATGCATAAACAAAATCTCCTACGTTTCTGATCAACCACATGCTTTCCAAAACAAGTATCACATGATCGGCACCTCTGTTTTCCGGTAAATTAGATCAAAGACTCTAAACAAATGAATCGCCATCCCGCATAGCTACCACATGCGCGATCGAGGAGGCGAGAGGTGATGAGTTGTGGTCATAGATTGCTGATGTAATCATGCACCCACACACCCTCGGGCGTTCCAGCCTAAAATTAGGATAGGCAAGTTTATAAGTATCTAACATGAAAACCGCATCTCTTTAATTAAAATGCGAGCTTCCACCAGAATAAGTAGTTCACGATTTTTTACATTGATTGGAATGTACCTTCCTTCTTATATTTATATTTACCTTCTTCCTATGGAGGGAATATATAATTAGACACGATGAGAATGAAACAGACAAAATCCATCTATGGCAATGACCAACTCACCCAGAAGTTTATGGGCATGGTCATCCGCTCTCCTGTGACATCAACAAAAACTATGAAAGGAATGAATTGTGCACTGAAACTTCATCTTCCCATCAAACTGAAATAAGCGAAGATCAGGCATTAGGCCATTTTCGTCTTACAAACCAAATTCTGCTGCTTCTTATTATTATTTCATTTATTAGCTATTAAAGTATTAAAAAGTTATGAAAAGTTAAGGTAGGAGTTTTAGCGGATCCGCAAAACATCATGCGGAAGTAAGAATTCCGCTCGAAGAAGACCTTGCTCTTTTGGACACTTCGGTAGGAGAAACTCAAAAGAGTTCCACATGAAGATTTCCTTGCATTTTCACTTCGTCTAACGGAAAAGCCTGCGAGCGTGAATTTTCAAGAAACTCTGATTTAAAGCTACATATCGATCGGGATCACCTCCTCTAGAGGGCTTATTGTGGCAACTGTAACCTTTTATACTCAGCTTCACGCTATGGTATCACTCACGTGACTACATCTAAGCACCATGTTCTAATTGTTACTTTGAATCCATAAGCACGTGTATGTACTTAATGAATGGGGGAGGATAGCATATCACGTGATCGCTTTCCTGCCTCTGAAACTCGCGTGCTGATTGGGTGTGGCGCTCCAGCTGTGACGTCACGAGTAGTATAAAAGGAGCTGGAAAATCAGAATCGAGAGCAGTCAGAGGAAAGAGAGAAGGTGGTGGTGAGGTGACTGGTCTGAGAACAAATGAGTCATGGGATGCTGCTTACTGTATAGTCAGGCTCCCTATAACCGACTATGGTACCTCTCGGTTTTGAGCACTCGTCTCTAGGGTACTAGCCACCACATCCGCATCGCAAGTTTTTGTATGCTCCCAGAAAGATATCATCCATGGGCAATAACTAAATTTAAGTAAAGGTACTTCTGACTACGAACACCACAGATGGACCGTTCTGCGGATGGGCATTTTGGCCCCGATGTAAAGCTTGTCAAAGTATATGGGACGAGTGGTGCTTTTGATGGATAACTCGCCAGATCTGCCCCACCACGCCAAAGAGTAGTAGTTCGAATCTGCATGTGTCGTGCTCAGTATTAGATATTTCGGCCTCGGTCAGGGAACATTGGAACACAAGCTATGTGGTGCAGCTCGCCTTGTGAACCACCAGGATGCATCCACATCGAATAACTTTCAACTGTAGCTCTTCATAACTACAGGGCAGTTTCAAACTTCCACACCAGTACATAACTTTCTACCATTTAAATTACTTATAGTGTGAATAAACGTGACTAACTACTAGTCATCCACATCTGCAACCATTCTTCTTCACCGTTCCAGCGAGTTAGCCGCATCAGACAGTTTGCCTGCAGATTTTCCTAGCATCTAACTTCCGCATCATGCCATCTCGTGTTCTGAATATGTGACGCTTCAACTACAGTGACTCTAGAACCTCTTCCGTACCAATAACTAATAGGTACTCATGATTGTATTATTATATTAACATATTTATATCAGATACTGATGACTAACAGGTAACCCCCCCCCCCCCACTCCCCTCCCTCCCCCCCCCCACCCACTCCCCCTCCCCCCCCCCCCGGTCCTCTGAGACCGCATTTTATAGTTTGCATATTTTTACTGTATATATTTATTGTTATTTTGTGCCAATGACTAACAGGCACCGTAAGGTCGTGTGACCTCACATTTTACTATACGATGATAGTTAGTTACATGGCAGTAGCCATTCTAGTTATATGTTTTGCTTATTTTATATAAAATATTAGAACCCACACCTTGTTCACCCCCACAGCATCAATTTTTCACTGAGGTCGCTGTTCATGTTCTCACTATGTGAACCTGACACACAGCTGACTAAACCTGGACTGTTTTAGCTCGATAGGATAGGTTTATAGTAGTAAGGGATGATTACTCTTCAGGAGACATTTTGTGTACATCTCTTTTCTGGGAGTAGTGGATATGTAACACCGCACACCAGCTAGATTGTATAAATTTGCCACATACCCTAAGATCTCCTATTCTTATGAATATAAGAATAATTGTCTCTGTCTACGCTCCCCCAGCCTTAGGGCTTAATAATTGTAGGGACTTCCCTCCACCATGTTGGTTAGAGCTGACCTTGAAACTATTGTGGCTTCAGAGCTGTTAGAATCAAAGTGTCGATGACCGCAACCACCCCCACCCCCGAACCCCACCCCCATCCTCGAATACTTGTTAGCTTAGATAGCCACACCAAAGTAGGAAGCACTGCAAAAATATTATAATTACTGGTCTGCAGTGCATTTCTGGGCATAATATAACCCCAAAGACAGGTGAAATGTTAATCCCGGGGTACAGATCTCATAGGATCCACCCCCGACATGCTGGGTGATGGACAGGACACAGATCTCCATCTAACTCTACAAGTGACTGGGTGTGGTCTTAGAAACCACCACGCCCTCACGGGAATGTCTCTATAGTTGGATATCTGTCTCTTATTCCCCACCATAAACTTATGTGTCCTTTTCAATGCTTATGTAATGTGACTTGTCCCTGTGCTGTTATGTGTGGTCATGATGTGGTGGTGACAGGATCGTTATATGATTCTGGAGTTGCCACATTGTGACATGTCCGCACACTGTCTCACTGAGGGGGGATGCTCCATGAGGGTGACCCTATGGTCACCGGGCATTCTCGCCAGTCAGGTTTATATGTTAAAGATAATTAGGATACACAGCCATTTGCGGCCTAACCTTGATCTGGACCCAAGAACTAAATGTTAGCATATGATCTAGCAGAAGGACTGCATAAAAAAAGCAGCAACTACAAATTCAGTACCTTTGAACTTGCATAATGTGACGGTGTTAAATTCCGCAGAAATCATCCACCTCATCTTCACGTAATACAGCGTGCGTCACAATAACTTATAATTTCACTAGGTTGACTCTTTTACATAGCATAATTTGAACAAGAGAGTGGCACTTTTTGCTATCTCTCTTCCTCCGCTTCGGCATTGTAGGCATTTTCCTGTGACGCAGGCCGCGGGGGGCACTTTCTTCTCGCAAACAAATAATAAAGTAGCCGCATTAGGATCCTCCTTTGCGGGAATCCCTCACTGATTATACTGATCATAGATCAGTGAGGTACCGCCGACGAGTACCATGTTAAGCGAATCACCAACTCGGCCCTATGTACTTGATTTCTCTCCCATAACAGCAAACGAGTACCATTGTTTGGCTGTTTATCATTAAATAATTATGTTGCCTGATTGGATGACAGTAGTCACAAAAGACGAGTCCAGACATGCAACCTGCCAATCATACTTAAGCTATGCATTGATGCTTGTCACATATCAGTGCGCTAATTAACCATAAGCTCACCTCATTGGATTCCAGGAGGCACGTGATTTAACAAGGGGTTGGGCTTTCACGATTGAATGCATTCCAAGAGTCAGGAAAAGAAGAGCCCAGACATGTAACCTGTCAATCATCCTTAATGACCCTCATTAGCCCTTGTCAATCATTATTCTGATTATACTTAAGCTTACCTCATTGAATGACATGAGTCACATGATTTAATCAGGGGAGGGGCTTATTCACATCCTCTACATCTAACACCCAATCAAGACAGTGAAGGGCTGTGGTCCGATTTTCACACCTTTTCAAAAGGCGGTGGAGATCAAAGGAAAAGAAAGGTTTCAAAATCAATAATCATGACGTTATTGACACCTAATTAGCATAGCAAAAGAAAAAAGGTGTGAAATGGGACCACAGCTCACCGCTCCTCTACTAACCTAGGGCTTTAATACAGCAAGGACTCACCTAGCGACCTGTTGGGGTTGTTAAGGCTAACACGCATAATTAGCTTACTAGAATGGTAGGACATACCCACCTTAGCAATACGTTTACACTATTACAAGAGTTGTTTATAGGCTTGTGGCGCTGGTAGGACACGCCCACCTGACCCGGCTTGTTGTGGATAAGGGTATTTATTACATTATAGGTTGGCTGTAGACTAGTAATAGAACGCAGGGCAGGAACAGCATAGCGGTTTTGCCTGGTAGGGTTAACCCGCCTCATTAATATGTTTCGTGATTGATAGGATCAACCCACCTTGTCAATTTACTTGGGGGACTATGGCAGTTACGATTATCAGTTCGGTGCATTCGTTCATGATTGGTAACTTTGGAAAATAGACAATTATGCTTATCAGTGTGTCCGGAATACAACGTTCCCTTATAAGGTATTAAATAGTACCAATTTCCTCCAGATGACATTCTAGTTGGTACTGACTTCTGAAATCTTCAGGGAGGTTGACTGTATAGAGATATTGAGACCAGTGTTTGTCTAGCCGGTGATTAAAGCAGTCGAGGGAAGATGCCACCACCAGTTCCTCAGCAAGACAGTTCCAGTTGTTGATAACTCTGTTGCTGAAGGTGTGCGCGAGCAGTGATTGATTTGAGTGGTGCTTCATAAGCGTGTAGCTATGTCCACATGTTGTGGTCAATGTTTCCATATGCCATATCGAACAGTCCCGGTAATAGCTTGGTGGCCCTCCTCTGGACCTTTCTAGGCACCATATTGTATTAGCATATTCCAGTAGCGGCCTCACTTGAGATTAAAACAGGAGTCAGAACATTTCTCCATCTAGATAACGGAATGATTGCCTGATTAACCCAACTACCTGGTTGGCTTTGCTGACCGTCATCTCAACATATTTGTGGAAAGTTAACTTGTCATCGAAATGGATCCTACTTATCTTCATCCATTTGTCGCCTTTCCTTTTCCTTTCTTCCCTCCTCCCCCCCCCCCCCCCCACCTCATTCCTACCTTCCTTCCACCCACCCCCATCTTTCTTCCTTCCTTCCCCTATTTCTTTCTTTTTTCTTCCTTCCTCCATTTTTTCTTTCTTTCTTTATTTTTTCTTTCTTTCTCCGTCCCATCCACCCTCCCTCCCTTTTATTTATTTACTTCTAGTAACTATTTACTTTTAAGACTTTCGTGACGAAACCGGCCAAAACCGACCTCTGCAGTGATCCTGAAGACCGACATTCGTAGTTCGTAGTTCGAAATTCGACGGGAGCAGGTATTATAGGGTAAATATTAGATGCTGGGGATTAAGCCATAAGCGGAAGGTCTAATGCGTGCGTCTGTGTACATAAATAGGATGCAGGCCTGCATATAAACTGAATAACGAACTTCGTTCTAGTAATAAGATGCAATCCGAATTACGGTCTGGACTGTAAGTAAAACTGAATAAAATTCTAGAAAGATGCCGCGCATGTGTATATAGAGTGTGCAGTTCGATCTGTAGACTAAATAACGAACTACGTTCTAGCAGTAAGATGCAATCCGAATTACGGTCTGGACCGTTATTCAAACTGAATTATGTCCTAACATGTGATGTCATCCGAATCACGGTCTGGACCTTTATTCAAACTGAATTATATTCTAACATATAATGTGATCCGAATTACGGTCAGGACCGTGATTCAAACTGAATTATGTCCTAACATGTGATATGATCCGAATTACAGTCTGGACTGTGATTCAAACTGAATTATGTTCTAGATTGTGATGTCATCCGAATTAGTCTGGACTGTTATTCAAGCTAAATTATATTCTAACGTGATGTCATCCGAATTACGGTCTTGACAGTGAATCAAACAAATTGGTTTCAAGGTTTTGAGCATCCTTACAGTTACATTGTTATACACAATTTTTAACGTAAATCAGTTCTTTCAAAATTAGTTTTTGCAAATGTTATCTATTTGACAGACACTGGAGACTGACTAAGACGTATTTCTAATTCAGGAAACAAGACTTCAAAGCTATATTGTACATGCTTGGTAAAATAAACTTGTATATCTGGTGGTGTCTTGTTTTTCTCAAACCACAGATTTTGAGCTCAGTGACGTTAGCGGGATATTGGATATCGGATATCGGATATTGAATATTCAATTTCCTGTAGCATGAGGTTGAATATTCAATATCCTGTAGCAGGATATTGAATATTTAATTTCCTGTAGTGGAATATTGAATATTCAATTTCCTGTAGCATGATATTGGCTATTCAATTTCCTGTAGCGGGATATTGAATATTCAGTAGCATGTAGAGAGATATTGACTATTCAACATATATACACCTGAGCTAATCAACTATGGGCTACAGTACATGCGGCAGGTCGAGGGGCGTGGCCTAGTGCTGACGTGGCAGCACATAGAGCAACACGATGGCAAACAGGCAGATGGATGAGGCGCCTGCTCAGTCCTTTAGCGATAGTGTAGCTCACGGGATAGTGTCGGGCCGTTCCGGTGTCTGGTGTCGTGTCGACTCGCCGTGCCGCAAGTGCATGACGAATGATGACGCTGGTTAGCTTCCGGTCTCGGGGTGATGGATGCTGTATGAGACTGCCCTACAGGTAACAAAGACCGGCTCCTAAGGCCGGTGGAACTCAATTGTTCCGGTGGGGCCATGCGACCATCGTTGCGAACATTAAGCACAACAGTCTCATCCCAAGAGTGTGTGTCACCAGTATGCCTGTCCATAGCAATTTCGTGATCTATGGACTTACAAGATTTGATTGGTGACCTAATTAAAATAAGTCTATGCAATAGTTTTACCTAAACAGACCATCAAGTATGCTAGATAAAAATAATGAGCATACGAAAATACAAGACATAGAGACAGCCTGATGAATTTTTAAATGTGGGGCTCCCGGAGGTACCACACAGACTCGTATGTCCGCAGAGGTATCCCCGCAAGGGAGGTTCCCATACACGAGATTTAACTAATTAACTTAATATAGGCTATTATACCTCTAACCTGAAAGGAAAGAAAATTATCTTTGTAGTGTCGGAAAATCATGTGCCTCACACGGGCACTACTCCTAGTGCTAGTTTGGGTGAGGAATATTATCTGTGCATGGACCGTCGTCACTGAATAATTGCGAGAGGCAAGTGCCTCGCATGGGCCTCCGTTACAGGAATAGGTCGCCACTGCTTAAAGCAGGAGAAGAGTAGTGGTCGAAAGGGGCCCACTCTAATATTTAACCAAAATGTTGTAAAGAAAAGACCATACCTAGTGAGATTATGACTATAAGGTTGTGTGCTGTTTTACGTGAAGACGGGACGAGCGACTCCCGAAGGAGTCCCACGTCACCGTCTTATGTAATTCTCAGTTGCCGATTTTATTTATGCGGGCCTTATTCTATGCCTAATCTAATATTTAGTTTTTAGAGACAAGAATTATTTTAGGCCGCAAATGGCTGGCGTCTATCTAGCTTTTAGATACGGCTGTCATTGAGAATGGATGCCCTAAGACATCAATGCTGAAGACAGCGTGCATACATGTTACTTCGCAAGATCTCCGAACTGGATAAGAATCTGGACATCTCGCTCCGTAGCCACACAAAACGTCACAGGACATTGGTTACTTTTCACAAAAGCATTTTTAAAGCAACTGACCTATCGTTATGGTGGGGGTAAGAGAGACGAATACCCACCGTAAATGTCCTTCCCATGAGGGCTTGGCAGATCTGAATATCATGCCCAGACATTCTTTCGGAATTCGGTGGGGATGCGCATCTCGCCCGTCACCAGGTCCTACGGAACTAATTTTTTAACCTGGCGTTAGGTTTAAACACAAGTTGCCCAGTTATGCACTATGGTGCGGGTGGATTGTTCAGCAAAATAAAGAAAATAATAATTAATTTTCGCAGTGCTTTCCTACATTGGCAAAAGTAACTATCTACTGAGTATCCGAGGTTATGCGGGGAATGTGTGTGACACCACACCCTGGCCATCACCGCTCAGAAACCCCAATAGTTTCCCAGGGTGGGATCAGTCCATGGTGCGGATAGGGACATCCAAACAATTAAGAAGCCATAAGGCATTAGTGGAACATGAAGAGAGACACTAACTTAGAAATATGAGGCCCTTTAGGTATGTTGGCCAATCTTACACAACCTTGCCAGAGTGCGGGGCTAAATTATCGCAACTACTGGAAAGGAGGTGTACACTACGTGTCTCCTAATGAAGAGATTGTCTCTAATCATATTAAACCTATCCTATCGAACTGAATAGAAAAGGTTTTTAGTCGGTAGCATGCCAGGCTAAACAGAGTTATAGCATGGACAGCGACGTCAGTGAAAAAATTGTTGGAAGTGGGAGAAAGTGCTGCATATATAAATGTTGCTGTATAGTGTTTCCTACGTGAATTGCAGTCCTATATTTTTCTACAAATAAACAAAACATATAAACTGATGGCCACTTGCCATATATAAACTAACCAGAACAATCAATACAATGTGAAATTATCAGAATAATATATATAGTACAGGTTGAAGACCCTACTACAGTGTGGTTAGCAAAAACACCTTACAGAAAATAAGAATAACTATAAACAGATACAGAAATTATAATTACCGGTCCTACGACCGTTACGGTGCCTTTTAGTCATCGGGACCGGTTATACAGATACGATATAATTATCAAAGATGTAATTAACGGGATAATTAAAAATGTCATGTATAGTTACTTGGATAATCGGTAACCATTCTTAAGCCTGGGCTATCGTGTTACTGAAATTGATACGTCACCCTTAGTTTGACGTGAGTTGATGCATTCCCTGAAAGCTGGAAAGTTCCCGCAGGCTGGTTTCCGCAAACAGGATTCCCGCAAGCAGCTCATGACGGGGGTGGATCGAACTCAGAACTGTAATCACAATATAGAATGTCTAACGAGTAGTCAGTATGAGATACAGTAACATTACTGCTATGACGAAAGTTCCCGTACACCGATGGTACGGATGGAAGTTGTCAACAAGCCGATCATGAGCGGGGGTTGTTAAATGCGGATGAAGATACATAACTAAGCTTAACGGTGCGGGATACGTCAGCCAGCTCTAAAGACGTACCGGGCAAAGTTTACTTTGCTGCGGTCAAAATGTTTAGATAAACCTGCACGACATCAGTGCGGGGACGGCTGAATAACCACTTTTTGGCATGGCCGGCAGATTCGGTGGGTTATCCACCAAAGAACATCGCTGCCTCTACATCTGTAGAATCACATTTTCAGGCCAGGAAAGGCCTCACCGCAAGTTCGTGTTCCGAGTTAGATCTTGATATATTCGTGAACAATATCCAAAGGTTCCAAAAATGTTCCCGCAACAACGGGAGACACAAAATTGCTTTAGTGCGGTGGGTTGGATTACTGCTGGCTACGGGAGAAAAACCTATAGAAACCGAAATGATCTGCATAATGCCTGTCTTGCTGATCGTAGCAATCCTTTTATACTACTCGTGGCGTGACAGGCGCAGGTTCCAACCAATCATCGGTCGAGCAACAGCCAATCAGCGCGTAGCTAAAATAATAACGCAGTTGAATGTTCTAGAACATTCTAGAAGTTCTGCGTACACGTGGTTATGACGTCACGGCAATACCTTGAAGATAATCAAAAGGGGGTTTCCGTGGATAACTCAGCCATTTCTTAACCGATTTTGATATGGGTTACAGATTTGGAAAGCCCGTCGAATTCTGATCTTGGTTAATGCCAGATTCGACGGGAACAAGTTATTAAAAAGGATTACATTGTACCGTCTCGGTACACTAAAAGTGTCATCCTATCTTGGTCGTAAATTATGCGCTCTGTCAAAAATAGTATTAAGCGTGCGCATGCGCACTGCGCTTTAATAAACATAGTCATTTTTATAACGCGATCTCTCTCATAGGCTCATATATGCTTATAGCTTATAGCGTGTTCAGGGAACGAATCCAGGGTGGGCGGCGCGTACCCAGCTTAGATGGTACGGCCGGTAACTGACCGGTCGGTCCGAACTACATCACCCCCTCCTAGTTTGACATCCACGGCAAACGATCGCGCATTGCGAAGCATAAGCATGAGCTTCTTGACTATCAATTTCCAGGAAACTATGCAGGTAAGGTGTTGACTATTTTGAAACCAATTTGACGGGGTGCTGTTGCTGCTTGTGGCAGTAACATCGCCCAGTCAAATTAGTTTCAAACTATTCACCAGCATGTTTTGTAAATAGCAAAGACATACAATTCGTATAACGTGTCGGACTATTAAGCATTTAAGATGGACTAAATCGAGTCAGTCATGACGTCATGATTATGACGTCGTCATATACGTCCCGTCGCTGATTATGACATCATATGACGTAATATGATGGATAGACAACATGAAAATGCCCATTAGCAAGTGGTATTAATTATCCTCCCTCCGTCAAAGGACGAGTATATTGTATTCAGAGCAACAATCTATGATTGGCCTTGTTAAAATATGTGACCTATAAATATGGGTGGTCTCTTAATACAAGTGGTCCATATTGTGTGGGCCACGCATTACCAAGTGGTATTAGCCATGTAATGCTCAATTTGCTCGTGACAATTTCAATAGAGAGACCCATTTCTAGGTATGCCACGCCTATTTCTAGCTAAGCTCCACCCGTTTTTTTCGTGTTGGAATCGATATATAGTATATATACGCTGAATAATGAATTCCTTGACTTCCAATTTTAAGGTAACTATACAGGTAAGCTGATAACTATTTTGAAACTAATTTGACTGGGTGCTTTTAAAGGTTTGCTGCCTCTGGCCGCAACAACGCCAGGTCAAATTAGTTTCAAAATATTCAACACGATGTTGATTAAACAGTAAAGACATACAATTCGTACACTTGCTGGACTATTCAATGTTCATGACTGAGCTCGATACGCCATTCATTTACACATTTTGGATTGTGACGTCAGCCTGTATATGACGTAATTGATTATGACATCATATCCTTCAGTTACAGATCGGATCCAGCCATTATCATAGAAAATGACTGTTGAATAAATAGCAAAGACATACAATTCGAACAGCGTCTTGTCAAATTAGTTTCAAAATATTCACGAGCATGTTGATTAAATAGTAAAGACGTGCAATTCGCATACTTGACTGGCTATTCAATGTTCGTGGTGGAGCTAGATACGTCATTCATTACACATTTTGAACGTGACGTCCAGCTACATCCTAAATAATAACTAAATAATTATGAAGTCATATACTGCAGAAACAGATCAGAAAAATCCATTATCATAGAAAATGTCCTATGTCTAATTGCAGCCCAAGAGACCGTGTGGTTTTTCTTTTGCAATTTTCTACTGGAATTATATGATTGGTTATCCAACCAGTCATTCCAGTGGTAAACTTTCAAAACAAGTTCTCCGGCGAGTAGCTAATACAAATTGACATTTCTCACGATCACCGCAAGAAGCCATTTGATAGAGCGCTAAAGTGGACATATAAGAGACGCCGCGCGTGGGCGTGTGCTTGAGTACTTTCATCTGCAGAAGGAACGATAAACATGTTTTGTATGCAGTCCTCCAGCAAAAGAAGAGCACTTATTTGGAGTAGTTATTTGGAGTTCCGTTGGCTGTTTATTAAAATAATTAAGCGGTCATCGCCGTGCAAACTCTATTACAGTGGGACCAGAACAAATAAGAGAACTCGCCATGAATCATGCGCATGAAGATAATAATTATGAGATATCCAGCAATCTAAAAATAGAGCCGTGTCTTCGTGCCGAGAATTATTAGATCTCGTATCGATGGAGATCTCGCGAGACACAGCCCCACAATCCCCTGCGCGAAATGGCCGCGCCTATAGGCAATTCTAGACAGCAATAAATAGAATCACAACGACTACGACGAATATGCGTGTAAGCCTATCATCTCTTTCCGTGGCTGCTCAGCTCTATGCATTCATTTGGTTGGTTTTAGAATGGACCTTTCCACATTATTCATCCATCACATGACGTCGTAATCAACTGCATGACGTGTAGAATGGTATCATAATAAATGACGTCATTATGACGTCATGAATGACTTAGACAAGTACATCATGAACACATAATGGACCGTTCCAGTTTCAGCTAGGCCCCGCCCACCTCTATCTAAGCTCCACCCACACCTCACTCGTGTTTGGATTGATCGATCCTTGAAATACCCGCCTATCAATTTCCAGAAAACTATACAGGTAAGCTGTTAAATATTTAGAAACTAATTTGACTGGTTGCTGTGGCTGCTTATGGCGGAAACAGCGCCCAGTCAAATTAGTTTCTAAATATTAAAGAGCATGTTTATTAAATAGCAGACATACAATTCTTACAACGTGCTGGACGATTAAGAGTTAAAGACGGGCCAAATAGAATCATTTATGACACAATGATTATGATGTCAGCATGCACGTCACTTAGTTGGCTATGACGTCATATGACGTCATATAATCGAAGGATAAAATTGGAAAGGGCCATTGAAGACGGACTATGAGTTGTTGTAAGAATTGTATGTCTACTATTTAATACATATTCGGTTTAATATTTTGAAACTAATTTGACTGGGCGCTGTTACTACCATAGGCAGCAACAGCACCCAATCAAATTATTTACAATATATTCAACGGCTTACCTGTATGGATTTAAGGAAATTGATAGTCAGGGCATTCGCGGGGGTCGATCGATCCCAACACTGCGTGTGGGTGGAGCTTAGCTAGAGGTGAGCGGGGCATAGCAAAAACTGGAAAGGTCCATTGCCTCTAGGCGCCGCTATTTTGTGCAAGAGATTGTGGTCATTCACGTTCTCGCCAGATCTCCTACCTCTAGCGAGGGCGAAATATTTTTTTTAAAGAGAACGAGGTAGCTCGCCTCTATTTAGATTAGAATCGTAGATTTAGGATATATTGTCTCGATGTCTCCTGTGCATTAAACGCAGACCCTCACTATTGGGGCTAGTTGTACATAATTATAGGCTGGTGGCCTTGGCTAATTGCTTACTGTACATTTGCATCAGAAGTAAAATAGTATTGTGATCTGACACACTGCACCCACGTACATCTCTTAATCTCCACTTAAACACTCGTCACGATCAAACTGGCCAAAGTGGCTTCTGTAGTAATCTGCCATTTACATCTACCAGGTAGGCATTTTTGAAAATTTACAACTGGAATGACTGGCTCGATAACTGAGCCTATCATTCCAATGGTAAAGTGCCAAAAACAACGGACTCTTGGTTTGCAAATCGGCATAGGATATCTCTATGATAAATGGATGGATCTGATCTGTCACCCAAGTATATGACGTCATAATTATTTACCTCATATGTAGGATGATGTCACAATCAAAATACGTGATGAATGATGAAAACTATAGTCCATCAAATGTACGAATTTGATGTCTTTACGATTTAATCCCTGGGATTTAATCAATCAATCAATCAATCAATCAATCAATCAATCAATCAATCAATCAATCAATCAATCAACTACTGACAGTGTCGCGATGGCGACCAGGTGAGGGCATAGCATACAACATACGGTGTGCATCCAAAATATAGTCTCATATGAATTCGCCAGTGTATCAGTATATCCGACATGTGAAAGCTGGTTCGCTAAACCAAGATTCTTGTCTCGGTGCGGTGGTCGAGTGGAAACATGTCTGGGTTGCTGATGCTATGCGAAATTGCAGGATGATGGTTCGATACCCAACCGGGGAAATGATGATCAACAAAGTAAACTAATGGGTGCAATCCGTAGGCGGGTTTAGCACAGAAATTGAAGTCATCCTGTTGCCAGTGCGTTAAAAAACTAAGCATACCTACCTACATATACCTACCTACCAACCAAGCAGGCAAGCAATCAAGCAAGCAAACAGTCTTTATTGACAAATCCAACATGTGGAGAGACAGACAATATTCAACATTCTGTTGAATATGTTGATACTAATTTGACTGGGCATTGTACGAATTGTATGACCTTATTATTTAATCTACATTCTGTTGAAAATTTGAAACTAATCTTCCTGGATGTTGTATGTCTTAGTGAATGACGTCTCTAGCTCCATCATGAATATTGAATAGTCCGTTAAGTGTACAAATTTTATGTTTTCACCAGTACTGGAAAAAATCAGTATTTTTTCGAAAAAATCTGAATTTTTTCAGCTTGATTTAATCGTTGATTTAATCATGATTTAATCGATTTGATTAAATCAAAACAACCCTGGTTTTTACTTTTTAATCGACATTCTGTTGAATATTTTGAAATTAATTTGACTGGGCACTGTTATGGTCATAGGAAGCAAAAGCACACAATCAAATTAGTTTCAGGATATTCAACACCTTACCTGTATAGTTACCTTGAAATTGGGATTCTGGGAAGTCGTGAATCAAAGTATATAAATTGATTCCATCATGCCGAAGGAATGGACACAACTTAGCTAGAACCGGATCCCACCTTTGAAATTGTCATGAGCAAATTTGATCATTAAACGGCCAATACCACATGTGATCCTCCCAACATGGGCCACTTGTAATAAGTGACCACATATTTAGCAAGAGCATTCAGATAGTTAGCTTTGCCCTGCCAGACGCATTGCAATGCACCGATTCTCTTATGGAAAGTGGGAATAAGTTATCCAACGTGTCACTCAAGTGTTGACGTCCTAATCAATTATGTCACATGTAGGCTGACGTCACAGTCAAAAACGTAATGAATGACGTAGCTATGGCTATCAGGAAAGTTTATAAGTATGTAAGCTGTGCGAATTGTATGTCTTTACAATTTAATAAACATTCTGTTGAATATTTTGAAACGAATTTAACTGCTGCTATAAGCACCGACAGCATCTAATCAAATTAGTTTTAAAATATTCAACAGCTCACCTCTATAGTCACCTTGGGAATGGGATTCTTGGAAGTCACTGTTGAAAGTATATAAATCACAATGACGATGGCTATGAATATAGGCCTATCATCATCTCTTATTGTATTTTAACCGCGTCATGGCATAGCTGGTCAAACCAGCCCAAACAGTGATCTAGAGCAATGTCAAATTATAGGCCATGAGGGGACAGTTTTCGATAATTTACCACTGGAATGACTCTCGAGACAGTCATTCCAGATTCCAGTTGCAAATCTGCTAAAAACGTCTTCTTTTGGCCTGCAAATGGACATTCAATATCTACATATCTTAACATTCTTCACCACATTTAGACAGTGAAGGTTTAATATATTATGATGCCAATACCAGGTACTGTGTCTATTAAATTTTTCCCTGATGTATTATAGCATAAAACACTAGGCTGAACATTCGAGTGTATAAATTTCCGTTGTTATGTCTCGTAGGGCATCGGGGCAAATGTCGTGGACACATTTTACTAGTCACGATATGTGTGGTACATTTTAACAGTAAAACAGTATAATAATATTGTAGAGCGTGAAAAATTAGACAAATTTCGCTAAAAATAATGTATATGTGATTTTCATTAGTAATTTATTGTCTTTAATACTTCATTGGGAAAAGGTCCATGCATACAATTATTTAGCACTATGTCTAGACAACCAATGTTCTGAATTTCCAGTCAATGCGGCTGTCAATAACATTGTAGTGGGTAGTTAGATACATAAATCAACAGAAAGGGTATTATGTGCCAAGTTAGTAATGTCTGCGATGTGTTCGGCCCAAGAATTCGACCCATATGGTTAGATAGGTATCTGAATATGCTAATGAAGTATTGAGTTAAAAATATTTACCATGAAGTAATTTAATTCATTGTACAAGATTTTATACCAAAAATTGGCAAAAATTTTAGCCAATTCACAGTATTCACTGCCCTGTTGTCTGTAGGTTATGCTCAGCCCAGATTTTCACCCACATCAACTTGAGTTTAAAAAGTATAATTTAGCCTAAATTACTTTCAGCTGTAAACAATATGATATCATATCATTGCTAGCTGTATTCATAATTAAAACAAATTCTACAATGAAATAATTCCGTAGTCCACAATTCCATACCGAAAACTGGCTTAAATTTTGGCAGATCAGTGATTTTCAGTACCATGCTGTCTGCAATAAGTTCGGCCCATATTCGGTTCGAAATTCATACATATGGTCAGATCGGTATATGAATACGCTAATGAAGTATCAAGCTTAAAAATGTCTACCATGAAGTAATTTCCTAGTACACAATTCCATCGTAAAAATTTGCACAAGTTTTGGCAAATCCATGGTTTTCAGTAGCCTACTGTCTGTAATAAGTTTGACCCCAAAATGTAAGATAGATATATAAATTCACTAATAAAATATTGATTTAAAAAATTGCACCGTAAAGTAATTTTATAATACACAACTTAGTAGTGACCAAAAGTTGTCAGATGCCAATAATTTACGTACCGATATCTATGTACTCTGTTTGCAACCAGTTTTCGAACATCTAGCCATGCAGAACTCAATATGTACTATTATGTCCTAGTGATGTACGAAATATTACACAATTCTACCATCAAATAATATCATAATTACCAAGTATGTCCATGTAAGTACTTAATCACAATATGTTCCCATTGAAAGATAATTGGTTCACATTAGGCACAATTGGATAGATGTCAATATGTCCTGGCATATCGCTTGTAATAGGTTCGGCTCCAGAATTTCACCCATATGTTTACATAGATACATATAAATGCGCTATTAAAGTATAGAGTTAAAAAAATTCTACTATGGAGTAATTTCGAAATACGCAATTTAGTCGCAACTTACAGTTTTCAAATGCTAATAATTTACTATATATTCAGTATCAGAATCTCTGTACTCGGTTTGTAACCGGGGCCTTCGAGCATAATACCATCTAGAACTCACTAGATATTGCACGATTCTATCATCAAATATTTCTTCCAATAATGTGAAAATCTTTCTCTATATCCTATAATTTAGCTCCAGATAGAATCTGAATTATCAACCAAAAACCCCAGAATTTACGCATATGGTCAACAAAATGGATGGAAAGTTTGACGGACTGCCCAACATATAATCTGGTTCTTCCTATAGCCCATGGCTAATCCTATCCAAAGCCGATGCCATTACCACCATCTTACAGATATGGCACTACCAAGAATCTATCATTATTACAATCGCAACCACCATCGACACTACATGGTACAGGTAAGGAACTGTAAATGATTGTAAGAACCTATGTAATGTTTAATGTTAATATAACACGATAAACACAGTTCTCTCTGTCCTGCAAATATGTTGTCAATTTATCACATGTCTAATTGCTATATCTTTATAGTACATTGACTTTAACGTGAAGCCCATGTCTTCCTATATTATATAGTGCCTGAGCCAGTTCTATATGTATAATTTATTTTTTGTTCTATGTAGGGGTCCAAGGTCCAGATATAGTCACTGTCTTTGGTGGGCAACCTGTTGCGCTACTGCAAATTGTATATTATATATAAAAATTAATTTGAAGCTCAAATTTAATTATAATAATCTCTGGCGACGCTATTTGCCATTGATGCATCAATATGTGTCCTTGTTCAGTCTTTGGATTGGCCTGCACAATCTATATACACACATGCGCGCCATCCTTCTAGACTTTTATTTAGTGTGAATTTCAGTCCAGACCGTAATTCGGATTGCATCTTATTGCTAGAACGTAGTTCGTTATTCAGTTTATATGTAGGCCTGCATACTATTTATGTACACACACGCGCGCATTAGACCTGTCGCCTATGGCTTAATCCGCAGCATCTTATATTTACCCTATACTGTCTGCTCCCGTCGAATTTCGAACTACGGACTACGAATTTCGGTCTTACTTATAAGAGGTCATTTACCGGCCAAATGAAGACAAATTATGACAATTTACCGATGGAATGACAAATTGTTTGCTTTTACCATTTAAAAAATATTCTGTTGAATATTTTGAAACTAATTTGACTGGGCGCTGTTGCTGCCATAGGCAACAACAGCACCCAGTCAAATTAGTTACAAAATATTCAACAGCTTCCCTGTATAGTTTTCAGGAAATTGATAGCTAGGGCATTTGGGGATCGATCAATCCCAACACGGCGAGGTGTTGGTGGAGCTTAGCTAGTGATGGGCGGGGCATAGCTAACAATGGAAAAGTCCATTCCACATGACCGCCAGTGTTCATTTCCAGCATGAGCCCGATGATAGCCTTTGAAGTTAGAATCATGAATGAGGCATCATATTAAACTAATTTTGAGGTGTGAAATCTGATTGGATGTTCAGTTTATGGTTTGGAGCCAGCAAATCCAAGATAGCCATAAACTCAAAACACAGTGGCGCATACGAGCTACATGCACATGAGTGAGATTTCTGTTCCTGTTAATTTCAAATGAACAGGACAGTTATTTTTCATACCTGATACCTAATTCAAAATAGCCACCTAGCAAGATCTCAATAAGGATGGTAACAATGAATGCAAGCTAAAGTCAGACTGGCTTGCCATTCTCAACAACAAAAATGTTACTTTCCAACACCTGCAACATCACTACATCTGCAGATATAATCAATGGAAAGCTTGCTCCTATTCACATCTCATCCTTCTTCCCGCCTTTTCAGTGTGAATTGTAGATCAAGATACAGGTGCTATCGACAAACGGCTGCAACAGGAGCTGCAAAGGGTGCTGTCCATATCCAAGGGAAACAATCCTCTAGCAAGTACAGCAATTTCTCATGCTAGTGTCAATCACCAACACAAGCTGAACGGCATATCTTGCCCTCCAGCAACCGACATTCGTGATACAGCTAGCAAATCAAGCTCTACCATATGGACGTACAATAGTGGGATCAATAATCTGATCCTGCAATTAACATCCACGATCTGATTAAACGTATAGTTATAAACAAACACTGAAACTACGATCTGTCTTATCTGCAAAGAGGTTGCCAATCTTGACACTATCCAATGCGACACATGCCTCGATTGGTTTCATTATTCACGCCCCTGTCTAAGCAAAGAAAATGTGAATAGGATTCCACAGAATAACTGTCTACATTAATGATCTTCTATACTCTGATGACTGTACTGCATCTTCTTCCAGTCCAAACAACTTATTCACTCATTTTACCCCACCGCTTATCTTATCTCAGCCGTCAGCGAGTACAGTAATGTCTACCGACATCCAAGATGACACATCTAATCACCTGACCAGCATAATCCCATCTCTGCTAGACCTGCACATACTGCTACAGTAACACGCACGCACGCATGCACGCACGCACATGTAGCGCGGACCGACCGGGCGGATACTGACCGTCCCAGCAAAGCTGGGTACGGAACGGCCACTCCGGATTCGCTCCGAGCACGTCCCCCTGGGTAGGATAGTGTGCGTACATAAGCCCTATGAGAGAGGTTTCTCGTCAAAAATCGGCTGTCCGATAAAACGTGTGGTGCGCATGCGCGCGCGTCAGAGCGTCCCTGACAACACGTCTCGGAATTGGATGCGAGTGCATGCCTCGTAAATGTTTATAATTCATGCGTTCTCGTTGTTCTTGGTACCGATTCGGACCAGAATTAAACGAGCTTTCCAAAACCGTAAACCATTTTAAAATCGGGCCAGAAATGGCTGAGTTATCGTCGAAGCTCCCCGTTAAATTATACTTAGAATATTGTTATAACGTCGTAATCGCGTGTATATATTAAACTAAATACAGAGTGATTTGTACACGTGGTCGCTACGAGTGTAAAATGGGTGAAACATCGAGGATCGTGGAAGCCGGGCCCGCGCAGGACGGCTGGACCACCAAGGTCACTTCTACTGGTGTCTTACGGAACCCAGCACATCCGCGGTGGTAGGACATCCTCCGCTTCCACGGAATTTCCATCCGGGAGTAATAAACTAATTTAAAGTTAGACCTTCCGCATCCGGACATTCCTAGCGCAACTTCTGCGGAAAGGACCGCACGGGCCCGGAATGAATGTTATCCTACATGATGTAGAGCTACGGTGATTCTTGGTGGCCTCGCCATATCTGCCAACCACGCTGAAAAGTGGACACTAAATTCCGCACTGCATGTCGTGTGTGTTTTAATTAACTTTTTGATCACAGTCTGGTGGACTTTGCTAGGTGCGCCGCAAGAGCTATGCGACACATCCCCCCACCACGTGCCAAGTTATGTAACTGCTTAACATTGTATACCGCCCTCTCTGTTAATGGGCAACCTTCAACTTTACTACTGCCGTTGCTGGACGGAAAGCTTTCTCACTTCCGCATAAATTGTGATTCAGTTACTCGAGTAACTATACTATTGTACACCTAATTATTATTTCCGTATTTGGTACTGATGACTAATAGGCGCCGTCCCGGTCTTAGGACCGCAATTTATAGTTTCCTTATTACTGTTCAAATTATCCTCATTCACTGTAGGTGCTTTAACTAACCGCACCATTTAGGTCTTTCAACCTAATACTTACTACCTCATTAATTCTCATATAAATTGTCATTGTTCATTGCATTGGTTAGTTGTATATGGCAGATAGTCATTCTGTTGATATGTTTTGTTTAATTAAAGAAAACGTAGACCGCAGTACGATAGGAAATACTAAACAGCAACATTTATATCCGCATCACTTATTCCCACCATCAGCAATTTTACACTGAGGTCACTGACCGTGCTCTAATTGTTTGAGCCCGGCATGTTACCGACTAAACCTTACTATTTAGCGCGATAGGATAGGTTAAAGTGGTTATGGACAATCTCTTCATTAGGAGACATATAGTGTATGACTCTTTTCCGGTTGCTGCGATAATGTATACCCGCACTTCTACAAGGTTGTGTAAAATGGGACAAATACCTATAGGGCCTCGTATATATCAAGTTATTGTCTCTTTCTACGATCCACCAGCCGTATGGCTTTTGTTTGGACGCCCCTTCAGCACGTTGGTCTGATCCGACCCTGAGAAACTATCGGAGGTTTCCAAGCGGTAATAGTTAAAGTGCTGAGTTACATACATCTCCCCCGTATCCTCAGATACTTGTTAGCTAGATAACCCCGCTAACGAAGGAAAGCACTGTGAAAATATATAGTTATAAATGAGAGTTTGATAGTTTATTTACCGGCCTGCAGTGCATATCTGGGCACATTGGAACTTAATCCTAACGTCAGGTCAAAGGTTAGATCCATAGAAATCGGTGACGGATGAGATGCAACTTGTCGGAGTGTCTGGGAAGGATCTCGGAATCTGCCACGCCCTCATGGGAAGGACGCTCGCGATAGATATTGACCTCTCTATCCCCGCCTTAACGATATGTCAGTGATCAAACTTGCGTATGTGAAATATAGCCATTGTCCAGGTGATGTTTTATGTGGTTGTGGAGCAAGGTAGCCAGATTTTCGTCAAATGTGCTGCAATGTAACATGTATGCATGCTGCCGGTTGAGGTAGATACTCTTTCAAAGCGACCTACGGGAAGCTAGGCATCTGTGCCCATTGGGCAGCTGTATCTAACGATAGGTAGGAATCCCTGCCATTTGCGACCAAAGCTATTTTTCAACTAACAACTAATGGGTAGGTTAGACTGTAGCAGAAGGCCCGCATAAATAAAGCAGCATCTACCAATACAGTATCTTGGAATTACATAAGACAGTGACGTGGGAATTCCTCAGAAGTCGCTCGTTCCGCCTTCAGGTAAACCAGTACGCATCACTTTAATTAAGGTTTCACTAGGATTTTCAGTACTTAGCATTTTCTGTTGAACAAGTAAGTGGCCCTTTTTGCCAACTCTTTTCCTCCACCTCGGCATCGAAGACATTTTCCTGTGACGGAGGCCCCCACGAGGCACTTGCCTCTCGCAACAGCGAGAATTCCTGTGATGGAGGCCCGCGCGAGGCACCATCCTCTCGCACCATCATGAAACATTCAGTGACGGAGGCCTGCGCGAGGCACTTTCCTCTCGCAGCAACATTGTTCTCTCTGTGTATGTTGAGGGTATATTAACTTATATTAAGTTACTCAGTGATCTCTTATGCGGATGTTTCTCTTATGGGAATACCTCTGTGGATTCAAGAATCTGTGTGGTACCTCCAGCGACACCACGTAGAAAGGACACCAGCTAGCTCTATATTGTGTATTATTGTGCTCAATTTACTATCAAACGATTCACCTTGTTTGCATAGTACTTATTTATATGTTTAGTATATTATTCTAATTGTTCCATTCTCTAAATTAGTATGGATAGACACACCGGTGACACAAATAGTTGGGACGACACCGGGTGGTTCAATCTCGGCGGCCATGGTCGCACGGCCCCACTGAAACATCAGTGTTCCACCGGCTTTAGAAGTCGGCCTTTGCACACCGCAGAGAGACGTCATACGGGATCTGCAACCCCGAGATCTGCAGCTAACCAGCCATCCCGGTCACCATGCACTTGCGGTGCGATGGGTGGAGATTTATCGGCAGACCAGCATGTACCCCACGAGCTACACACACGCGCACGCATGCATGCACGCACGCACATGTAGCGCGGATTGACCAGACGGGTATTGGCCATCCCAGCCAAGCTGGGTACGGGCCGTCCGTCCTGGATTCGTTCCCAAAAACGCCCTCCCCCCCCCCCCCCCCCATGGGTAGAGCAATAAGCATGTATAGGCCTATACGAGAGGCATTTCGTCATGAAAACGACTAAGTTCGTTAAAACGCATGGTGCGCATGCGCGCACTCGACGCTTCCTTAACGACACGTTTGCGTTGAGATCGGGGGCGAGTGGGTACCTATAGTGTACCGAGTTGGTACTCGTAAATTAATTATTTTCGTCATTCCTGGCATTTAATAAGAACAGAATTTGACGAGCTTTTTAAAAACTTCAAACCATTTTAAAATCGGTTCAGAAATGGCCGCGTTATCGTCGATTTTCCCCGTCAAATTATGCTCAGAATATTTCTATAATGTCGTAATCGCGTATGTATACATAGCTAGCTAGATAGTGATTTGTGTACACGTGACTTACTACGTCACACTACACATCTATACATATAGTAATATTAGATAATTGTGTATACGTCACAGTATTCTAGCGTGCTGATTGGTTGGTACAGCGACCTCTGGTTGGTTCTGGCAGCTAGCTCTGACGTCCCAGCGAGTATAAAAGGGGTGAAATTCGAAGATCAGGAGCATCGTCGGCGTGGAGGCCGACAGTCGAGGAGTGACCCTAAGAGTGGGAGCTTGACGACTGGACCGGAATACCGACGGATAGATTCAGCACATCACCTCGGTTCCTCATGGCTTTCAGTTCAGCTCACTCTGGAAAGCAGTTTTCGGCTACCCACAGTTTAAATTTTGGATGCTCCTGGACGGCCATCCGGGGGGGGGGGGGGGGGGGGGGATAACTAAAAGAAATAGTATGGTTCTCATTTCCGAACAACTATAAGAGGAACTTTTTGCGGAGGGCCCTTGCTGCCCAAAATGTAACATCTACATAATGTATAACAGCGAAGTTTCTTGGTGGATGACTCACCGGATCTGCTGACCACGCAAAGGTGGAGATCAAACCAACACACTGCATGTCGTGTGATTTAACTTTATAACTTTTCGACCGCAGCTTAGTAAACTTTGCCTGGAGCACCGCAAGAGTTATGCGACGCACCCCACACTGTATGCTTCAATATGTATCTGCATAGAAATATTATATATAGTAACCCTATCTGTTAATGGGTTATGCTTAACTTTATTACACCGTCGCCGAATGGGAACCTGACCCACTAATGTTGAAATTATTATGATTGTTATAATGACTAGCTAATTGGCATTACTTCGCTGCGCTGTTTCACTGTCCTGATTTCGTACCATATCTACCTGGAGCCAACATGCGGAGTCCAGTCTGCGGAGACCAGCTGTGGGAATCGTATATGGAATCATGTCCTGCCTCAAAGAACGTTTCGACTCGGGCTATAAATATGTTAGTGCCACAATTTCAGTAGCACATAATAGCCAGACTATTAGATATTCAAGTAACTATACAAGATCTGTCACATAGTCATAATTTATATCCGTAAAAGATACTGATGACTAATAAGTACCATACCGGTCTTAAGACAGCAATTTATGATTTCTTTATTAACTGTCTATATTATGCTTGTTTACTGTAGGTGCCTAACTAACGGCACCGTATTAGGTTATTGACCTATATGTACTTACTACCTTATATAATCAAACTGTAAAAACTGTGATGTTGTTTCGATTGCAATGGTTAGTTGTGTATATGGCAAGGGGGCCATCCAGTTCATATGTTTTGCTTATTTTATAGAAAACTTTGGCCCGCAGTACGCAAGGAAATACTATACAGCAACAATATATGCATCACTTATTCCCGCCACCAACAACTTTACACTGATGTCGTTGACCGTGCTCTATGGAGCCCGACATGCTACCTACTAGCCTTTACTATTCAGCTCGATAGAATAGGTTAAGGTGGTCAGGGACAATTTCTTCGTTAGGAGACATATAGTGTATGCCTCTTTTCCGGCTGTGTGGTAATCTAGCCCCGCACACCGGCAAGGTTGTGTAAAATTGGCCTAATACCTATAGGGCCTCATATTTATCAAGTTATTGTCTCTTTCCACTATCCACTCAGCTGCAAGGCTTCTTAATCGTTTGGATATCCCACCCGCATGTTGTACTGATCTTACTCTGGGAAACTATCGGAGGCTTTCGAGCAGTGATTGCCAAAGTGCGGGTTTACATACATCTCCCATTGTATCTTCGGATACTTAGTAGTTAGACACTTTGCCAAAGAAGGAAAGCACTGCGAAAACATGTAGTTATTATTATTATTATTATTATTATTATTATTATTATTATTATTATTATTATTATTATTATTATTCCTGGCCCGCAGTGCATATTGGGCATATTGGAACATAAACCTAACGCCAGGTCAATAGTTAAGTCCATAGGATTGGTGACGGACGAGATGCGCATCTCCACCCAACTCATTGTAGTGTCTGGGCATGATCTTGGAATCTGCCATGCCCTCACAGGAAGGACTCTCGCAGTGGATATTTGTCTCTCTACCCCCACCATAACGATATGTCAGTTATTAAATTTGCTTGTGTAAATGTAGCCATCGTCCAGTGATGTTTTATCTGGTCACGGAGAAGGGCATCTGGATTCTCGCCTAGTTCAGATGTGCTGTGAAGTGACATGTACGCCACCATCCATGGAGGTAGATGCTTTCCAAGGCAACCCACGGGAAGCGGGGCATCTGCGCCCATTGGATAGCCATGTCTAATGATAGGTAGGAATCTCTACCACGTGTGGCCTAAACTAGTTCTCGTTTTTAAAACCTAAATGGTAGGTTAGGAATAGCCGAAGGCCCGCATAAATAAAAGTGGCACCTACCAATGCAGTATCTTGGAATGACATAAGACGGGGACTTGTGAATCCTCCGGGAGTCACTGGTCCCATCTTCATGTAAACCAGTATGCATCACATTTAATTATATTTTCACTAGGATGGTCTTTTTCCCTAACATTTTTGTTGAACAGCAGAGTGGCTCTTTTTGCCAGCTCTTTTCCTCCGCTTCGTCATCGAATGCATTGTCCTGTGACGAAGGCTCATGCATGGCACTTGCCTCTCGCATAAGCGAGATATCCTGTGATGGAGGCCCGCGCGAGGCTATTACCTCTCACACCAACAAGTAGCATCTAGGTGACCGGGGCCTGCGTGAGGCATATCCCTCTCATAACATCAGGAGTCTTTTCATCAGTATCATGAAGGTATAATAGTTTATATTAAGTTAATCAGTGATCTCGTTGTGTGGATGCCTCCCTTGCGGGGACACCTCTGCAGACTTACGATTATGTGTGGTACCTCCGGCGACCCCATGTGCAAAGTACATTAGCCAGCTCCACTTGATGTATTATTGTATATGCTCAAACACTGCCAAACGATTTATCCTGTTTGTACTAGTCACAATGTTTATCTTTTATAACTTTCACTCCATAATATAAACATCCTATGGAAAGACATACCGGTGACACAAATAGCTGGGATAACACCATACAGTTCAATCTCAGCAATTGAGTTCCACCGGCCTTAGGAGCCGTTCTATGTATTTCGTGGAGTGACGTCTCACGGGATCAGGAACCCCGAGACTCGGAGCTAGCCAGCCCCCTCGTTCGTCCTGCACGTGTGGTGCGATGGGCAGGTACTTCGTACTGGAACGACCCGACGGAAACCCCCCCCACACACACACACACACGCAGGGACGCACACACGCACGCACGCACACACTCCACTGCCTCAATAGCACAGCAGATAAGCCTACCATCTGATACAGCTGGACCAGCATATACTGTTACAGTTTCACACTCAGACTCCACTACCTCAGCAACACAGCAAGTAACCTTACCATCTGGCACAGGACCAATTTGGCAAAAGGAAAGCCGTAGGACCGTCCAACAATCAGGACAAGCAATGGCAATGGGCGAAAGAATTAGAACTCTACCATCTAACTACTCAATCAACAAATCGTAAACTAAAAGAGTTCATTGCCTCACTAGAGCCGAAGATAAAAGTCCAGGGCAGGACAATAAGCCTATTACAGATCAGTAACATCCCTACTAACAGCGAGTCTGCTATCACAACAGCTAGCTCCAATATTACTCCAGCCTCCAGCCTCAAAATAATGGAACAACGAGTGAAATTAATAATAGACTAGCAGACCATATCACAGCCATCGCAGATGACACTACTAACGCCACAATAACAAACTATCACTCAAGTAATCCGGCTACTCCACCACCTGGCTTTGGTAACCTCCCAGCAGTTGCCACCCTGTGGTTGACACATTTAGCACCACCGGCACATCATTCACTAAATGTACCTCAATCTTTACATCAACCACATTATTACCAGCTACCAGAATATCAATCACTCATAGCTCATCCACTTCACTATCAGCCGTCCTTGAATTACTATCCACAGTAACATCAACAGCCACCACAATTTTAGCCAGTAAATCATTACCCTCCACAGCAACAGCCAGCTGAGTCTCTGCTAATGAATCATCAGTTTCAAAGTCAGGCGGCTACCTATCGTCAACTATTACAACAACAACAACAACAACAACATCAACAACAACAACAACAACAACCACCTATAAATCACATAGTAACACACCAGCAATTAGTTCGTCAAAAGTTACAAAGTCAGTCAGTAGCACAACAATGACAATCGTTTCAGCCGATTTCCAATCAACTAGCCACACACCAGCAGCTAGGGACTTACTCTGTCCCTAACAAGTGAAATGCGAGCCTCACGACTAACAATTAATCAATTACCACGAAACCTGATACTACCATTTTAGCCACAACAGCGACATTCAGCAACACATCAACAGATACTAAAACTACTATGGGATTAATCAGGTAAACATGATTAGCAGCATGCATTAACTATGCAGCTACATGACATTGATCGAGAGCGACAAATACTGTCAACTGCGCCAGCAAAACTGTATATCTATTACGCACTGTCTTAGCTGCAGCAGTACTCAAGACAGTCCCAGTGAAGCGTACTAACATACATGACTCTCACTGGAAAGGCTTCCAAAAACTGCACAGTTATCACAGCATGGTAACAAGCTCCATACTCAATGGAGCAACATGGTCAAGCCAGGATCTGAAGACTCTATATCACTGGAGCGAAATACACTGAAGAAACAACTTAGAGCCCAGCAGCGTGCCGAATCAGCAAATGACAGAAAGGCATTCTATTGCAAAATCATGGATGAACACAGTTTTACCAACTTCTATAAGCTAATTAATCTTGTGGAGCCAAAAACAGAACTGTGTCGATGAGATAATAATAGACAGACCCCTAACATCAGATCCAAAACAACAATACCACAGCTTTACAGTATCCTTCCTGCTAGGCAAGGTCTTTGGACATATTATTTTCACGAAAGTTGAAAACGATCTTCCTCGAGACCAATCATCATAACAGTTCGTCTTTCACCCTTGCCCTAATAGAACCCTCTTGAATTCTCAGAGCTAGGACTCCCAGTATTAATGGCCTTCTTGGACACACAACGAGAATTTGATGGTGTTAATCACGAATCAATGACATGTCAATTATTCGAACAAGGCATCAACTTACATCTTAGGCATAACATTAATTCCATATATACATATCTGTCATCAAAAGTAAACTGGATAAACCTTCTCAGCAAACCATTCCCAATCATGCAAGGGTTCAACTGGACTATACATGGTATATATTAACAACCTACTGAACTGCCTAAAATCCTCACAACTTTGTCCTTTATCGTTATGCAGTACACGAGATGCCCAATGGTGGCAGATGATATAACGCTGACAAGCTTTTGCAAAGCTGAACTCCAAAGCATGCTCGACATAACCTTCAAGTTGTCCAATAGAGAGAGGTATACAATACACCCAGAAAAAGTCATCTGTACTCTGCAAGCCAGCACCATGAAACCACGCCGAAACACTCACTGACCGTATTCTGGATGATTCTGAGCTTTCATTATCATCTAAAGTAACACAGCTGGGCCTTATCTGTACACTGAAAGGGGAACAAAGCTGAATGTTGAAGAGCGAATATCATGCGTGAGAAGAACCTTCTATAGCCTAACTGGAGCTTGAGTTCATTAGAAGTGGCAATCAAGTGCTCCACAATACCATGTCAAGACAATTTACCACAAATAAAAAATAGTTCTGATAGCTGGTTTGTCTACATAAAGCAGTTGCTCGATAAATACAGCCTTCTGAGTATAAATAGTTAAGCATGTTCCATCTAAAGAGAAGTGGAAGACCATAGTCACAACATGCATTGGTAATTACTGGAGTGACCAACTTCGTGCCGACTGTACCGCGAAGAGCACTCCGGAATACTGCAACACCGAAGATCTTTGCATTGGAAACCTCCACCAGTCTATTCAACACGTAGCTAACAACCTGAAAGATGCGAAACCCAGCACCATCAAAGCCAGATTACTTACAGGAACATACCTAGTACAATCAAAGATAAGCCGGTTCAACCAACACAAGGTAGATCTTATATGCCAGCTGTGTCAGTCCGGTGTGGAAGATTATACACACCACCTTATCCAGTGCATAGCTCTACATCAACACAGAAGAACTAATTTGCAATCACTTAAAGCAATTATCGGCCAATGCTTCGTGTTTAATACCTGGATCACCATATGCAGCAATGCAAATCAATTGACAAAACTGTATCATAGACCGCTAATTCCACTTCAAATCCTAGCTGATGATCCAGACCTACTCCACAACAGTGAACTACTAAGCAGAAAATTGTGCTACAACCTTCACTGTGACAGAACGTTCATATTATAAAAAAATAATAATAGGAACATTAAACAATCACTACATGCATGTTTTGCCGCTTTCATGTCTTTGTGTTGTACAGTTAACATATGTGCCTTCACAATTAATGCTTTGCACCAGCACACTATGTGCTTTACCCGTGAATTATGTGTTTTACTTGCAATTGTCATGAACTCTGTGTCATAATTGTACATATCATATAACTTCTATCTCTATCACAGATGGGGTGCTCCTACAAATAGTAGAATTATCCGAACATCATTATCATCAACAATATAAGTGCAGTGAATGGCATGCATGCATCGCCAGTAGTAATGCTGGGGGGGGGGGGGCGGTGTTGGGGGTGGGGTTGAGACTCTTTTTGATTGGCTCTCACAGGTCATGTGATTTTTCGTTGGTTGGGTCTGGGGGTGGGGGTGGGCAGGGCAGGACTTATTTGCCCATATATGGAGTGTCTAAAAGAAGCGGGTGCTGGTGGGCGTTCATATACAATCATGCCCGCCAGCACACACCCTTTCTTGATACTCCATATAATGGCAATTAAGCGTCGCCAATTCGAAATCATGTGACTTGTGAGAGCCAATCAAAAAGCACGTCTATATCCCGCCCCCGCCCTGTAGTTAGTATCAGTGATGATCAAGGTGCAAGAAATACAGTTCTAATTACTGATTTTTTATTTTTAGCTTTTTAAAAAATGGGCTGAATGTTCTTATACTATTTTTCTAAGGTATTATACAATACACTATAAAATACCTATATTCGCTGTTTCCTTTTCCTTTTGTGAATCGTGTAAATGCGTTGATATACGCATAAAATACGTGTCTTGCTACAATTACACAGTATCACTAGTCACTACCAACAGTAGAATAATTATACCGCCCATTACTCCTTGTAGTAGTTCTAACAATACTTTTAGTATAATGAAAACTTCCATCGCTACTAGTACACAGGGATGTTCACTCTAGCTCGCTCTGTTTCAGAATGAGATGGAGAAAAGAGAGCCCACTATTTATATCACCCTCACCTATCAATCAAAACAACCTGTTATTGATTACCCCTGTAGCGACAGACGCACAACATGATTGGGCGAGCGATGGACGCTCAATTATCGATTAGTGGTACACCATAATTTATAACCATATCTGTTAATCAAGTTATCGATTAGCCCTGTAGTGATAGACACACACTCTGAATGGCTAAGCGTTGGATGCACAATTATCGATTAGTGAGGGCTGTAGCGACAGACAACCAAAAATTGTTTATTACCCCTGTCACAATGGACGCACAATCTGATTGGCTGAGCGATGAATGCACAATTATCAATTAGGCTTATAGTGAGACGTGCATAAATTATCAATTACCCCTATAGCCATTGACGCACATTCTGATTAGCTGGGTGATGAACGCAAAATTATCAACTAGGGCTGTAAAAATAGATACGCATAAATTATCGATTACCGCTGTAGCGATGGGTGCATAATCTGATTCGATGAGCGATGGGCGCACAATTATCGATTAGCGCTGTAGTGATAGAGGCACATAAATTATTGATTAACCATGTAGCCACGGACGTACAATCTGATTGTGTAAGCACACATGTCGATTAGGGCTGCAGTGACAGACATGCATAAATTATCGATTACCCCTGTAGCACAATCTGATTGGCTGAGCGATGTATGCACAATTATTAATTAGGGCTGGACGCATAATTATCGCTAGGGCGATATATAGACACACATAAATTATAGATTACTCCTGTAGCGATGGATGCGTAATCTGATTGGCTGAGCGATAAACGTGCATAAATTATCAGCTAATGTTGTAGCAATATAAGCACATACATTAAACTAGTTCTTATTTGCTACTGGTTATTGGCGCAAGTAGTTCCAACTTTGAGTGGTGGTCGATTATTGTAACACTGGATTGTGTGCCTGAAGCAATAGGCGCACATTATAAACAACTACACATGTAATATTAGTGGAATATTACTTAGTGGCACAATTGAGATTTTCTTCATTCGTGGCAACAAGTGTGAATTAATCCATATTTTGAGCTAATGCCACCTTAATGATTATTCACAGCACCTCAGTTTTAGCTATCACACCAGCCAATAACATCAGCTACAACATTAGCTGAATGAATTGACAGCCTAAAGCAAGAGAAATCAGCAAGTTTGAATCAGTGGATATTTTTAACTATTGCAACTTTAATGATTATTCTATTCTGCAGATTTGAACATTACGCCAGACAATAATAGAACCCCCCAGGGGGCACTGCTCTCAAAACACTCAAAAGCAAATTGGCAGACAATTATTGAATATTGGTACAAGGAATAGATGTGCTTTAGGCATCAGTTGTCTTAATCAGATATCGTAACATCCAAAACTGATAGAACCCGTTAATTTTGACTAATTTAGTAATACGATTACATATCACCTTTGCATTAGGGACAGGTGGTTAATCTAAGGGTGGGTAACGACTGGCTTATGGTCAGAAGTGAGGTCCGCACCTCCATAGGAACGATAATTCCGGAGTAGGTTTTATTTCCCAATAACTGCAAGATTACGATCAACTTCTTGGCGGCGAACCATGGAGGAAAGGTAAAATCCTGTGAACGACTGCTTTGTAGTACTGGTGGCATTGTTGCACGCTGCGTCATGGGGAACATAGCGTTCCAGCCCTTCTGGAAGCTATGGATTCGTAGATCAAAAGGAAAAGGGGTATACGTTTATACAACGCAACCTGTGTATCCTTGATGCTGTATAACTGTAACAGCTGAGCAGCTCCAAAGGCAGCTCTAGACAAGCTTGATGCATGCCACCGCAGGCACCTGCGCACCATCACTGGATACCGATGACCAGATAGGGTAATTTCCAACGATACGTTATACAAGATGTGTAATACGTCGCCGCTGTCTTGGTAAAAGTCGCCCAGCAAAGATGGTCCATGGTTGGCCATGTGCTAAGGATGCCAGAAGACACAACTACACAGAGAGCCTTGGAATTTGCCTGACTGGGAGCCAGCAAATACAAAGCCATGAGAGGACGTCATTGCATAAATCTGTTAAGCGTGCCACAAGGTGACCTCAAGAAAGCAGGACTCGGTACACTCAAATCAAGAATGGACCCGAGGAAGCTAAAGATTTTGGCTGAGGACAAGACACAGTGGGCAAAAGCCACCAAGAAGGACTGATTGCAGCTGTATGATATTTCTACTACTACAGCTGCAGAATACAGTAATCATACATACTCTTTGCTAATAGGATAATGTGAACAACAATAAATTCAAAGCAAATTGTCTTGCTCTGTGTGATTCTATTCGCATGCAATTAGTAGTTGTGCTCTATGGAGAGGGTCGTTGTGTGGAAACAAAGGGGCCCGTTTCTAACTAGTCCATGGCCATTTCTAGCTAAGTTCTAACTAACCGTAAGTCTAAGCTGTTGAATATTTTGAAACTAATTTGACCATTAGCTGTTTCAAAATATTCAACAAAGTGCTGATTGAATTATAAATTCACAATAGAGACACAATGGTTACATTCATGATTCACTTTTCCAGCGTCGTGACGGATTCACGTCATATTGATTGTGACGTCATCTAACAAGTGTCATGTTTTAATGGAGGAATACAGTTTTACCTATTCCCCGTCCATCTCTAGATAAGCTACACCCACACTTCGCCTGTGTTGGAATCGATCGATTCCCGAACTCGCTGACCATCAATTTTTGTTGAATATTTTGAAACTAATTTGACTTGGTCCTGTTGGGGCATATGGCAGCAACAGCGCCAAGTGAAATTAGCTTTAAAATATTCAACAGCATGTTTATTAAATAGTAAAGACATATATTTCGTACAACAACGCCTAGTCCGTCATCAATTATGCGTTCGTGACGAACTTACCTATGGCATTCGTGAATTCATTGAGTATGACGTCATCCTACACGTCACGTAGTTGATTATGACGTCATATGATGGATGGACAAGCTGGACAGGTCCATTAAGAAGTCACTCTTGAGTGACAGATTAGATCTCGCCCTTGGATGACAAGCATAAGGGATAATACAAACAGCAGCATGTTTTGTTAAAAGAGTTGTTATCTGAGTATGTGTACGCGTGTGTGTTTGTGTGCGCTCGGTGTGCGTGAAATATAATACCGAGGCAAAAAATACAATGTCAATCACCAACTAAAACGTTGGTATTTATTTGCGGGGCTTTTTTTTTTACAAACACAACCAATGCAATAATTTAGCTAATGACTACTTCATAGATTGCTATTTAGTAGTATCGTATGGAACTAAAGCTGAGGTGAGAATCTGGTTGTAGTAGAAGTGATATGTAGCGGCCATTGACCACGCGGTCACAGTGGTCCATTCAGATGAGCCACCACAGCTTCGTACTTAAATCTGCACAACAACAATAGAATCATTTCGTATCACAGATATTGTGTGTGACAAAATCACAATAAATTAACATTTCTATATAAAAATCATTATGATCAATTAATAACCTTACAGCAAAAACTTGCATAGAACAAGGTATGAGTGAATGATTGACTCAAACACAGCTGTAGGCATATAATTACTCCGATATTCTGCCAAGTTTAAATTTAGAAAATGAGCAAAAACGTCCTTAATAATATCAATATAATGATGTATGTACAGTGAGAACACGATGAGCATAAAGTTCACGTTTACCGGCCAAAAGGCAGCCGATATGCTACGATGGTCGTTTGATTGTTTAGACACAATCTACTGAATATAAAAGGTATAAACATACGTGTGTATAAAAATGTCATTATTAAAGCTTATATACCAGAAAATTAAAATAGTACAATATCAAAGATCTAGTTAGCGCATGTAAAGCATAGCACCATTTTACACAGTTAAAACAACCTGGCACGTCACCAGCCCCAAAAAACAGCACTGAGGAAGAAAGACTGAATCAATTAATAATTGACAGTCGGAATGTGAATAATAATAATTCATGCATTGCGTCATGGAAGACCACAAGTTCATAAATATAACTTGAATACGAAATATGAGTCATATGTACTAAATATAATAAGTAATACCTGAGATCACTGAAAGACTAGGTATAATATCTACCTTGCATAGTTAACTAATCCACAACTTCCTCTTGGAATATCAGGACCCTTTTTGGTAAATTTCCGCCCATTTGTTTAAAGTTTCTATTAAAAACACAATCCACATTAAATTTAATTAAAAAACCACGCACACATTTGATAGGTTGTCCTATAACATCTGGAATTGATATATGCTATAGCCGACTTTCCATTCCAAACTGGTAATGACCTTCTGATAAGGATCGGTCCTTCCAAATGGGCGGAATTACAATGAAGGGTGTTCCATGCTTGGGCCTCCAGACAAGCATTTGGGCACTGTTCGCGTTGGGTGGCATCAATGCACATTTTGGGATCGGGACATTTTTTTCTAGTAGTACTGGCTGTTTTGGGACTACGCTACCGACTAGCTGAGCTCTCTGTCCAAGTGGTTGAGTTGGATCCACAACCACATCGAGTTTCATGATCCACTTTATTGTTTTTAGAATATACGACCTGTAGTCAGTCATGTTCCAGGCGACCAACCACACATAAAAACTCTGATCTCGCTCCACGCGTGTCAGATTCGGCTCCACCTGTCTACTGTTGGCTGGATTGCGCCACGTGACATGTGGATGGAAATTATCGTTCATTCTGACAGTAGCGTCCTGTGTCCCTTCAAGAGGACCTTTAAATATAACAGTTTCTTCACCAGAACCGTACCATGGGTAATGTCGCCCATCACAATCGCTGATCATCTGCTGTTTGCTTGATGTCAGCTCTGGAAATTCCCAACTCGTACTGAAAATAGGAAAAATATGGCTGTTTTTATTTAGGATATACCTAGCTAATTTACCCTTCTTATTTCTTAATTTTAAATTTGATAAAACAATTGATTTGTTAACTCGCTGCTACAATCCACCATACAATAATTTCAAGGAGCAAAAATTCTTCACTTGTCGAATATATTGAAAACAATTTGGCTGAAAGTTGTTGGTGGCTTAGCCACCAACAACATTAAGTCAAATTGTTTTCAAAATATGGAGCATGCCCAGCGATATAACCTCTGGAATATGTTGTATGCAAAGACTCAGCAGTCAGACGAAAGAAAACTCAACTCATTTTGTAATACCCATTCACATGGTGCAATATGTCATCGAAGTTATCCAGGCTTTAATAACTAAATGTTAATACATTTCTCCAGTCTATGAAGGCGGTCATCATTTTCATTTCAACCAAACAGAAAAAGCATGTGGGGGGGGGGGGGGGGTCTTCCTCCATATGATCAAGCATTGATGTGCAATCTATCACGTGGTAATGTGTTGTAAAAGAGTCAATACAGGTAAGCAGTTAAATATTTGAAACTAATTTGACTGGAATCTGTTGCGGCTTTAATCAGCAACGCACTTCCAGTCAAACCAGTTTCAAAATATTAAAGATGATAATTATTTCATATTAAATAACGAATTGTATCGGCACCTACGTGACGTCATACACTGTAGCGAGAGCCTATAGGAGATACAATGGTAGCGACCACAATTCAACATTAATGTGACGTGCAAAACATCCAATTGACCTTTCCAGTTTAGCTATGCCACGCCTATCTCTAGTTAAGCTCCACCCATCTCTAGTTAAGCTCCACCCACACCTCACCCATGTTGGGATCAATCTATCCCTGAACTCCCTACTATCAATTTCCAGAAAACTATACAGGTAAGCTGTTAAACATTTTGAAACTAATTTGACTGGGTGCTGCTGTTGCCTATATGGCAGCAACAGCGCCATTCAAATAAGTTTCAAAATATTCAACAGCATGTTTATTAATTAAATAGTAAAAAACATACAATTCGTACAACAACGGCTAGTCCGTCACCAATTATGTGTTCTTGGCGAACTTATCTACGTCATTCATGACGTCATTGATATTTGACGTCATCTTACACGCCACGTAGTTGATTATGACATCATATGATGGATCGATAAACTGGAAAGGCCCATTGTGATACAGACAAAGGAATGCGGTGGAAAGTGAATGATATGGAATCTATATCCCATAATCTATCAGTATAATACAACGTTTGGGATGAGATTAGTTATGTTTTAGATATATTAGTAATATGCCTATAGGGCCTATATTGACACATATTATAAGGTCCAACGTTGCAGTAATTCTGGACAACCATCATCCTATTTAGATGGTGACAAATCTGCAAGTTGTCTTTAATGTAGATGGATTAAGTAAATATGACATTTTTGTATTCGTATTTCTATCCACGAGGCGATCAATCAGTGAAAGCCAAGATGAACATAGAAAACACGTGCGGGTTTCATCATGCTTAAAGTATTGTTTTACATCAGAGAATCTCACCTGAGCAGCTCTATAACAACCATACAGTTTTCACCAACCAAATTTGATGTGTCACAGAAATTGTTTAATCTGGGAAAGGTTGATGAAATCCAGCACATGAAACTACATCTTCTGTGATTATCATGACGGGGCATTCTAAAGATGTGAATTTCGCATGAATACTTAGAGGCTCTTTAAATATTTATTGTGTAAATAGAATTATCCAATGGAAATGTTAATGGTATATATTTAACAGAATAGAACATCTGTTTCATAAAAAAGCTACCCAAACATTGTGTCGAAATAGCGACCGAGAAATGGGCATAGAAAGGTATGAATAAGTGGATGGATGAGTGGATAACGGAGGATTCCAGTTTCTCAGTCAATCATGTGGACTAAGTGGTGTTGTACGTGTTGTATGTCTTCACTATTTAATAAACATTCTGTTGAATATTTGAAACTAATTTGACTGGGCGCTGTTGTTGCCATGGGCAACAACAGCGCCCAGTCGAATTAGTTTCAAAATATTCAACAGCTTACCTGTAGAGTTTTCTGGAAAATTGAGATTCAAACTATACAGGTAAGCTGTTGAATATTTATAGGAATCCATTTCTAGTTAATCCCCGCCTACGCTTTGCGTGTGGTGGGATCAATTTTTATAGGACAACTTTGAACTATGAAGTCTTAGAATCCCATTTTCAAGGTAACTATACAGGTAAGTTGTTGAAGATTTGGCATTAGTAATGTAACTACGTCATTGTGATTGTGACGTCTGCTAACATGTGGCGTATTGGCTATGACGCCAGATACTTGAGTGACAGATCAACAGAATGTTTATTAAACAGTAAATCCAGCAAATATATACAATTCGTACACCTGGCGGACTTTTCAATGTTCATAACGGAGCTAGATAAGTTAATCGATAATTATGCATTTTGATTGTGACGTCAGCATACACGCGATGTAACTGATAATACCGTCATATACTTGAGTGCCAGATCGGATCCATCCATTACATTTACGACTTACAATCCATCATTGCCATATGTGTTGTGAAACATCATGTCCGTACAGGCTTGAATCCAACCAACTTTCCACATCTCGCCACTGTTTAGAGGACCCATCTGTACTGTAGCATTGGCACTGAAGAAAAGGCGAATACATACATGTAGACTCTACATATCGATCTAACACGATCTTCTACTGAACCGCATATATTTTGGCGGGCATAAAAAATGGATTAATCCACTTTTAGCTATGCCCCACCCATCTCTAGCTAAGCTCCACCCACACTTCTCCCGCGTGGGGGTCGATCGATCTCTGAACTCTCTGACTATCAATTTCTAGAAAACTATACAGGTAAGTTGTTGAACATTTTGAAACTAATTTGACTGGTGTCATTATGCATTTTGATCGTAACGTTTGATTGTGACGTTGCTGTCAAATTAGTTTCAAAATAGTCAACAGAATGTTTATTACATAGTTAGTAGTAAATTCATGCAATTCGTACAACTTACGGACTATTACAGGTTCATGACGGAGCATTATTATCTGCCAATTATGATTGTGACGTTAACCTATGTGTGACGTAATTGATTATAACATCAATACTTGAGTGACAGATTGAATTCATCCATTACAATGACCTAAGACAAAGGATATTGTTTATCGAATGTGCAATTGTGTGTTAGTAGGCTAACGGTCGCATTTACTAACACTTTTAAAACAGTGTACCCAAGAAGCCAGGTGTCAAATAGGTCTACACAACATTTCGTTATTAGAAGTTGACTTTGTTATGCAGACTCGCATTTTTATTCTGTGTTAGCAATGTTCGCTGGTGTGTAGGCCTTATAGGACGTATCGGTACTTAGCATTATAGGCCTATGTTGTAATGACTTAATGGGGTTAACGTTCATCCCACCATATTTAAGGAACACTTTCACGAAGAAATTCAATTTGAATGCATACGGATGGCATTAAATAAATCGGCTAGCGTAATGACAGCCCCTCCGATATTACGCAGTTGCACATTACCTCGGAACAAATTAACTGTGACACAATCGAATTTGCTTGATTTATATGACTTTGATCTTCCCCATTAGCATGGCAAACAATAAAGAATTTTTTTAAGGACTTGGCCTAATTACCTTCTAAATAGTCAACATAATATCTTTATATCGTAGGTTAAATGGTGCATGGCTTTCAGTCATGCAGTACTTCCTATATTCGTGACTGTGTAACACATCTTTTGTATTTTCAATGCACTGGCTCGTCACCAGGGGCCTTTTGCACTATGGGGGCGATAGTTGGATGAGCGTGAATTCTGCCATATGCGTTCGTCTCACTCATCTGAGAGACAGATTCTCTATCTTAACCCGAATGACCAAATGCGAAAGATAATTTCTAATGTAAGAAATCATTGCTGTTGAATACTTGGGGTTGGGTAGGGGTTTGGCTGGAAGCCGTTGATGCCTTGACAGCAATGGATCCCTGATGAATTGATTTCAAGATAATACGAGTAATTTTGAGACCAATTTGACTGTTGGGGCCTCTGGCAGCAGCGGATTCAGTCGGTTTGGATTCAAAATATTCAACAAATTACTTGTACGATTGCCTTAAAACCATTAGGGTTTGTGAATTCGGCTCTCATATGGTTAATACAAGCGACTGGCTATTATACAGGGGTTTCGTAGCCACACGTCATATAATTTGGTCGCGTGGGCTGGCTTTCCTACAGAAAGGTTTATTCGACAAACCCACCACCCCACCCCAACGCTTCACTCTATCCGTCCCTCCCTCCATGTCCTCTACATCCTCTCTACATTCCCACCCACTTCTAACTAAGATCCGACCACTTTCAACAAATGGTGGACTCGATTTATGTACTTCGAACTCCAAATTCTTAGAACCCCAGCTTCATGGCAATTATGCAAGTGAAATGTTGACTTATGAACATGATTTGAAAAGGGAGTTTTTTCTGTATGTAGATTTACATTTTCCCGTCGAACTTTTGACAATCGTGATGGGACTAAATCATTGTGAATGTACGTGATACCATCTAACATGTGACGTATTTGGTTATGACGTCAGAAACTGGAGTGACCGATCAGATCCCTCACGTACAGATTTATACGGGATTTGGTCTTCACAGTTAAAGATTAAACATGGGATATAGGGGCCTAGTAAATGGGCCAATTAGTTGTATGCGAGACAGGCTTATACTTTATACAGCCATAATTGATTAATAGGCATATAATAGATTAAGACATAACCTACACAAATGTACGTTTCGAAGCCCTGAGACTATTGCTATATAGAATAGTGTTCGTAAAGAGGCGACATTTTCCAATGATATATAAATGTAAATGAATGGCTGATTGTATCAAATAATACATGTTTATTAACCCTTTAATGTCTAAATTTTGTCAAGAAAACCAAAATGTTTCCTTACTGAATGTTCATTTGCAGGCCAAGAGATTATTTTTGAAAAGGTATCATTGGAATGACTGGCTCGGTTATCGAACCAGTCATTCAAGTGGTAAATTTTCCAAAAAAGTATTTTCTTGGCCGGCAAATAGACATTCCCAAAGACAGAGGCCGGTTTTGGCCGGCTTAGTCATGAAAGAGTTAACGCTTATTATTAAATTAGTCGACCTTAAATGATGTTAAATGCATGGCATATGTTCTTTATAAATGCATGACATAATGTCTATATTTCGCAAGCTGGTCAACCATGTAGTAGGCCTACTTGGTGATGCCAAAAAATTCTTTATTTAACAGCCACAACCAGGAATTAAAAGAAAGCGGAAATCTGAAAAATAACGAATTAGCATCGTTAAGCCAACGTAACAGTAGGCATATATATATTATCGCATCTGATTCCAGGCCCTCGGGAGTCCGAATGGTAAAGTGAGTCCTGCAGGCTTATCAACAGCCTATAAAGCGCGTTACTGTCTCGCTGGGTAAGTACTGGACCGTATTGTCCAGGTATTGGTCCAGAACCGGCGAAGTAAGCTTCATAATTATCAGGGTGACGCCACCGAGAAGAAATGGAGACGAATGGATATCGATTTCATGCCCCAAAGAGGTCAACCGATTCAGACAGGCATGGAATGATAGATACTCCTCCAACTCCCTAGTCAAAACTGGCAACGTCATTCGCCTTAACGTTTTGATACAAGCATTTCCAGTATTTCGGTTTCAAAACAAGTATAAAGTAACCTCATAAATAAGCTATAACATGTTTCCAAAACAAAAACAGAAACATGTTAGTTAACTAGTAAGAAATGTTCTGTTGCATATTTCGAACATAATGGATTAGAATACATTGCTATCATCAAACTATTCAACAGTACGTTTTATTTAGTTAGATTATTTCTGAGTTGTACTGTAGAATTGATGCAGGCTTGCGTGTACCTAGCCCCCCCCCACCCCGATATCTACGTGTGCATGTAGTCCACTCATGTGCGGTTGAGTTGTACGTGTGCACGGTGACCAGTGTCTGTATGTGTGCATATGCAAAGGAATGCGTGTAATTGCTTTGCAAATCCATATTTAACATATAGGGGCCTATAGCTATAATTAGATGTGTCCTTATGAGCAACAACAGCTGAGTTAACCGCCTCGAGTATGGATGAATTCGATTGATTGTGCCGCGTATAATACGTTTATTAATGCTTATTAATAAATTAGTCGACCTTAAGTGATGCTAAATACATGACAGATGGTATTTGCAAATGCAATACAAAAATATCGTAGATTTCGCAAGGTGGTGAGTTTTTCTCTGTTTACGAAATGAGAAAAGCTTGGGTGTTTTTTTAATTGTTAGTGTTGTTTAGAACAATCTATTTTGAATAAATAAAAGACTATTATCGCTATTTAAATTATTACTTATTCGTGGTTATTTAACTTAATATTTAAAAATATACTAGGTAAGCTAAGTAAGATAAAATTAAATTTCTATCAAGAATTATTATGGTGAAGTAGTTAATTTTGCATAATTATTTAAGTAAAATGCTTAGCCAATGTGTATGTTTTCTTGAAGTTTGCTAGGGTAGACAGAGTTACGCTTTACCACTGTTTACCTCTGTAACCCTCAACTTTCTTCAAGAATATTTCAACTTTTTCATAGAAAATGTCCTTTGCAGACAAGAGAAGCCTTTTTTTTTAAATTTACAACTGGGATGACTGGCACGGTTATCGAACCAGTCATTCCAGTGGTAAATATTTAAAAATAGTCTTCTCTTCGTCTGCAAATGGTCATTTCTCAAGATCACTGCTGGGGCTGTTTTTGGCTGATATGAGTGTTAAAGAGTTTTAAAAATGCACGACCAAAGCAATAGCAGCGTCCAGTGACGTCATTGCGAACATCATAACCATTTCACTTTTATACAATGATCCTATTTACAATAATCATGGGCCTTGCAGAATAAGGCCACGTAAAGTCTTATTTGTACAGATTCACAAGACAATAAGCATAACAATAAGCCCTATACTTCAAATGACAAATGTTTTTGCTCCCCAAATGATGCCCGCGTTCATGAGACTGGGGCCCAGCTACATAAAATGCTATATACAATACATGCATGCATTGGATTAAGTGACATAGGTGTATGGGCAGGCGAGTATGCCTTCCTCGTGAATGAGCTGATCCTCATAACAGAATCTGATGTCAACTTCGACATCTGATGTCAACTTCGATTTGCAATACACGACGAATGACAATGAACCGAAATTCAATCCAGTAAACTTTTAAACATAAAATGGTGGTACAATACAGAGTATTTAGCCCTAATGGTCGGCGGGGCCAGTTCTCCAGTACAAGGATACTATGAGTATGAAGCGCGTACATTTTAATTTGTGCTGATTCACTGATGCACAAGTGATCGGTATTCGGAGGTGAATCACATTTGTGGGCAAAATATCAGGATTTAAAAATGTGAAAAGCATTACGTGGTTTCATATACGGTCAAAACTAGTTATAAAATTCCATACAAAGAGAATGTGAAAGAAATTGAAATAAGAATACTACGCTAGCCAAACCAACCATAATTCACTCTAGATATACCATCCCACCCATACTATCTCAGCATCCGAATTAGCCTAAAAAGGTTTCCGAGGAACCCACTCACGAAACCCAATTTTTGAGGGATGAGATCGCCGCTCGCTGATACCGCTAGCCTACGGATCAAGCCTTGAACTAGGACGCCATTGACGCCAGAGCCGGCTTTGCACCCAGCCATCATCGGCATCCTTCTTGCAAATGGTCATTTCTCGGGAAGACATTTTGGCGGGATGTCGGACAAGTCGATAGAATGTCGTCGCTGGCGGAATAGTTGGCAGAAGAAGAGTTTGGTTATAAATATCATCTACATGAATGCGCACATATAATAAGACGTTTTAAATTACGTGTTAGCACATAATTTAACGTTGATTAAAATTTCCGCTCTCTGGAATGTGTATTTACTAAGGAAGTACCTGTGATTTATTCTCATGCTTGTATTGCATGTAGTCCCCACTGCCCCCTGGTTTCACGTATCTAATTTACAAATTTTCTACCTTAAATCAGCAGTTATACACATTTACTAGAGATTTAATTAAAATAAATATAAATAAATTCATAAACTTAGATTAATTAAGCGTCTGTTCTTAATTGTATGCATACATAGATAGAGGGGCGTGCATTTTTTCACTAGCGTACGCGTGCGTTTTAATGGCTGATTGTCGGCTAATTGTGTACGTTTAATATACACTACCGTTTTTCGGCCACTGGTGCGTGAAATATGTGCGAGGAAATAACGGATTAATACGCCAGCCAGTATAAGCGGATGACAACATGTCTTTGTTCCCGCCGAGAGATCACCTGCCGAAAAGGGAAGCTTTTTCTGTACGAAATCATAAAACGAATATATGCGTCAGGGCTATATTTATTTCTATACCGCTATAATATGCAATCATGTTTATTTTGTCTAAATTTGGACCGAGTTTTGCATAAAGACTCTGTTTTTCATTATAGGTCTATATAGACCGTGGACAGATTTGCTATTGCATATGCAAATAGACAAATAACTTATAGCAATGAGTATTAGACAGCAACTAGTTGCAATCAAATAGTTTTGCTATAGACAAAGGTTGGCCCATATAGTCTAGTCTATGCATTACAAATATCACTCACATAGAATGAAATGTGTTAGACATTAATGTGACAAACATTTTCACATGATTGCTGACAAAGCGTGGTCTATATAGCTTGACTTTGGACTTTACCAGAAGATATAAAATATCATTTCCCTTTATAACCCTAAAACCGAAGCATTTTTCATTCAAAGCCGTCATCAAGTTGTCACGAGTACCATCATGTAAGCTAACGAAAGATGCCTATAATAAATGACAATAGAACATGAGTCACAAGAAGTTGTCATCAGTTTAATTAGATACTATTTCAAATTTGTCCCTTGCATAATCTTAAAGGCACTGGATGGGCATTGCATGAATTTTCAGAATTATATGCTTCCGTATGTCCGTCCTCGGGTGGCTGTTTAATATCTAAATGTATTGATTGCGATTCCTGGCATATTTTACCAGACCCTATCTGGTTTTGATCAGGAAAGAATACATCCAATACCATTCCCCAGTGAAAAATTCAAGAAAAACTGAGGATGCGAGTGTTGACAGACGAGTACATTTGTTGATTTTGTTTGAAATTGTGAGCACTGGAATTTTATGTATGAAAGCCTATGTACATTGTTGTAAAAGTAGGTTTGTTTTTTTAATTGAGTACCATTTTAAAACGATGCTAATCTCATATCAAATGTTATACTGCTCCAATAGATTATGGTTTATAGATTCCATATCATTCAAATTCTGTCATATTCCAGTTTCTGTATCACAATTATCTGATTTGTAATATCGCGTAAATGTTGAACCGTGATCGGCGCCATTTTGGCTGCTCAAGCGATAGTGGGTGATGTCATGTAAGTGCCATTGCATTACATTCTTTATTATGTAATATTCATCTCGTTGAATGTTTTGAAACTAATTTGACTGGAAGTTGTTGCTGCCTATGGCAGCAATAACTTCCAGCCAAATTGGTTTCAAAATATTCAACCCTCTTACCTGTATGATTGCTTGTATACCACACTGCCAAACTATAGCTGGCGCCTCTACGACTGAGCTATTTTCTGATTGATTGAAAAGTTAATCATGACAGCCATCATAGGCTGTAGAAATGTAGCAACATTTAGCTACTAAAGCCTGAATATCTTTCTTTAGCGTTATGATGAAAAGCTTAACATGACCTGCATAGTTTATGACTGGCATATTAGATCACCTGAACAGCTATCACGAGTTCAGATTAGTTATCCTTTAATTAAGTCTGATTGAAATGGAATTAAGGCGTGTCTTTGTGCGTTAGCTCTATTTGTAATCCTTTGAACTAGCCAGATCAGAAAGGGATAATCATTTTTACAATGACAGAAATGTTATGCTGAATATTTCGACAATTTTTTTAAAGGAACCTGCTGTTGCCCAATGCAGCAACCGCCCCAACCTACCAACCGACCCTCCCCAGCAAACATTGTTTTACTCGTTGGTCTTACGTTGGGTCAACGTATTGTTTCGTTGGCCCAACGTTGGCATTACGTGTGGTTGATTAATAGAAAATTAGTTACGTTTGGCCAACGTTGTATTTACGTTGCCTGGCTGGTGGTAAGTTAGTTACGTTGGGCCAAAGTAGACGTTACGTGGAAAAACTACATGATACGTCGGGCCAACGTAATCCCAACGAGCAAAACTACGTTGGGCCAACGAATAAACATACGTTGGCCCAACGTTGGGCCAACATAGCATTGTTTGTAGGGTCAGTTCATATTAATTGATCTTCAACAGGATACTATTGTAGGGCACACTAATTGCTTGGAATTAAGATTCGGTTAAAGTTGGGTTTAATTGAACGACAACAACAACAACAACAACAACAACAACAACAACAACAACAACAACAACAACAACAACAACAACAACAACAACAATAACAATAACAACGTGTAATTAACAAATGGTTTAGGCCTGTTTCATACACAGGTGATTGTACATATATGAGCGAAAGCTTGTCAAAATAAATAGCTAGTCTACAAAAGGTACCACCGCCAATCCTTTTATCCTAGCAGGTGGTGATGGTGGTTGTGATGGTGGTGGTGATGATGGTGACGACATAGACGAACACAACTTACCGAAAGTCTGGTGTTCGGTACTTGAGCACCGCTGACGAGCTCTCGTCCAGTTTTGTGGGCACGTTGTCGATACGTGTCGAGAGTTTAATGATGCGGACTTTGCGGTAGATGTCTGGTATGGGCGGCGTGCTAGACTGCTGGTCGGTCAGCTTGCGGCTTGGGCCAACTCCCATACCTACTTGTCCTGACATCCGCCTAGGAAACACCAAAGTTGCTAATCCATTGCTACCATGGACGAGCAGGTCCACTGTTTGAAAAAAATTATTCCCGTTTCTTATAGGTAAGAACAAAATATGTTCGCACTTGATGCCTATTCTTGTTGATTAGTGTGGCCTGTTGATAATCGTCTTCATTTTGACAAATATTTATGAATACAATTATTCTGATAATGTCTGATAACAACTGTCGCGCACACTGGCTGTTAGGTAAGCAAGCAATCGAAGCGAAATACAAAATATTAGATGTAGATTAATGAGACTAATTAATACAAAAATGTATGAAAATCACACTTAAAAATGTTTCCATTTTTCCAATTCATTATTAAATCTTAAATTATACATTTCAAAGAGATACTTCACGAGTGAGATTCAACGTGTTGACACTATCGCTGATGTTTAACACACTGTTGTTCAATCCCATAGTGTCCGCTTTCGACTCATTGATCTCATTACTCATTCATATTAAGCGTGGTTCCATTAATAACTAAGCCGAGCTGTCAAGCGGGGTGTGCGCGTCACTCAGCTGATTGTCGAAGGAATCCCGTTTGTTGCTTAGGAATTATTACACGTCATCGTGACGTCATAAAGGGGCGTTTCAAACGGGTAGTTTCCCTCTATTTGAGAAGGGGGTTGCGACGAAAAAAATATATTGGTGTTATGCAATATGTAAAAAATAATCATTTATCATAGTATATTGTATAATGGGTAAGTTTTTCATGAGATATGGTTAGACTGGACAGGACGCGTGTTTCGGAGGGACTCCGTTATAAACCAATCGAAACATGAGTAAGAGGATACCCTCCCAGAATGCAACGGTTGACGAACATCTATTGCTTCCTGTATAGTTACTTGTTTATAAAATCCGTCTCATTTAGTCAGTCAACTACGTGAAGTAAATCTTTCCCAAGCTGGTACGTATTCCGAATACACGCGATATTCTCAGAAGTCTGTGTCAGTTGGACATCCTCTTATAGTGTAATTTTTGTAGCTCTATTTAACCAGACTGAATTCGTTCGTAGCATAAGAACAACATTTGATCTTATTTTAGTGTTACCCATGAGTTCAGAATATGGAACTAATGGAGTGACATTTTGGCATATAAGATTAGACCGTATTATTTGGAGAATTAACCACGCACGCATTCAATTCCATCTAACTTTCCATTTATTTTTCTTTTTAAAATACCATTTATCTGCGGATGATACCGAAAAGAGCTATATCCTTATTCTTACCCGCACGAAAAGTGGTAACTCGAGTTTATTGCTGTTATTTAGTTTTACCGCTTTCTTCGTACGTTGAAAAAAGTGTCATAGAAGAAGCCTTACCAATTAAAATGTTCCAGACATTGAACACATCATCGATAATATGGCTATATCTTGATTCTAACCCCTTCCAATTCACCCCCTATCCCATTCGCACCCATACCATTTCGCGCCCTTTCCTGTTTCGCCCCCTATTCCCGTCCGCCATAGGTCGTTTCGCCCCCTATATAGACATGTGCATTATAAGTTAATAATGTAATACTCTCATCCGCAACAAGCCGGGTCAGGTGGGCTTGTCCTACCAGCCCCACAAGCACATAAACAGGTTGCTAGGTGAGTTCTTGCTGTATTTAAGTCCTATGTTTTAGTACCAGGTACCAGGCAACATATTGTATATATCTTCACACATATTAATCCGGAAGAATACGCCAAACTGAAAATCGTAACTGTTTCAGTCCCCCAAGTAAATTGACAAGGTGTTGTGGTCCTACCAAGCACGAAATGTATTAATTAGGCAGGTCCACCGCACCAACTAAAACTGCTATGCTGTTCCTGGTCCACGTTCTATTACTAGTCCACAGACAACCTATAATGTAATACATCTGCAACAAGCCGGGTCAGGTGGACTTGTCCTACCAGCCCCACAAGCTCATGTAAACAACTATTGTAATAATGTAAACGTACTGCTAAGGTGGGTCTGTCCTACCATTTAAGGAAGCTAATTATGCGAGTCAGCTCTACCAGCCACAACAGGTTACTAGGTGAGTTCTTGCTGTATTTAAGTCCTATGTTTTAGTACCAGGTACCAGCCAAGATATTTTATATATCTCCACACATATTAATCTGGAAGAATACACCGAACTGTAATCATAACTGTCATATAGCCCACCAAGTAAATTGACAAGGAGGATTGGTCCTGCCAATCACGAAACATATTAATAATACATATTGTATATATCTCCACACATATTAATCCAGGACAGGTTGGCAGGATACCCTCCCAGAATGCAACGGTTGACGAACATCTATTGCTTCCTGTATAGTTACTTGTTTATAAAATCTGTCTCATTTAGTCAACTACGTGAAGTAAATCTTTCCCAAGCTGGTACGTATTTCGAATACACGCGATATTCTCAGAAGTCTGTGTCAATTGGACATCCTCTTATAGTGTAATTTTTGTATCGCTATTTAACCAGGAACATGTCTAAAGACCTTTGTTTGAATAATATAATACAATAATTTCTGTCCATATATTGACATGCCGATTCCCAAATGTAATTAAAACCATGTAAACATATCTCTAAACTTATACATTGGCATGGTTTCCTGGTTCAGTTATGCCGCCTGAAGATTACTCATTATTCATCAAATATACTGTATGCAATATGTAGTCCATACATTTACAATTACACTAAATCATCTGCATTGCCCTTCGTCTATCCGCCAGCCCGTCCATCCTTCAGTCCGCGAGCCCATCCATCCGTCTGTCCATCCATCTATCCATCGACCTACCCATCTATCTGCCATTTCATCCATCCATCCACCATCCATCGACCCACCTACCCACCCACCATCAATCCATCCATGTTTAATCATTCTTTTGATGCAATATAATCTCTTCTTTTATTTCCATAACAGTTTTTAATTAATAACTCTTGTGTTTGTTCTATGCATCCCATACATCAGTTTTCATCCACCCATCCACATTGCACTTTTATCAAGATCAGAGTAGGCCTACAATTATTGTGCATGAATTGTTGAGTAATTGAGTAACTATCATGTACACGCACAGATGCGCGAGTGTCTGCACACACACTCGCGCTTTGATGAAAGCCACGCTAATTAAGCCATTACATTTTCTAATTAGGTGCCAACAGAAGATGGCGAAGGAGGCTATTCAAATTATAAAGAGAATTCATGCAATCCTTGAATTTGATCAGAAAAATTATTAACTCAAACATGATTATCCATACAAAATTGAAAACAATTAAGCTGAATGTAGTTAGTCCATTATTCACCGCATCAACTGTCCCAAAAGACTGAAACAAGTGAGCCACTAGCATTTATAGCTGCAATTTAGGCAGCTTTATTGGAAATGAGATGGGCAGACGAACGGCTGGATCGATGAGTGGATGGATGAATAGATGGACGGATCAGTAATAGATCACTTAAAATTTTGCAACCATACCTAACAGCGAGAAATTATAGCATGCAAATGTGCACTAAATAAATCAATAAAACTACTTTATTTGTTATAGAATATACTCATCTTTTATTTCCGTCTGTCAGTTGGTAGGGTGGTCTGTCAAATTCTTTTTAACCCTTTCACGATGAAGCCAGCAAAAACCAGCCTCTGTAGTGTTCTTGGGGCATGTCCATTTGCAGGCCAAGATAAGACTATTTTTGACAATTTCACCACAGTAATGATGGGCTCGACCAAGCCAGTCATTCCAGTGCTAAAATTTCTACAATATCTTCAAATAAATAAAAAATTCTATGAATAAATATATATATATATATATATATATATATATATATATATATATATATATATATATATATATATAAAATTATTAATAGCAAATTAAAAAAAATTTGATATATGTTAAATTATTAATAGCAATTAACATCACTTAAAATAACTTGGAATGGTCAGATCGGCAATACATCAAAGGTTGAGTCAGTATCGGTATTACAAAGGCACTTCAATTAATTCGTTTACACTCGCCATTCCTGTTCACACCCAAGCCATTTCAAAGGGGTGCGAAACATCCCAGACCAGGGAGCGAATCGACTGGGGGAAAAACGACCTAGGCGAACGGGACAGGGGGCGAAACGACTCGATACCATAGGTTTACTATGAGATTTCGGTTTGCCACAAAATCTGGTTAAAACACTATAAATAAAATTATCTGTAATGTTTTCACTGTCTTCAGCATTTTAATAAGTAAGGCAGGCATCCTTCTATGATACTTCTCTCACCATACGAAGAAAATGATAAAATTAAATAACAGAAATAAATGCGAGTTACCACTTTTCGTGAGTAAGGACATAGCCGATAATTTTATTTGTGGTGTTTTCACCAAATTTCGTGGCAAACTGAAATCCCATAGTAAACCTATCCTATGGGAGGGGGTAGAATCAGGGCTGTCTTTATTCTAACCCCTCCCATAGGTTTACTATGGGCTTTCAGTTTGCCACAAAATCTCGTTAAAACTCTATAAATAAAATTATTTGTAATGTTTTCAATGTCTACAACATTTTAATAAGTACGGCAATACTTCTGTGATGCTTTTTTTGCCATGCAAAGAAAGCGGTAAAATTAAATAACAAATAAACGTGAGTTACTACTTTTCATGAGGGTTAAGAATAAGGATATAGCCGAATCAAGATATAGCTGGTGCGGGAAGGTTGGGGCAGGGGTGCAGGAAGGAAAAAGTTGGCAGAATTCAAGCACATTTGGTATCTTAGTTATCCATCTGATTGTTGACTGCAACACAATGGTTACCGGGTGTTGGGGTAGGGTGGGTGGGGTGAGTGGTGGTGGTGGGCAAAGTTGGCAGAATTCTACGCGGCTGCATTTTTGTGGTTAACATGAAGTAATGTGAACTACTATAGAAAAGGAAATTCTGATTAGCGATTAAGACAGGAAATGATAACAACAGCAATAATACCAAGTACGGCTTCCACAAGTCAAAATGTGCATGTAACCAAGCGCTAGGTGTGTAGCAGGGTGTAACCACGAGTGTAGGCAGTGCACCGCAGCTGAAACAGAGAACACCCATCAGCACCACAACACTTCCACAAAGCAGACCTAAAGTCTTAAATCAAAGGTCACTGAAATATTGGCAGTTTCGAGGACACTAAATTGAGTGACAACTGACAACAGTAGAATCATCTAAGAACAAACTAGAAATATCTACTTCAAAGAATGATCTTTTGAGTTTGACTGAGCAAGCCATACTATATCAATACACTGAGGCAATAACAAGCTAATGGCTTATGCGTCGTAAAATGATGATGATGAGAAACCAAACAAATTTGGTACATATGATTGCGGAATGTAAAACATCTTTACCTTTGGCTCCTACCCTCAGTCCTGGGGGTTGGAGTGGGGCCAAATGGACAAAGGGCTGAACGTGGCCACGGGTTTTGCTATGGCTCACCATCACCCGTTCAATCTTACAGAGCAAATATTATAAATCTGTTCGACAAGTTCTGCGTAAGAAATGTATGGCAAGGATCAAATCAAAATATTGAATAGCTGAGCTCTATACCTGGTTGAGATTTCAGTGATGAAAGGATAAGACACTCATTTTATTAGATGGGAAATAGTTTTGACATTATCACCCAATCCCGTGTGCACAAATAGCTGCCTTATACAGCAGTTCAGCTCCCATTCAAGTTAAATTTAAAATATTGAAAGTCAGAAATGGTTCCTTACGACAAATTGTTTCTAGACCTATACAGGGTCCGGTGATGGTGAAAATCATTTTAAATGATTTCACGGGACGATATCGATTATCAGCCATGCTACTTCAACATTAAAGGGGCATGTTCACAGCAAAATGCTTGAAAATAAACTTGTTGAAATTATATACTTTTAGAGGCTTAAATTGTGTACCTCAATGTGATGAAACGAAATAAATCTTAACATATGATGATTTCATTTCATATAAATAAATTTCGTAGGTGTGGTTGTGAATTTGAATTAGATTTATTTCGTTTCATTACATCTAGGCACATAATTTAAACCTCTAATTTAAGTATATAATCTTAACAATTTTATTTTGAACCCTTCTGCTGCGAATATGCACCTTTAACTCTTGGAATTCCAGTGTCTCAATTTCAAGACAACGATGCAGGAAAGCTGTTGAATATTTTGCAACTAATTTGACTGGATGGAAGCCTGGAACATGTTGCTGCCATCTAGGCATCAACAACTGGCAGTCAAATTAGTTTCAAAAGGGTTAACAGAATATTCCTTACATCGTAAACAATTTGTCGTTTCTGTTATGCGTATGTCTTCCTGCAGTCATGAGACCATCTGGCTTTTCAGACGAAAACTCAAAAAAACCTTTAGCACTCAAGCCGATCAAAACGTGAGAAATCTCAATTTGCGGACCAAGAAAAGAGTATATTTGAAAGATTATCATTGGAATGACTGGCTCTGTCATCGAGCCAGGCATTCCAATGATACATTTTCAAAAATAATTTCTTGGTCTGCAAATTGACATTTTATACGAAAGAATTGAGATTTTCTTGATCAAATTTGAGAATTAACCCTTTAGCCCTCATATCAGCCCAAAATGGCTTCAGCAGTGGTCTTGAGAAATGTCCATTTGCAGACCAAATGAAGACTTTTTGAAAACTGACCACTGGAATGATTAGCTCAATAAACGAGCCAGTCATTCGACTGAACAGTGTAAGACAAACTATCCACTCATGAAGAATGTGCTAAAATCACACACACATCTACCATTCCTTAAGTTAGTAGAGGTTACTTTTACAGACTATGCAGATGTATTCCCAGATTTGTGTGTTTTGCTTTCAATAGCAATGGTAATACCTGTGCCATGTGAGCGTGGCTTTTCTGTCCAAACACTAATTTGACTCATTCCAGTGGTAAAGTTTCAAAAATAGTCTTCTCTTGGTCTGCAAATGGACATTTTCTATGAGAAAATTGAAATTTTCTTGAATAAATTCGAGGGCTAAATGGTTAAGATGGGTGGTCATTTGATACACTTGTATAAATTGACAGCCATAATGTGTCCTCTATGTCATAGTGAGTAACTTGTACTAAGCGACCACTTCTCTCTTAGTGGTCCATAAGGTGGTTACTTTAGCTTTTGATCCCTTCCTAAATGAAGTCCCCCATGTATCTCATTTTCAAGGCATTGCAACCATACAGGAAAACCGTAATATTTTGAAATTCAGTTGACTAGAAGCCATTGCTTCCCTAGTGGCAATAGCTTCCAGTCAAATTAATTTCAAAATATTCAACATAATGAAAGGCTTAGTTGTCAAGAGGGTTAAGTAATTCAAAATATATCAATTGCTATTTTAATACATTTTAAAATAAATTTTAATGTTGTCATTGAAACATGTATGAGACATCAGATGTCTTTTGGGGAACCACAGGATGGTGGTTCTTTATCCATATGTTTAACCTTCTAATTGTCCAGATTTGTCAAGAAAATCTAAATTCTTGATTAGTGCAGACCAATTTAATGTTTGTTTTATGAATATTCCCACCCAAAACAAGATCGGAGACGAGCCAGGCATTCCAATGATAACTTTTCAAAAATAATCTCTTGGCCAGCATATGGACTTTTCTCATGACCATTGCAAAGTTATTTTGAGCGACTTGACCATTAAAGAGTTAGCAAAGCTACAGAGAACAAGAAGAGTTACAGAAAATTCTGAGGAAATCCCGTTGTTAATGATTTGGATGTGAAAAATTGCTGGATGAAAGAATGTAGAAAATGCTGCTTTGAAATTCCAGGATGATTATTCTTCTAGATATGTAAAAGTTAACTTAGGGCTTAGGAAGGTTTGTAAAACAAAAACATAAACTGGTATGGCCTTAGTCGCTGTGTCAAGTTAGTGACTGAATGTCAATTTGCAGGCGAAGAGAAGACTATCACTGGCATGCCTGGCTCAGTTATTGAGCAAGGTTTCCAGTGATAAAGTTTCAAAAATAGTCTTTTCTTGACCAGCAAATGGACAGTCGATAAGACCACTGCAGAAGTAGTTCCTGACAAATTTCACCATTGTTACATATTTTGTTCAGGTACTCATATTTGCTAGGCATAACTCAGGGTTCTGCCCACACTGGTCAGCACTGGACGGGTTTGGTCACCACTCAACAATTCTGACCAGCACTAAAGACAAAACTTATCTCTCATCTATTTTATGAAATTGAGTTGCGAAATTGTTTAAAGTTAGTTTTTCAAGGAAATGAAATAGGCCAGATAACGCTTCAGATGTCACTTTAGTGTATCATACATTCATAACATTATGGGGTTCTTGAGCAATTCACCAACCCCTGGTTGTACTACCTGAAGAAGGTCCAGCACTAATTTCATCCTGGGCAGAACCCTGCATAACACATGGCGTATCAGATTTTGTTGGTATATTTAAAATTATGTCACTGACCAGCTTAACGACCTCGTGCCATTTCACATGACACATTTAGTCATTGGAGTGTGTTATTGATTTTTCATCTCGGTCAAACCAGATGTGAATTCTTAATCTAATTACTTTTATATGAGCATGAAAATTGTGCACCAGATATTCTGTCTATGTGTGGGGAATAGTTGAATTAGTAAAATCAATATTTGATGATGCCATGTCACTTTGTATGTGTAATGCGCATTATTGACCATATGTTAGTGTTATGTGTTACCCGTTTAACTCATTTTATGGTGAGCAAAGAAAACCTGTCATTAACCATTTACTGGTCAAGCCGTATAAAACCATCCATTGCAGTGGTCATGAGAAATTATGTCCATTTGCAAGCCAACAGAAGACTATTTGTGAAATTTTATCAACGGAATGACCGGCTCGATAAAAATATCAGTCATTCCAGGAATAAAGTTTCAAAAATATCCTCTTTGGCCTGCAAATGAACTTTTTCTATAGGAAATTTGAAATTTTTAAACCAATCTTGACCATCAAAGGGTTAAAACACAGGTGGTCAACATGAAAAAAAGCCTTTGCGTTAAATAACCTACATCTTGTGTACCTCACTGGTGAAAGTGACCTATAGAGATGCTTGGCTGTAAGTTAACCCTAAGTAGCGCACTGCTGTCAATATTATATCGTTTATGGTGTCAATAGCAAAGAAACTACCGTAGTGTACATTTTACAACAATTTTGGTCGAAGATGTTGCTGTCTGCGACAGCACCATCTTCCACCAAATTTGTTGAAAAATAAACACCAGTTCGTTCATCTTTTACTTTAATTTGAAAATTAAAAATTTTGACATCAGAGCTGTAAGGGTTAATAGTCAACATATGTATTTATTATGCTGTCATCATACTTCACAAAATCTAAACATATATTGACCATACATAATGCATACTGGCTATGACATGCCATCTCATTAACCATTTTAACTCTAGAAAGTCCATGTAGATCTGTACAATACATGTACATTCTGTGTGATGTAAGAAGTCCATGTAGATCTGTACAATACATGTACATTCTGTGTGATGTAAGAAGTCCATGTAGATCTGTACAATACATGTACATTCTGTGTGATGTAAGAAGCCCATGTAGATCTGTACAATACATGTACATTCTGTGTGATGTAAGAAGTCCATGTAGATCTGTACAATACATGTACATTCTGTGTGATGTAAGAAGTCCATGTAGATCTGTACAATACATGTACATTCTGTGTGATGTAAGAAGTCCATGTAGATCTGTACAATACATGTACATTCTGTGTGATGTAAGAAGTCCGTGTAGATATGTACGATACATGTACATTCTGTGTGATGTAAGAAGTCCATGTAGATCCGTACAATACATGTACATTCTGTGTGATGTAAGAAGTCCATGTAGATCTGTACAATACATGTACATTCTGTGTGATGTAAGAAGTCCATGTAGATCTGTACAATACATGTACATTCTGTGTGATGTAAGAAGTCCATGTAGATCTGTACAATACATGTACATTCTGTGTGATGTAAGAAGTCCATGTAGATCTGTACAATACATGTACATTCTGTGTGATGTAAGAAGTCCATGTAGACCCGTACAATACATGTACATTCTGTGTGATGTAAGAAGTCCATGTAGATCTGTACAATACATGTACATTCTGTGTGATGTAAGAAGTCTATGTAGACCCGTACAATACATGTACATTCTGTGTGATGTAAGAAGTCCATGTAGATCTGTACAATATATGTACATTCTGTGTGATGTAAGAAGTCCATGTAGATCTGTACAATACATGTACATTCTGTGTGATGTAAGAAGTCCATGTAGATCTGTACAATATATGTACATTCTGTGTGATGTAAGAAGTCCATGTACATCTGTACAATACATGTACATTCTGTGTGATGTAAGAAGTCCATGTAGATCTGTACAATACATGTACATTCTGTGTGATGTAAGAAGTCCATGTAGATCTGTACAATACATGTACATTCTGTGTGATGTAAGAAGTCCATGTAGATCTGTACAATACATGTACATTCTGTGTGATGTAAGAAGTCCATGTAGATCTGTACAATACATGTACATTCTGTGTGATGTAAGAAGTCCATGTAGATCTGTACAATACATGTACATTCTGTGTGATGTAAGAAGTCCATGTAGATCCGTACAATACATGTACATTCTGTGTGATGTAAGAAGTCCATGTAGATCTGTACAATACATGTACATTCTGTGTGATGTAAGAAGTCCATGTAGATCTGTACAATACATGTACATTCTGTGTGATGTAAGAAGTCCATGTAGATCTGTACAATACATGTACATTCTGTGTGATGTAAGAAGTCCATGTAGATCTGTACAATACATGTACATTCTGTGTGATGTAAGAAGTCCATGTAGATCTGTACAATACATGTACATTCTGTGTGACGTAAGAAGTCCATGTAGATCCGTACAATACATGTACATTCTGTGTGACGTAAGAAGTCCATGTAGATCCGTACAATACATGTACATTCTGTGTGATGTAAGAAGTCCATGTAGATCTGTACAATACATGTACATTCTGTGTGATGTAAGAAGTCCATGTAGATCTGTACAATACATGTACATTCTGTGTGATGTAAGAAGTCCATGTAGATCTGTACAATACATGTACATTCTGTGTGATGTAAGAAGTCCATGTAGATCTGTACAATACATGTACATTCTGTGTGATGTAAGAAGCTTAGCAGCTCAACCCTTTAACCCTTTAATGATCATACTGGCTAAAACATACCACTGGAATGACTGGCTCTATAGCAGTCATTCCAGTGATAAATTTTCAAAAATCGTATTCTCTCATCCTGTAAATGGACATACAATAAGAAAATATTTGAATTTTTTGGACCAAATTTGACCATTAGAGGGTTAAAGTCAATATTTGTTAGGGAAATTACAACTTCTTTGTAGTATCTCTACCATTAACAGACTATGAGAAGGCTATTATTGTAAATTACCACTGGAATGACTGACTTAGTGTTACCGAGCCAGTCATTCCAGTGGTAAAATTGTAAAAATTCTTCATGTCCTGCAAATCGACATTCTTCAAGACCACTGCAGTGGTGGGTCTTGACCAGTGTAATTAAGCTACTGTACAGTGTACCTGTGCTCAGATGACTCCCAATTCAATTACGTCCAAAATATTCAATTGAACATTTCTTGCATTGTCTTCAAAATTTGTACTAACAGGTTTGTGTTTTTGTTTTGGAAACACGTTGACTTATTTATGAGCTGTGCTGTACATAATGATTGTTTTAAATTCTTCACTGATTAAGACCATTTTTACAAACATATCTGTTTTCATGACAGATAATGTTATATTAATATGATTTATCGCCCTTGGTGCATGTGATGAACTAGTACAAGGCTACATTCTGAATTTTTATGGCTATATTTTATTTTCCCAGATACTGTCGTTCTTGAGAAGCGTGTTCCACAGTTCCAGTGATTGTTTTTACCCATCCATCTCATCGAACACACAGGTAGAAAAATGGCTGTATTGAGAGAGCGGAAGGGGCAGTCATCGCATCAGTCAGAAACCATTTCTGCTCGCAATGGGAAGACAACTGATGGCAGTACAACTAAGCACATTGATACATCTGATATACAACATAAACACACACTTACAAACTGGCAGAAAGTGGTCCTCTTAGACAAAGAGTACACAGAGAAACTGAGTGTATGTGCGGACTCATCAGCCAGACATGGGTATCTTAGACCAGTCATGAAAGCTCTGGAACTGTCCTGTCATGGTATTCTTTGGTTTGGCCTAGCTATTGGAGGTCTTCTCATCTCCCACAAACCTATCAGTGTCGAAATACTTGTTAATCTGTTATTTGGTAAGTCTTGAGTCATTTTCACCGTATAGCCCTAAAGCCAGCCAACAACGGCTTCTGCAGTGGTTTTGAGAAATCTCCATTTGCAGACAAAGAGAAGTCAAGACTAGTTTTCTAAATTTTGCACTGGAATGACTGGCTCAATAAGCAAGTCGGTAGAGTGATAAATTTCCAAAAATTTCTTGCTCTGCAAATGGACATTTTTGAATGAAAAAATTTTTAATTTTCTTGAACAAATTGCAGATATCAGGACTAAGTGCTTTTTGATGTAAGCAACCCTCTGTTGAATATTTTGTAAGTAATTTCTGAGCTGTTGATGGCAGGGATTCGCATAAGAGTTCTTCTGAGCGAATATACCCCCCAAAGTGCAACTAGTGATGCTCAAAAGTAGTGGCAGTGGAGCCCCTAAAAAGCCTGTATGATTGTTAACCCTTTAAGCCTTAAAGTTTTCAAGAAAATAGAAATTTTCTCAAAGAAAATGTCAGTTTGAAGACCAAGAGAAGACTATTTTTTGGAAATTTACCACTGGAATGACTGGCTTGGTTATCGAGCCAGTCATTCCAGTTGTAAATATTCATAAATTGTTTTCTCTTGGTCTGCAAATGGACATTTCTCAAGAACACTGCAGAGCCCATTTTTGGCTGATATGAATGTTAAAGGGTTAAATACTAAGTTTTGTAGATTTTTGCTTAGAAATACCCACAAAATGTGGCAATGGACCGACGTAATTCATAGCCATGAGTCCATGGTACCCTCTAAATTAGCTTGGATGATAAGAACTGCACAGGAACCCCAGATTTCAATTCATGTTCCTCTGATTTCAGTTTAGCCCCTTCCCCCGGATTTCATGATGTGGTGTTTGTGGAACCGCCAGAATTTAGATGCCATGGGAAGTACTGGTTGGCAGCAATGTCCTTCAGTTAAATTATTTTCAAAATATTCAACAGCTTTCCTGTATAGTTGTTTTGAAATTTATATATTAGAATTTTATGCACTAAATGTAAGATCTATGTAGAGTATAGATAGACATGGTCGATGTAGACTGTGGTTAGACGATAGACATGGTCGATGTAGACTGTGGTTAGACGATAGACATGGTCGATGTAGACTGTGGTTAGACGATAGACATGGTCGATGTAGACTGTGGTTAGACGATAGACATGGTCGATGTAGACTGTGGTTAGACGATAGACATAGTGGATGTAGACTGGTTAGATGATAGACATGGTCGATGTAGACTGGTTAGACGATAGACATGGTCGATGTAGACTGTGGTTAGACGATAGACATAGTCGATGTAGACTGGTTAGACGATAGACATGGTCGATGTAGAATGTGGTTAGACAATAGACATGGTCGATGTAGACTGTGGTTAGACGATAGACATGGTCGATGTAGACTGTGGTTAGACGATAGACATGGTCGATGTAGACTGTGGTTAGACGATAGACATGGTCGATGTAGACTGTGGTTAGACGATAGACATGGTCGATGTAGACTGTGGTTAGACGATAGACATGGTCGATGTAGACTGTGGTTAGACGATAGACATGGCCGATGTAGACTGTGGTTAGACGATAGACATGGTCGATGTAGACTGTGGTTAGACAATAGACATGGTCGATGTAGACTGGTTAGACACGTCTCAACATTTCTGGCACCTTAACATTAAGTTTTTGCATTTAGCTAATCATCTTTGCTATATTTTAGGTTTGCTTAGTACTTGGATACATGGATGTCAAGTGTATTCAAAAGAAGCCGATTGGCCAATTTGGCCGGCTGCCATCTTGGATGAATATCTTTAAAAATCCTCTCCGAAAGTGCTTGGGGCATCGATTCAAAACTCATGAAATATGATCTAGGGGAAGAGCTGAACCAAGTTTGTTCAAAGGAATTTGATTGGCCAGATAGTTGGATCTTGGATGACCTAGTTTTCGTGAAGACGACTTCTCCAGAATGGCTGAATGGATCGGGCTGAAATTTGGTAGATATGATTTGGAACTACGGGCCATTAAATTTGTTCAAGGGAAGTTGATCCGCCAAAAAGCATGGCTGCCGTGAGGTGTTTGGCAGCCATATTTTGAAATTGCTTTTATATATATGTTTTTGTGTATTCTGATTACAAATTTGCCATATTTGAACCTGTCAAATAAATGGTTTGGTGGCTGTCGTGGATCATTTTCCCGCCAAAAGCTCCCATACTACAGTAATGGGAAATCTTCTCCAAAATTGCTTGGTGCATCGATATGATTAGCGACTAAGGGCCATTAAACATTGTTCAACTTCAAGGAAAGTTAATAAGTAAAGAAAACGGCCACCATGGACCAATCAAAATGGAACCTGCTTGGTGGCCATATTCAATATTTTTATTTGGTGGATTTTGAAGCTGAAATTTTTTTTATGTAGGTTTTTAGGTATTCTGATTTCAAACTTGGCATTTTCAAAACTGTCGAATAAACAGTTTGTCGAAAATCTTGGATCATTTTCCCGCCAAAAACTCCCATACTAAAGCAATGGAAATTTTTTAATGTCTTCTCGAGAACCACTGGACCGATTTCAAATAGATTTGACATGAAGCATCCTTGCGGTATAGGGGTACAGGTTTTTTCACAGGAAGACTATCGGCCATTTTGGCCAGTGGCCATCTTGGATTTAGGCCGACTTTTAGAAATGTCTTTAAAAATCTCCGAAAGCACATGGAGGATCGTTGCAAACCTCATGACATGTGATCTAGGGCAAGAGCTGAACCAAGTTTGTTCGACAGAACTTGATTTGCCAAATGTTTCGGCAGCCATCTAGGATGATCTAGTTTTCATGAAAACAACTCAAAAACCGCTGAACGGATAGGGGCAAAATTTGGCAGATATGATTAGGGCCAAAACGCTATTAAAATTTCTCCATAGAAAGTTGATTTGTCAAAAACACGTGTCTTTCATGAATCAATCAAAATTTAGCGTTTTTGGCGGACATCTAGTGGTCATCTCATTTTTAGCTCACCTGGCCTGAAAGGCCAAGTGAGCTTATGCCATGGCGACCGTCCATCGTCCGTCCATCTTTCATCCGTCAACTTTTCCTTTAAACGACTTCTCAAGAACCACTGGGTCGATTTCAATTATATCTGACAGGAAGCATCCTTAGGGTATAGCGATCCAAGTTTGTTCGAACGGAGCGGATCGGCCAATTTGGCCGGCGGCCATCTTGGATTTTGGCCGATTTTAGGAAACATCTTTAAAAATCTTCTTCAAAACCGCTTGGGGAATCGATTCAAAGCTCATCAAACATCATCTAGGGAAAGAGGTAAGCCAAGTTTGTTCAAGAAGACTTGATTGACCAAATGGTTCGGTGGCCATCTTGGATGACCTAGTTTTTCCCAAAGATGACTTCTCCAGAACCACTGAAGGGATCGGGCCAAAATTTTGGAGATAAGATCAGGGACTAAGGGCCATTAAAGATTGTTCAAGGGAAGTTGATCCGTCAAAAAACATGGCTGCTGTGGGCCAATCAAAAAGTAGCATGTTTGGCGGCCATATTGGATTTTTTTATTTGATGGATTTTGAGGCCAAAATTGGTTCTATATATGTATTTTTGGGTATTCTGAGCTCAAATTTGCCATTTTCGAAACTGTTGGATAAACGGTTTGGCGACCATCTTGGATTATAAAATTCACCAAAGGCCCCCCCCCCCCCCCCATACTAAAGCAATGGGAAATTTAAAATGTCTTCTCAGGAACTACTAGGCCGATTTGAATTATATTTGGCAGGAAGCATCTTTAGGGCATAGAGATTGGAATTTGTTCAAACGAAGCCGATCAGCCAATTGGGCCGTTCGCTATCTTGGATTTTGGCCGATTTTTTGAAATCGTTTGAGGGATCGATTCATAACTCATGAAATATCATCTATGGCAAGAGCTGAACCAATTTTGTTCAAGAGAACTAGATTGACCAAACAGTTCGGTGGCCTGAAGGGATCGGACCGAAGTTTGGGAGATATGATTATGGAATAATGGCCATTAAAGTTTGTTCAAGGGAAGTTGATCTGTAAATTAACATGGCCGCCATCAGTAAATCAAAATATAGCGTGTTTGGTGGCCATATTGGATTTTTTTATTTGATGGATTTTGAGGCCGAAATTAGTTTTATATATATGTTTTTTGGGTATGCTGATCTAAAATTTCCATTTTTGAAACTGTCGGATAAACAGGTTGCTGGCCATCTTGGATAATTTTCCCGCAAAAAGCTCCCATACTAAAGCAATGGGAAATTTTAAATGTCCTATGGGCTGATTTCAATTATATTTGGCAGGAAACATCTTTAGGCCATAGAGATTTAAGTTTGTTCAAACGAAGCCGATCGGCCAACTTGGCCAGTGGCCATCATGGATTTTGGTTGATTTTTAGCTCACCTGTGAGCTTATGGCATGGCGACCGTCCATCTGTCCGCCTGGCGTCCATCAACTTTTGCTTAAAAACGCTACTCCTCATTAACCACTTGGTGGATTTCAACCTAATTTGGCTGGAAGGACCCTATGGGGGTAGGCGTCAGATCTTACATACAGAATTTTGATTGGTCAATTTTTTCCACGGCCATCTTGAATTTTCTGAAAAAATTGCGGGAAATCGTTTAAAATGCTACTCCTCATTAACTACTTGAATAATTTCAACCAGACTTAGCTGGCAGGATAGTACGCTGGTATGTTTCAGAACTTGTATACAGAATTTTTATTGGTCAGTTTTTCTGGCGGCCATCTTGGATTTTCTGAAAATTTCTGGAAATCACTTAAAAGCCTACTTCTCATTAACCACGGGGCCGTTCTCCTTCGATCAGTACTCACCATTCTATTACTTCTGATACACGCTATCCTGGATAGCTGGCCCTAAGACTATAGACTTAGTAAGCTTTACCGACTCCTGGAACCGGGTACTCGGCTCCCAACTGCCATGAAGCTCATTCTTGTTTGCATAGCAACAAGAGCTACATGCTTTTTTGTGCAGTTGGAGTCTTAAGTTTTCTAAGTCTTTTTCTGTGTATTGTGATAGTTTTGTGTGCTCTAAGGATTATATTGGATTACCATGGAAGGAGCCGATGATAACCAGGTTTTATAATTCCATGTTATTCCATAGTTAAAAGACTTAGGTCTTCAAAATTTTGTCTGTGTCGCATGTTCCAATTTCTGACCCCGAATTTGGGACACGTGTTTACAACAAAATATGCCAGATTGATCGCCTTCCTTTAACCCCAACAGGCGATCGGCAGATATGAAATAAGGTGTTGGCTTTACGATGTTTTAACACGAAAATCGGCTGACGTTGTTCTCCGTAAGATCCGAGCGGGGTAACGTCACACCCGTGTTGTCTCAGATTTTTATGTGAAGAAAATGTTTCATTAATTCGCGCATCTGATTCTGGGTGCTGCATACTTTATTGGTACCAGAAAAACTTTGGAATTTTCAAGTTTTGCGTGTTATCACGATCTGTTTGCAATGATAGGTGGTTTCAAAATTCTTGATTTAGATGTGTGGTCTGTGGTTTTACCGTGTGCTACAGCAGTTTGTTTACATTTTGTTGTTTCTTCACATATCGTTTTGGCCTTCGTTAGGAGTATAATTTATATTGATTAGTAAATATACCCCGAATGCTATGCGATATGATTCCTGGTTCCGTTATACATCCTTGAGGATCAGTTTATGGGTGTATTATTGCCCGCTTCGTTCTTGTCATCATAATCAATGCGATCTTTGCTGTAACGTTGCGGGGTGGGGTGCGGATCAAATTATTTGAAAATTAATTGTCTGCCTTCCATTCCTGTTTCGTTCTGCTTGCTTATTGTAGGTTTGTGCTTATTTATAGGCCAAGCCAGCCCCGCCATCATGTGACGAGTGCCAAAAACTTTTGAGGGTTCTATTCAAGGACCATGTCTGTTTCCGTTGTACCAAATGTAATCTTGACAGTAGGTGTAACATTTGTGTAGTGTGGTCGTTCGACATGATGGTCAAGTTCCTTGCCCAGAAGGACTCGGCAGGGTCAGGCGGTCTGAAAGCAAATCGTGGAGTGTCTGTTTCGGCCCTTAGGGGATGTTCCACGTCTGCAACCGGAGGTTGTGGAGACGGCACCGCTGGCATGGTTTGGTTCTGCTATGCAAGGCTTCTTGCATAGCGTTCTGCCTATGCTGGTGTCGTCCCTGCTTCCAAAAGTTGTAGGGCAGTCTCTTCTCATGCTTGGCTCAGTTCTGGACTGGCCACCGAGGGAGCCGTCTCGTACGGCTCCCTGGAAGTCCCGTCGGGCTCTGGCCTGATGGGTTCTGTCTCTCTGCGGCCACCTCCGGGTGGTCCAGTAGCGGTGGCCGGTCCTTCAGGCATGGGAGCCGTCCTCCAGGCGAGGAGGCCGAGGAGGAGAGATTGCTGCGGCCTAAGATGCCGCAGGTGGAGAGCATGGAGGTCAATTCCATCCTGGACGGAACCGTCCTCCATCTGTCTGGCTTGGTGCAAGCCAGGGCAGGGGCTCCGCCCATGGTTGAAGCCACTCCGGTACCGGGCACCGGTCCCGTGATGGTTGATTTGCCACCAACCGACATGGTGACGGGTGTGGCTGGCCAGGCGTGGTACTCGCCTATCTCGCCTGGTCCGGCGGTCAGGCATGGGGTGCCGTTGGTCCCCGTGTTTGGCCACGGTTCTTCAACCGTTACGGATCCGCACGGTTTTCCGTGCGGGCCTACTCCATGGACTGGTGTTTTTAATGGGGTGGCGGTGGAACCATACAGTACTGGAGTTCTGGCCATATCAGCAATGGCTCCTAGCCAGGAGGCCGTTGCTGGTAGGGCTGTGAACACGTCAACGGGTGATGTGTTCACGGCAGTGTCCTCCTCGGTGACAGACTGGTCAGAGGCTCTGGCTTGGTTAGGCAGGGTAGACCCATCTGTGGTTTCGACCACGGCCGAGGAGGATGCACCCCGTCCATCGGTGGCATCGATTAGGATGGGGATCTTGCCCGGATCCAGTCTATTGGACTGGATCCAAGGTTTATGGAGTTATTGGATGCTATTTATAGCAAACAACTCCTGACCAAGGGGCAGCTTCCTGCGGCCTCCAGGGAGGTGCGGGCAAGGTGTCGTATCCCACGGGGGGAATATGACAGATATAGTGGTGTCCCAACGGTCACCGAGGATGACCGCTGGGTGTCCGGAGTGCTGGAGCGGGTGGCCCCACCCCGGCGCTGGTGGACAAGTCTCAGGTACACCATGACGAAGTCCTGTCCCTATGCGATGAGGGGGTGAGGGCAGCAATGAGTGCTGTCAATCATTCTTATCGCCTTCTTCAGTCAGTGTGGGCTGAAGCGGGGGGGCAGGCCACCCTGTGCCACCTGTGGCGCTTTCATGTGTCAATGACGGCCTGGTGCTGTCTATGGACGCATTGGCAAGGGTGCAAGCGCGAGTGACGAAGTCTAGGAGGCAGATGGTCCTTGACCATATGCATCCAGCTACTGCCGTTAGGGAGTATCTTCTTGGGACGCCCCTTACTGGCCCTAGCATCTTTGGTGGCCAAGCGCGGGCCATCTTGGAAGACACTGCCAACATTGCGCAGAATCGGTTGACGGTTAATCTACACCTGGAAAAAGCACAAAAGCAAGGCGAATGCTAAGCCTAGTGCTGCTTCTGCTTCTACTGGGTCTTCTCAGCCACCTCCGGTGAAGAAGCCCCAGAAGGTTGTGGAGGCCCCTACCCTCCCCAATGTTGCTCCTGATTGCCCGAGAGGCGGGAAGGGCAAGGGGAAGGGTAAGTCCTCTAAGGGCGGAAAGAAGGGAGCGGATCGTACCTGACGGTACAAGGGCTCCCTTCGTATCTGCCTGGACTGCACCTATGTGACAGAAACAGTGGTGCCAGTTAGACCGGCCAAGCCAAGACCAAAATGGTTCTCACTCTCTATCGTGAAGAGAGGGGGTGGAGCGGATTGCGAGCCAGACACCAGCATTGGGCATCGATGCGTCTATAGTGGGTGGAAGGCTCATGCGTTTCGTCGAGGCTTGGCGAGGTGTGACATCAGACAGTCTGGTCCTGGGATGGTTATCCCAGGGGTACATGCCGGAGTGGTGGGATTTTCCACCACAAAATCTGTCTTTGGCACCTGTCTGGACACCCGTACCAAGGGAACCAGACAAGTTAGAAGCCATTCAAAACGAAGTGTCAGGTTTGCTTCTGAAGGGAGCAATAAAACCAGCAAACCGGAACACTCCAGGCTTCTATTCAAACATGTTCCTTGTCCCCAAGAGCACAGGGGGATGGAGACCCATACTCAATCTCAGGCCATTAAATTGGTTTATCCATGCACCTCGGTTTCAGATGGAAACTCCGAGGTCGGTAATGGCAGGATTGAGGAAGGGAATGTGGTGTGTATCGATCGATCTGAAAGATGCATATTTCCACATTCCAATGAACAGGAGTTGTCACAGGTTTCTGAGATTTGCATTTCAGAATCAAGTGTGGGAGTTTGTAGTCCTCCCATTTGGCCTGTCGACAGCTCCACAGGTTTTCACCAGAGTGGTCCTTGCAGTGACAGCGTTTCTCAGAAAAGAGAATGGGGCGCTTCACACCTACATAGACAATTGGCTGATCAAAGCAGACACGTCAGCCTGGTTAGAGGTGGATACTGCTCTGACTCTGAAGTTACTTTCAAATCTAGGCTGGATAGTCAACAAGGAGAAATCCGAGTTGACATCCACTCAACAGTTCGTTTATTTAGGGATGCGATTCGATCTCGAGGAGGGCAGGGGTTACCCGTCAGAGCCCAGAGTGGTGTCTCTGTTAGCCATCCTCAAGAGTTTTCGATTGGGAAACCACATTCAGGCGAGGCGGTTTCTTTAGATGCTGGGCATGATGGTCTCCATGGAGCAGGTAATCCCGTACGCTGCTCTGATGTGAAGACCTATCCAGTTGTATCTGATGTCTCTGTGGAAACAGAGAACAGCACCCCTGTCAAAGCTGGTGCCAGTTTTGGAGCCAATACTGTCGCATCTTGTATGGTGGAAAAACCGTCAGAATCTCCTAGTAGGAGTTTTGCTGCACCTACCCCACCCTCAGCTGTCTGTGTACATGGATGCATCGCTGGAGGGATGGGGGGGGGGTTGTGCCTGCCTGGGAGAACACCAGGTCTCGGGCACATGGACTCTCCAAGAGAGCCAGCTGCATATCAATCTGTTAGAAATGATGGCAGTGGAACTGGCATTGGAAAGGTTTCTTCCAAAAGTCAGGGGCAAGGCGATATTGATACGGTCGGACAACTCGACAGTAGTATCATACATAAATTGCCAAGGCGGGACCAAGTCACCCACACTATGTATGAAAGTGTGGCACTTGATTCAATGGTGCAGGAATTACTCGTTTGTTTTGAAAGCAGCTCACATTCCTGGGCGATTGAACATTCTGGCGGATGCTTTGTCTCGGAGACAGAGAATTCTGCCAACAGAATGGTCTCTCAACCCTCCAGTTCTTCACAGGATCTTCGAGCATTGGGGCAAACCCAACGTGGACTTGTTTGCCACAAAGGAAAATGCTCAAATCATGACTTATGTCTCGCCGATTCCAGATCCAAATGCCATCGATACAGACGCTCTGGTGATAAGCTGGAGAGAGATGCACGTGTACGCGTACCCACCGACCATTCTGCCGAAGATATTGGTGAAGATCAGGGAGAAACCGTGCCTGGTCCTGCTAATAGCACCATTTTGGCCCAACAGGGCGTGGTTCACGGATCTTCTAGATCTGATGGTGGACAATCCAGTGCAGTTACCCGAGATTCCGAACATAATCTCCCAGGCCAAGGGACGCCTCCTAAACGACCGTCCCGAAATGTTCAAATTGACTGCGTGGATGTTATCAAACAACGTTCCACGTCGGAAGGCTTTTCTCGACACGCTGCGAATTTCATCGCAGCTGCGAGAAGGAGGTCAACCTTCAAGTCATATAACATCAAGGTTAACAGATTTGCAGACTGGATTGAAGGAAAGGGTATTGATACCTTTCAATCCACTATTCAACAAATAGCAGACTCTCTGTGAGCTGTTCTTTTCAGGGCTAGCTCCTGTCACAATTGCTGGATACGAGTCAGCTTTGGCATCAGTTATCCCTTGTTTAGCCAACAGGGATAGTCCAGAGGTGGCCCAGTTGAATGTGATGGTGAAGGGAATGAGCAATCTCCGTCCGAGACAACCGGTAGTCATTCCAGCCTGGAGTCTATCTTTAGTGCTTAATGTACTGGCCAAGCACCCTTTCGAACCATTGTGTTCGGCTAGTCTAAAGCATTTGACTCTAAAGGCGGTTTTTCTATTGGCAGCTTCCTCAGCTAGAAGGCGCAGTGAGATCCATGCACTTTCAGCAGAGAGGGACTGATTCATTGTCTCCAGAGAGGGTCTGCGTCTAATGCCAAGAGCAGAGTTTATGTCAAAGAATCAATCTTTGAGATATTCCGGCAAACCGATCATTATACCGAAACTAACTAGGTTTGATCGTGATGCCAGTGTCTGGTGCCCAGTCCGTGCTTTGACTAAGTACAAAAGACGGACAGACTCGTTACGGTCGAATGATAGACATCTGTGGATCTGCCATAAGAAGCCATATAGCACCGCATCCATGGATTCTATCTCTCGTTGGGTAGTCGAATGCATTCAGACTACCCATGAGATTGCGACTGGGCACCAGGTGCAATGTGCAAGGGCACACAATGTTAGAGGAATAGCCGCCTCGACCGCCCATTACAATGGTGTTCCGTTAGCGGACATCATGGCTGTTGCACAATGGCACTGTGAGTCCTCTTTCATGGATTACTATATGAGGGATGTGTCAGACTCCACAAATCCACTCGCTTTAGCTGTTTTGAAATGATAGTTATATGACCACACTGCTCTTCTCCCTTTTTTGGCATTTGTAAGAAAGAATTATGAAGCAGACATGGTCGAGCGAGAGGATGTCAACCAGATTGTGTCACTGATGGCCGGACAAGTGAATGGTTGGAGGCTCCGCGTCTGAAATCCAAATATCATGAGGTAATTCAAGATTGGGAGTTTTTTGTATTATGTCTATATATCATGTTCATTCATCTTATATATTCATGCTCATTCCCAGGCTAATATATGCAAAGAGCAGTTAACCCTCTTGGCATATTTGTGTTTCAGGCGAGATGCATGTTTGTGAGTTCTGTCCCTTTTCTTAGGAAAAAAAAGCGGTGTGGCAGTGATGCGAATGTGATTCGGTTCCGTTAACTTGATGGTCCTTTTAGGTCTCCATTAATCAGGTTTAAGTCTCAGCTCTTTCTCCAAGGGCCAAAAGTAGCAATTGATGGCTTGCCCTTCCCACCAGGTTACTGTCTAAATCTGGTGTATATCAGAAGTAATAGAATGGTGAGTATTGATCGAAGGTAAATGAAGGAAATTTCAATTTCCCTTTCTCTGAGATCTAACAATACTCACCATTCTATTACGGACCCAGCCTCCCAGCCCCACGGAGGCAAGCCATGGGTATCTCTTGTTTGGTGGCTATGCAAACAATATGAGCTTCATGGTAAACGGGTACTCGGCAGTTGGGAGCCGAGTACCCGGTTCCAGGAGTCGGTAAAGCTTACTAAGTCTATAGTCCTAGGGCCAGCTATCCAGGATAGCTTGTATCAGAAGTAATAGAATGGTGAGTATTGTTAGATCTCGGAGAAAGGGAAATTTAAATTTCCTTCAATTTCAATCAAACTTGAATGACAGAACCCTATATACAGAATTTTGATTGGTCAATTTTTTCCGGCAACCATCTTGGATTTTCTGAAAAATGGCGGGAAATCATTTAAAATGCTACTCCTCATTAACTGCTTGAGCAATTTCAACCAGACTTGGCCTGATAGATTTCAGAACTTGTATACAGAATTTTGCTTGGTCCATTGTTCCGGCGGCCATCTTGGATTTTCTGAAAATTTTGGGAAATCAGTTAAAAGGCTACATAGTCCTCATTAACCGCTTTAATGAGTTCAAGCTATGCTTTTTCGGTGGCCATCTTGAATTTTCCGAAAAAATGGCTGAAAATCGTCTACTCATTAACTACTTCAACCAAACTGGCTGGAATGAGCCTAGGGTTGTAGGCTTTAGAAGTTGCATATAGAATTTTGATTGATCAATTTTTCCGGTGGCCATTTTGGATTTTCTGAATATTTTGGGAAATCAGTTAAAAGGCTACGCCTCAAAATTATTAATTTTCAGATTAAAGTAAAAGATGAACTGGTGTTTATTTTTCAACAAATTTGGTGGAAGATGGTGCTGTCTTAGACAGCAACATATTCCACCAAAATTTTTGAAAAACGTACACTAGTTTCTTTGCTATTGACACCGTAAAGGATAGAATATTAACATCAGTGTGCTATGGATTAACCACTTGGCCGATTTCAACCAAACTCAGCTGGAAGAACCCTAGGCCCGTACGCTTCAGAAATTGTATGCAGAATTTTGACAGCTTGATTTTGATGGTGGCCATCTTGGGTTTTCAGATAAATGGGAATTCATATAAAATGCTACTCATTAATCGCTTGGGCAATTTCAACCAATTTTGGCTGGAATGATCCTATTGTCGTAGCCTGTAGAAATTCTATTTGGAATTTCGATAGGTCAATGTTTTGGCAGAAATCTGATTTTCTGAAAGTCTTTCGGAACCATTTAAAAATGGTACTCCTTCCTTCAATCAATAACCCAATTTCAAAAAAACTTGGTTGGAACGATCCTATGATGGTAGGCTTCAACATATTAAACAAGAATCTTGATTGGGAAATTTTTTGGTGGGCATCTTGGATTTTCCGAAAATCATCCATTATGTCTATTTAAATGCAAATGGTTTAAATGGCAATGGTCTAGGTGAGCGCCACAGGCCCTTGGGCCTCTTGTTAGAAATGTCTTTAAAAGTCTTCGCCAAAACTGTTTGAGCGATTGATTCAAAACTCATAAAATATAATTTAGGGCACAAGCTGAACCAAGTTTGTTCAAGGGAACTTGATTTGCCAAATGGTTGGGTGGCCATCTTGGATGGCCTGGTTTTCATGAAAGCAACTTTGTCTTCAGAGCCACTGAACGGATTGGGAAGAAATTTGTGAGATATAATATTGATGACTAAGGGCACTTAATGTTTGCTCAAGAGAAGTTGATACATAAAGAAACATGGCCTCTATTTTCTTGTTACAAGTGCTCAGCTCATTAGAGTTCTACTGATTGTTAATGACCATTCTAGTTGAAATGCCTATGGTCCAGGTGAGCGATGCAGGCTCCTTGGGCCTCTTGTTTTTGGTTCTGCCAGTGGCCAATAATTTCAGGTGAGTGATACATGCCCCTGGGCCTCTTGTTTGTGTTGATGTAAGGAAAAGTTCTCAGCTTGTATTTCCGCCTGAGGAATGGTTCAACCTAATTCAACAAAACTTTAGCGCACGGGTAGTTATTTCATGAGGATGTAGAATCATGATAGCAAGGTCACCGGGTCAAATGGGAAGGTCATTGTGACCTGTTTACAAAACATTTTCTTCAATGTTAATATTTTGCGTAAGCAATGAGCTTTTATTTCAGGAATTGTTAAACTTAGTTGAACAAGCATTTGGTACATGAGTGCTTATACCATGATGATACTGGATGCTGATTTTAAGGTCAAACATCACCGTCATTGTGACCTTGGTACTAAACTATGTTTTTCTCTGTTTTCAGCTTATATTTCAGGATTCATTGACCCTATTGGAACTAACACTGAATACATTGTTGGTTCTGCTATTAAAATCAGCACACGGTCATAAGATCAAATATCAAGGTCACTGACCTGATGCTTATCGGCAGTCATGAGGACAAGCGAGACCTTAATTTAACTCCTTAATGACTAAATTTGGTCATAAAATCAAAATATTTGCTTATATATTTGTACATGACCATTTGCAAGCCAAGAGAAAACTACTTTTGAAAATTTACAACTGGAATGACTGGCTCAGTTCCGAGCCTGTCGTACCAGTGGTAAATTCTAAAAAAATAGTCATCTCTTGTCCTGCAAATGAACATTCCTCAACACCACGGCAAAGGCCGGCTGTGGCCGCTTTGGCCATGAGAAGGTTAACTCTGTGGAATTCTAATTTTAGACAGATATTCATATCTAATGATTCAAACTGTTCTTTATTTTCAGCTCTTTGCTTTGATGTCATCATAGTCGGCATTATCAAACTTATTTTCCGACGTCAGCGTCCGGCCACCAATAAGGATGACATGTTTGCTACTCCGCCCGTGGATAAATTCTCATTTCCATCTGGACATGCTACTCGTGCTGTCCTACTGTTCTGGTTTTTCACCGTATCTGTCTCTTTAAGTAGCGTTATTATGTCATGGCTGATAGCCGCATGGAGCATCAGTGTGTGTTTGTCGCGCATCTTACTCGGCAGACATCATGTGATAGATGTACTATGTGGCATTCTCATTGGCTGTGCGCAGTACCTGGCTGTGGCGTATTTGTGGTTTCCACGGGAATCGTGTTTATACTTTATGGAAGGTTATTTTGGCGAGTTTCATTATTGATCACTGTTGTAAATAGGCGATGAAATGCAATGAATGGTTTTTTAAATGAACATTTTGAAAACATATATATGATTTGCTGGACCACGCATTTTAATTTATCGTCAGTTGTTGAAGTTTATTTTAATTTAGGATTAAGTTTTTAAACATCTTTGTTCATGTACCAAGTGAGATAATGTCTCTTGCGTAAACTTAACCCTTTAATGGTCAAACTGACCAAAATACAACTTAGCAGTGGTCTTCAGACATGTCTATTTACAAGGCCTAGAGAAGAGTATTTTTGAATTTTTACCACTAGAATGACTGGCTCGGTTACCGAGCCAGTCATTCTAGTGGTAAATTTTCAAAAATACTCTTCTCTCGGCCTGCAGAGACACTGACTATGTAAAAACTTTATTTTTCTCTACCATTACCCATTTAATGGTTAAGCGGGTGATAAAAAATTCAGTGGTAAGTTTACATTTTGTTCAGCTTTGACAAGCATCACCATAAATTTGGTACGTACTCCGCGGATTCATGTGGGAAGGACTGACATGACTGAACCTTAGTCATACTGCAGTTGTTTTCAATTTTTTTACGTATTACAAATACATTCTTTAAATCTGACTTAAATTAATTTCCATTTATTTAAATATTGGATTACATTTATTTTATCATTGTGAATCCTGTAGTAATGATAACGGCATCCAGAAGTGGTACATTTTATTGACTTTAATGATTTCTGAAGAGTTTAGGATGCTTTGGCTTGTTGTAGTAGATCGTACTTGGGACTACCTTAACAGGAGAACCCGGTTGTTGTCGCTGGAAACATGGGGAATCTCCTCCTACCCGTGTCTTTCCACCCAGGAGCGTATAAATGGGTACCAGTGTAAAAGTTGGGGAAGTTATATGTACCAATAAGAGATTGAAATAAAATCAGTCTAGATATGGTGTGAATGGGACAAAGTAATCATCGACTCGATAGACACCTATCAAGTCGATAACGTCTATTTCTCAAACTCGGTGACTCACATAAATGTGCTTCATCAGATGTAGTGAAGGAGATTGAAGCCAGAAAACTTGCTATTAACTCTTTAAATATCAAGCCGCACACACTCACACTGTGGTCATGAGGAATGTCCATTTACAGGCCAAGAGAAGACTTCTTTTGAAAAGTTACCACTGGAATGACTGGATCGATTATCATCAAGCCAGTCATTTCAGTGGAAAATTTCCAAAAGTAATCTTCTTGACCTGTAAATGTAAATTCACTATTAATAGTAAAAAAATTCATCAATTTTACCCCCTAAATGACTCACCTTTAAATCCTGCTATCATTATGTAATTGTCATGACTGTGATTTTATTGCACCATAGGGTAAGTTATTTTAGATATTGTAATTTTGTTATCTACTTTTACACTATGCCTTCATGTATCAAATTATACTGTCTCAATTACACAATGAGCACATGTGATTGGACTAGTGTTGACAACACTGGCGTTGTGTTGAACTCATTTGTGCGAGTTCAGCAATAAATAATAATGTCTCATAATATCATAGTGTCTCATAATTCATGTCTCCTGAAAACCTGAAAACGCAGGTTTACTGTGCCAGTACTGGACCAATACCAGCCCACTAACAATTGTTATCATGGCTATTGCCATGGTATGATTATGACATCATGACTGAATCAAATTGTTTAATGATTATGGGATCACAATCTGTTACAGTGTTGCAAAACCTACCCAAACTAATTTTCTCTATGGAATCATAACCATGCTATGGCAACAGAACGCGACTAGTGTTAACATCATAAGTTCAATGGAACCAGCTCAATGCTTTCTATCATTGTCATTTTGTCACCCATGCCTAATGTTGTTGCTCCTCCACATTTATTCATTGCCTGGCAAAGATAATGGACGATTCCAATTTCTCAGTCAATCATATGACATCATAATCAACTATGTGACGTGTAGGCTGACATCATAATCAATTATGTCATGAATAACGGAGCTAAGTTCATCACGAACGCTTAATTTATGATGGACTAAGCATTGTTGTACGAATTGTATGTCTTTACTATTTAATAAACATGCTGCTGAATATTTTGAAACTAATTTGGCTGGGCGCTGTTACTTCCATAGTCAAATTAGTTTCAAAATATTCAACAGCTTACCTGTGTATTTTGCTGGAAATTGATAGTCATGGAGTTCATCGATCCCAACGCAGGCAAAGCATGGGTGGAGCTTAACTAGGGATGGGCGGGGCATTTGCTAATACTGGCGTCCTCTATTATGGGCAGTACTGAGAGATATAATGTCACTCAGGCCTAATCAGAGGTGTATCTAGATTTATCTTTAGGGGTGATTTGTAATGAGTGTAAAGAACACCGATATCACTAGTCCGTGTCTGCTCTGACCCTTACCTTGCCATATGACAGATGTTTGAATAGACATGACAGGCCTACCTGGTTCGTTATGTATATAAACATATCTGTCACAAGTTCATGCGAGTGTCAGTGTAGACTCGGACTACATTATTGGTTGTAAACGAACGTTTCAAAACTTATAATACAGATCAGAAATAACTTAGAATAGCATGTTTCCAAGACAAAATAAAGTGTTGTACTGTTGAATATTTTGGATGTAATATGATTGTAAGCAATTATCCGCTAACTAACTAATGGCTTCCAATCAAATTAACCCTTTAACCGTCGAATTTGTTCAAGAAAATTTCTCAAAGAAAATGTCCATTTGCAGACCAAGAGAAGACTATTTTTGAAAATTTACCACAGGAATGACTGGCTCGGTTATCGAGCCAGTCATTCCAGTGGTAAATTGTCAAAAATAGTCTTCTCTTGGTCTGCAAATGGACAGTTGTCAAGACCACTGCAGAAGCCGTTTTTGGTCCAAATTATCCAACAGATCATTTCTTACATTGTGTTCAAAATTGTACTAACTAACATGTTTCTGTTTTCGTTTTGGAAACATGTTAACTTATATATGAGCTGAGCTGTACTGTACTGTATAACAGTTGTCAATTTTGTTCTGTATTTGGATGTTCCTCCAATTAATAGAACACCTACCTAAAGTGTGTTCTAAAAACATGGTTCTGGCCAGCACTAAAGACTAAACTATCGATCACCCACTCAGCTCATCTATTTTATGAAATTAAGTTTTGAAATTGTTTAAAATTAAAGTTTTTCAAGGAAGTGTCTAAAACATACAGGGAAGTAGGCCAGATAACGCTTTAGATGTCTCTAGTTTATCATATGTTCATAATTTTATGGGAATCGTGAACAACTCACAAAACCCTGGTTGTACTACCTAGAAAATATTCAGCACTAATTTCATCCAGAGTAGAACCCTGTAAAATTATAACCATGAGCTATAGGGATATGTGGCGGTGGCCCCATCACACCCACCCACACACACACTCTTGATCAACCATTGATGTCACTAGGAAGCGCACCATAATATAATAACACATTCTTTATAGCATAAGAAATATTACATTGATATTAATTTGACTGTAAGTCATTCTAGTCAAATTAATTTCAAAATATTCAGCGTTTTACTTGCATTGTTTCATTTGTTTGTTGCATTTTGATGGAGATGCTTGTATTTTAGGGATTGGTTAGCACACAGTATTTTAGTAGAATTTTGTTTTACTTTCACGAAGGCAATCTAGCTATTGTTTTCCTGTGATAAATAAATTATCTATGATTATGAGCCTTATTATGTAATCGTTATTTGTAACTCTATTTAAAGCTCCTTGTAAATGGCATTTTCTAAATTTCGTTAATGACTGATATTACGGGTAAATGACAATGAGTTTTACCATTTAGCGGAGTAATCCAGTTTTAGCTATGCTCCAGGCCATCTGTAACTAAGCTCCACCCACACTTTGCCTGTTTTGAGATCGATTGATCCTTGTACTCACTGAATCTCAGTTTCCAGAAAGTTATAAAGGTATGTTGTTGAATATTTTGAAACTAATTTGACTGCAAGAGTTCCTAGTCAAATTAGTTTCAAAATATTCAACATCATGTTTATATTAAATAGTAAAGACACACAATTCGTACATCTTGACTGACTATTAAGCATTTATGATGGACTAAATCATGTCATTCATGAGATAATTCATTATAACATCAGCCTACATGTGACGTAGTTGATTATAAGTCATATGATTGATCAATAAACTGTATTGTCAAGCCACATAAAAAAGACTTTGCTGTGGTCAGGATGAATGTCCGTTTGCAGACCAAGGTTAGACTATTTTTGGAATTACTTGCTAGATAACTGAAAATTTTCAAGAATGGTCTTCTCTTGATCTGCAAATGGACATTAATTTAGCAAAACTTGCATTTCTTGACCAGTCATAATCATTGACATGCTAAGATTTCTATTTCGTCCCTTACCACAATGGTTTTAGCCCTTTGACTTTCAAACTGGCCAAAAATGGCTTCTGCAGTGATCTTGTAATATGTATATTTGCAGACCAAGAGAAGACTATTTTTGAAAATTTACCAGTGGAATGTCTGTCGATAACCGAGCCAGTCATTCCACTGATACATTTCCAAAACATAGTCTTCTTTTGGTCTGTAAATAGACATTTTTGCCCAGTCCATAATGAAGTGGAGAATCTCGACATAGCAATCCAAATGACGCTCGGTGTCCAACAAGAATGAGGTAAATGTTAGTTTTTCAATGGACATTTAATTCATCAAGGACTTATCCAATCTTAATAAAACTGTACAGATTTGAACTATTTTTTGTCACTCAAGGTAATGGTTTTAGTGATAAACTACCGTAGATGCATTTATCAGAATGGTCAAGCATGACAGGAACAAAAAGGCACGTAGCCATTACCAACACGGCAATCTCTCTAAACATGACAGAAGGGGTATCATTAATCTAAAAAATGACAAAACCATTGGCATCAAAAAAGCTGATACAGACCAAGCCACGTTGAAATAAGACAGGTACGAACAGGAAGCAGTCAAGACACCCTAGTGACGAAAACTATAATGCTAAAGTCGATCTCACCAATGCTCACGCAGAAAGCGTAGAAACAGCCATAACAGACATGGTATTAAGTGGTGAATCCTCCACAGACATAACCACTGGTCTAAGAATAGACAACCCATGCACAGCAAGATTCTATCTTGCCCAAAATACACAAACAGACAGTTGGCCCGCTAACACCAGGCAGACCAACAATCAGTGGCAATGGCAGCCCAACTGAACACAGCAGTTTTATTGATAAGCACATCAAAATTCATCTACCACAAATCAAGTCTTCGGAATGGTTTCCGCCACGTGCCATCCTCATCTGTCTGTCAGTCTGTCTGTCTGTCATCAATTGTGGCACATTTCTCTTTTAATGGCCTAAGCGATAAAATTTTGTTTTGTTGTCCCGTTCCACATACCATGTAGAAAATGTTTGATATGTTTGTGTGAAACATTATAGTCCGGAGATTAATGAAACATATGTTATCAAGCTTTTTCCATGGTCAATTTTGAAATATAGCCACATTTATCAAAATTTGTAATTTTTCTTGAAAGTTCAAGTTATTTAGGGTTACAGCACCTTATTATCTCTTAGGCTACAGTACAGAGTTACCTTCCTTGTTCACAAGAGCCACATTCCCATGAAAGTCTCAATCGCCTTATAATTAGGCAACAGTTTGCAATAACTTAACCATATGAACTCAAAATGCTGAATTCCAAACTAATCATAATTTAATGAATAGTCTGTTGAATATTTTGAATTTCATTTGATTGGAAGCTGTCGCTGCCTAGAGATTAAAAAATGTGTAGAAAGAGTAGATTTCTTTGCTGAAGCATTTGAAAAACTAATCATTGAAATTAGATGTTTTTTCGCAAGGCGGTTCAGTTGACATATCATATCTACTTAACCTATATAAAACTTATCATGTCGATTGTGGTTACCAAAATGCCGAATCATGTAGTGCACAGAGACTGAAAGCTAGGATTGAAAAGTACTTTGAGGGAAAAGTTATCTTTCACAGCATGCCAAAGAAGAATCAACCAGAACTTGCATAGTGTAGTTGTGTTGACGTAAACAAAACAATCAATAAGATATGTGATATGAAGTGCCAAGTTGGAGATGAAGCCATCGAATCCGATCTTAGTGCAAAGCAATGGAACATGTAAGTGAAGAACCTCACTTACACAGGCGAGTGATGGCCATTGCACATGATATTTTATTTTCCGCTTCACATTCAAGATGTAAAAAAACCTAAGCATATTGGTTTGTCTATTTTATTAGGTCATAGATTTATTCCACGGCCAAAGCCATTCAATAGTCTCTGACGAGGTGTCATGGATTCAAGGCCACCCTTTTTTTTACCAACCAATATCACATCCAGTGTATTTTCCCATGCTGCAATGAATACCATTGATATTAATGAAGAGACTGGGAGTAGAATGGGCACTACACCCGTTCTCGGTAGTGTTATTTATCAAGAGGAAAGGAGAAATGAGTGTCCAAAATCTTCAACTACCAAATAAAGAAGTAAAAGAGACGTCTTCTAAAGATCATTCAGGCATAGTAATTCTTGCGTGTCCCGACAAATTCAAACTAATTGCAGAGCTTCGACATTTGCTAGGAAAAGTTGACAGAAAAGGTTGGTTTCATGTTGGCAGATCAAATATGTCACTTGATAGATGTATAGTGTTTGCCTGTTTGTGCCCCATACACATATATGAACTTGATATTAAGCCAATTGGCGTCAATATTCTTGTAAATCATTTTTGTAGGAATTGAGTCGAGAGAGCAAGCCATTGGTTTAGAAGCTTTTAGGAGCAACAAGACTTCATTCTCGGGAAAAGGTTGAAGGCATTCGTCACTGAAAGTTGCAGGATCAGGAGAAAAGACACTGAGAGGACTTAAACACAGCAGCTGATTACGAATGACCTCGATTTTGTCATGAAAAAAAATCAGAACGATTGTGCGATCTGTGAAGAGTCATCGATATTTGGGAACACAGACTCCTGTTTCTTGCCCATAAGTGAAAACATTAGTTTAAACAATGCCTTGGGATTAGATGTGGTTTCAAGAATTCTGGAACTCAATGATGTGCATTTGGACCTAGCGTTTCTCGCGCCTACATATATTTGACGATGAATTTCCAGTCAGGATTTCCGCCATTTGCACTCTGCTTTCCAATGCTCGGATTTAACTTTAGTAACCTCAGGGTTAAAAAGCCACATCGATTCTTGCCTGCATGGTACTTGCTTAGCCTTCTCTGGAGCGTGTTTATCTATCAGTGCAGACAATTCGCTGTTATAGAGATGCTAAATCTTCACAATTTAGTGGAGGACACCGTACCAGACGTGATTGCTGGAGATCATGACGAAATGCTAATTTATCGATATTAGCCAAGTTTCTGCAGATTATTGGTTCAAATGGTGTGGATGGTCGACGTATATCTAGGTACAATGTTAGCAAATAGTGATCAGACATTTGAAGATCGCTTACTAGGATGTCTTTAATGCTGATTGTAGATTCAGGTGTAATAACCCAGTCTAGAATGTGGCCGTTGCAGTGTGCTGGTACATTGACATGTTGAAAGAAATTATGACTTGACAGAATCTCACATTTTTTTTGTATCACTGATCCTTCTTGTCGAAGTGAATATTGATGTCGCCAAGTAAAACAAATCTACTACTTTTGATGCATATGTAGTCCAATAGACATGGAAACTCACTGTGGAACATAGCCGTGGTCAATTTATTTCGCTTAGATGGAGGTGGACGATAAACACACAGGAGGTGAGTGGATGTCTTAGCATGTGTCAAGAAGACAAATTCGAATGACTCAAATTATTTATACTGTGGAGCAACATTGGACAAAATGTTAATTAATACACAACATCTACAAATAACCGCGATACAACGGCATAGCACACAATTTACCCAACACACTATGTGAATTGTCCAGTCCGCTCCTCTTTCAGTTGCAATGTATTCAAATCCAAGACCAACATCTTGCATATAGTGGTCCCAAAAAGCAAAAGTAGGTTTAGATTTTTGTCCCTTTTCAAGAAATTCTTCGTACAATGGACTGTCCTCTTGCAACCTGTTTCAAAGTGTTTGAATGCTCTACAACACACGTGCATGATCTATGGGGTCGATTTCCTTGACGACAGCAGAGATTTCATGTCTGTCTATACTCTCAAACATTCTTATTCGAGTGTAGAAAATTCCTCCTCAAAGATCCTGTGGTTCTGTACAAGCCACTAAATGAAACAAATGAACCAAATCTTGCACATCACCTCAAACATAAGTTTATGTGGAAGAGTATACCGTTTGTAATCCCCACCAAGCATGATCACCGACATTGCATTTGGGTTAAACACATCAGCTTGTCCTAAGAGGTGTTCAATCCCAGATGAACTATAACGTTTGCCAGGATTTTACGAAACAACCCCATAATGTGGAATCCACATAATTGAATGGCATGGTGCCCAAGTTCATCTCAATTTCGTAGGCGTATTCCTGGGCACCAATGTATATTTGCAAATCAAATGTAACAGGAACGTGTTGTCCTATTGCCCGCATCTGACATTCGATTATATTTAGACCTGTATAGATAGTGTTCCATTCAGTAGGTATACCGGGTACAATTGTATTGTATCCTATCATGCAGTGTCTTGCTGGGCTTTTCATCAAACTTGACACTTAATACAGCGTGAAATCCATTCCAGCTTGTAATGTGGTGTTCGTCTATTTACTGCCCGTCATCACCTCAATAGTTAATTCGAGTTTGGAAGCAGGTATCATGCCGAAGATATTCAAGCGTGCTCTCATCAATCCTCTGCTGAAGAAATCCGATCTTGACCAAGATACTCTTAAGAACTACAGACCAGTGTCTAATCTGCCCTTCTTATTCAAAGTTGTTGAATGAGCAGTGCTTAAGCGATTGTCAGATCATGTGTCTATCCACAACCTTCTGGAGCCATTCCAGTCAGCCTACCATCATGGCCATAGTACTGAGACTGCACTCCTCAGAGTCCTTAATGATATTCGCTGGGTTGTGAACAAGGGAAACGTAGCTATCCTAGTCTTGCGTGATCTTAGCGCCGCTTTCGACACAATGACCACCAGAATCTCCTGAAACGCTTGAAAAGAGAGTTAGGAGTTACAGGTCTTGCTTGGACTGGTTTCAATCATATCTGTCTTATAGATTTCAATCGGTTTACATAAATGGCGTATGTTCTCATGCAGTAGAGCTCATATGCGGCATGCCACAGGGATCCATAGTCGGCCCAGTACTTTTTACACTTTACACGAAATCGTTGGGATCCGTTATTAAGAACCATAGCCGTGATCACCATTTCTACGTGGACGATACTCAACTCATACATAGCTTCCAACCATCAGTGCTCGCAGCCGATGAAGCAATCAATCATATAACAACCTTCTGTCGAGACATCAAAGCATGGATGTCATCAAACATGCTTAAATTAAACCTTGATAAGACTGAACTATTGTTATTGGGCCCGTCGGCTAGGCTGGCTAAAACCTACCTCAATAATATCACAATAGGTTCTAGCCCCATTAAACTGTCGAGCAGCATATAGGGCCTTGATATTGTCTTGGATAGTAAGCTAAGCCTTGAGAAGCAAGTTAGACATCTTTGCGGTACTTTTTTTTTTCAGTTGAGGAACATCAGCAATATCAGAAAATACTTGACGAAAGAAGCAACTACTACACCTGTTTATTCGTTGGTGCTATCAAGAGTGGACTACTGTAATAGTTTTCTCGCTGGCGCTCCAAAGGCGCTCATTCATAAGCTCCAGTCTGTACACAATACCGTGGCTAGAATTATCTCACTCTCCGGTAAATACGAACACATCTCTCCAGTGCTTCGTGACTTGCATTGGCTGCCAATAGAGCAGAGAATCCGTTACAAGATTCTTTGCTTGACCTACCAATGTGTAAGCAACACGGCGCCGACTTACCTGCCAGATCTCATACAGCCCTATGGTCCAGGTCACGTTCTCCGATCACAAAACAACAGAAATCTTAAAGTTCCAAAAGCAAAACTGGTAACATATGGACAGAAGACTTTCTCCTTCACCGCTGCCTCTGAATGGAACAATCTCCCTTTAGATATCAAAACATGTCATACTCTGCAGTCTTTCAAATCAAGTCTCAAAACATTTCTATTCCATAGATCTTCAAGCGCGTAGAGAATGCTATTGCATGGAGTTTTGCACTATATAGATGTACTTATTATTATTATTATTATTATTATTATTATTATTATTATTATTATTATTATTATTATATGGCCGACAAAACTATGCCCGTTGGAGACCAATGTACATCTCTGAGATGATGATTCTCCCAGAAACTGCTCCGAATGTGCACACCAGATTTCAAGCAGAAAAACATGTTACAAGATCAAGGTTAATGTCGTTCATCAGTGTATGGTCTGATCTTGGCCTAGAGCAAACTGTAATTAGAGACACAAAATCCAAAAAGCAGATTTTATCGGATTTAGTAGACCAAGAGGGCAACTATGAAATGGTATTTAACTGTCCATGAACGGAGCTCTATCATTAGAAATTTCAAAATGGTGTGTGGTGTGAATAGCATGGAACAAAATGTACATTCTGATATAAAAAGTGCAACGATCACAAAAGATGATATTGACATACAGAAGGTACTAGACATTAATGCTGAAATGGAAGAACCAGAACCATTAGCAAGCATTTCTACAGGAATAATCAATCCACCTGATATTGCGCAAAGCCTACTACAAGGTAAAGAAATTGGTAAAAAGGCAATGATTGAAATTGTTGCATAGTGCCTGGATACCGGGTCAAACCATTAAGTGCACCTATCAAGAGTCTTAAGTTAAAAACCTTCGCTAGTATTCCTAGGAAGAATACTAAAGGGAAAGGAAAAATTAGTTCTCTAGAATCAGATCGTGACCTGACTGGAAGTCTAATAGTAATATCTAATGAAAGGAGTGTGAATCTAGAACATCTATTCAAATATGAACTTTCTACTATTCTACAGATTATGCGAGATTTAGAGATTGAAGCACCACCCTCGCCGTATCCAGAAGACTTCATTAACAAAATAATAAGAGACAAAAATAATGAGACAGGAGTGTTCATAGATCATATGGCGTGTGTTTAGAAAAGTTCATCAAGAGCAAGTGTGAACACTTTTGGGGAACTTGCTGATAGTCTTGAAATATTCATAAGGACTGGCTTTGCTGAAGGAAAAACAGTCCATATTGTGTCAGATAGGTATGCTCTAGGTGAATAATAATAATAATAATAATAATAATAATAAAAATAATAATATTAATAATAATAATAATAATAATAATAATAATAATAATAATAATAATAATAATAATAATCTTTATTTAAGGAGGGTATACATCGTCAGTAAACTGATCTTCCCGGGGCCCTCACACACACACACACGCACGCACGCACGCACGCACGCACGCACGCACATACATATATATATATATATATATATATATATATATATATATATATATATATATATAACTATTTACAAATATACAAAATATACAATATTATAACACAAGTAAAATGACTGTTAAATTAGATAATTAACATATTTGTTCATTTTCGATAGATACTACTAAAACAGTATTGCAGAATAATTACTTCGTCGAATGTCGATGTTCGAATCACCGTTCGCTCATACATACGCGCAAGGTCGTACACATTCATTCACACATACACACATACATAGCTATTTAGAAATAAACAAAATATACAATATTAGAACACAAGTAAAAAGGTGAAATCACATTGCCCATATATCACTATAATTCAGTAATATATTCATGTATATTTGATTTGAATGTCAGCAGAGTAGAAGACTGAGTAATCGTTTCAGGCAGAGAATTCCACAGTTGCGCTGCAGTGTATTTGAAGCTTTTTCTGCCATATTCCGTTTTAATCCTCGGAAGTTGTAGGTGATTGCGTGTTTTGGAATGTAAATTTCTAGTGTGCGCCATCCCAACGGAAGTGAACATGTCTTTCATGTAACCAGGGGCCAGACCATTTCTAGATTTATATGTCATAATACCCATTTTAATTTGCATTCTTTTAGTTAAATTTGTCCAGTTTAATGTTTCATATAGTTGTGCAGATGGTGTCCTGTAAGGCATGTCTAATATCACCATAGCAGCCCGTTTTTGTAGTTTTTCTAAACTATCCAATAATGTAGGTGAAGACGGGCAAAATACAAGACTACAATAATCAATGTGTGAAAGGATATACGACTTATAGAAAAGATTTCGTTGCTCAATGCTAAGATAATGTTTATTTTTCCGTAGAATATAGATCAAGAACGAAATCTTTTTACAAAGTTTGCCTATATGTTCTTTCCATGCAAACGTATTGTCTATGTATACTCCTAAAAGTTTGTCAGATTCCACAACATTTAAGCTTCCACGATTTGTAGGGATTATAACATTATTATTTACTTGTTTCAATTTATGCTTAGTTCCTAACGTCATAAACTTAGTTTTGTCCATATTTAACAACATTTTATTATTTACACACCGTTCTTCTACCGACTTCATACCGTTAATTAGATTTTCTTGAATTTCAGCGACATTTGAGCTAGCAGCATGCATAGTTGTATCATCAGCATACATATCCATAAGATTGTTGACACACATGGGTAAATCATTAACATATAAAATGAACAGAAGTGGCCCTAAAACTGAGCCTTGTGGTACTCCTATATCGATGGGCAGTGGTTTAGAATTCGTTCCAGAAATTGAAACGTATTGTTGTCTGACATTTAAATATGAAGAAAACCACTTTAATGTATTATAGCTGAATTTGTAAATACTTAATTTTTGTAATAGGATGTCATGATTGACAAGATCAAAGGCCTTTTTAAAGTCAATCATAATAGAACCAATAAGGTCGCCATTATCTATCGAAAAGCGCCATCTTTCTACTAGATTTAACAAAGCAGTTTCACATGAATGGTTAGGTCTGAAGCCTGATTGCGACTCCACTAATAAATTATACTTGGTTATAAATTTATAAATATGATCATGTATCGTTCAATAACCTTAGAGATACTGGGTAATATAGAGATAGGCCTATAATTGCTAACATTGGTTTTTGAATCAGATTTATGTAGAGGCTTTACTTTTGCACATTTCCACATTTGGGGGAATTCTCCCGTAGCTATGCGTTTGTTTATAATAAGTGTAATTGAGGGTGCAATTATTGATGCTGCTGCTTTGAGGAAGTGTGCGTTCAATTCATCATAACCAGATGACTTATTTGTTTTTAGGTTGCTAAGTTCTCTGGACACATATTCAACGGTTATATATGGAATTCGAAACTCTATATTTTCTGGAACTTTATTAAAAACATGATCTGATAGCTTATCAAATGCCATTGGCCTTTGTTTTATCATGGAGTGTGTCAGTTTTGACACGATTGTACTGAAATATATATTAAAATGTTCAGATTGCATTTGTGGGTTTTGAATTTCACTTCGATTATCGTCACAGATTATTGAAGGTAATTTGCTTGCCTTGGGATTTATGTCTTAGAATTTTCCATATATTAGCCGGATTATTTTTTCCTGCTTCTAATTTATTTGCAAAATAATCTCGTTTAGATGCCTTAATCAAATACGCAACTCTTTGCTTTAACATTTTAAAATTCAACATGTTTCCTACGTTTTTATGATAATCCCTTTCTTTCATTGTTTTTAAAATTTCTCTGTTCATCCATCCCGGTTGACATATTACACGTTTACCTCTGCGTTCAATGACAGGAGCGTGTTTATTTATAATGTTGACGAATTTTGCATACCATTGATCAAGCGCTTGATCAGGACTACCCAAATAACCTATAGAACGCCAATCACATACAGACAGGTCACTAAGAAACTTAGCTTCATTAAAGCTTTTGATGCTCCTGTATTTAATAAGTTGGTGCGAATTTCGAGTTTTGAATGGTTTACATTTGCGTACAGCGAATATTGGATAATGGTCACTTAGTGAAGAGCCGACATGTGACGATTGAATTTTGTCTTTATCTGTGACATACACATGGTCAATCAGTTTTGATGTTTTCTCAGTAACTCTGGTTGGATTACGTATAAGTTGCTCTAAATGAAAAAGTTCAATTAAAGACTGCCATTTATGATTATCTGCTTTAATACGGTCGAAATTAAAATCTCCTACAAGTATAATATCTGAGTTTTCGGAATATACCTTTTCTAACATAGCTTCAAATTCATCAATCCAGATAGCGGGTGAATCAGGGGGTCTATAGACACAGCCCAATAGGAAAGGCTTGGTCTTAAAGGGTCTAATTTCAATCCATAGAGTTTCCAGATCATCGGTTTCACATATGAATAGTTATCAGCTATATATAGTACAATTCCACCACCACCCCGTTAATCAATAACAACTAGAAGGGGGAAAAGAAGTGGCAAAGTAGACGGATTGCCAGAACTAAGTATTCATTCAATACAGCAGATTTTGCCTAGAAATATCAAAACATACCTTGCGAATCCTAAGAACAAGGACAATTTTAATGATTTGCTTTCACACAATAGTTATCTAGTATGCCTGGAGTTTTGAATCAGAATCAAAGGTTGATATTGTCAGGAGGATATAAGAACCATGAAAGAGTTGTTCTTATCACGTGTAATGGAGTTGAAGAATTGGATGAATTATATCCATCGAAAGCCGAAGCAGATACCCGACTCATATTACATATTCCTGATTCCAAAACAAGATTCAGCACCACGATGGCAATCATATGGTCTCCAGATACTGATGTGCTCGTACTGGCGATATATTTTAACCATGAAATTAGCATCAAGGTGTGGTTCAAAACTGGAAAAAAGAAAAAAGTCTTATTCCCTACTTACAATCGCCGGGATATTAGTGAAAAACATTAGTGCTTCGCTTTTGTAGTACACATTCTTACAGGGCATGACAGCACATGCTGTTTTAAAGGAAATGGCAAAAAGATAGCATTACATTTGATTAGGAATAACACTGACAAATACTTGCCTTTATTAGAACTCGGAGCGTCGCTTAATTTGACTGATGAAGTGAAGATGCATGTGAAACAGTTGTGTGCTCCAAATACTAACATAGAAGACATAAATATGCTACGGTATAAAACGTTTTGCAAAAAGCCAATCCAAAAACCAAATTTACCCCACCCCCCCCCCCCCCACCCACCCGTGTAAAGACAGTCTTATGCAGCATATTAAGAGATCAAACTATCGATGCGCTGTCTGGAGAAGATCACTGCTAGCAAATTCAATTCTTGATGGACCCTACCGGTAATGGCTGAAAAAAAGCCAGAATATTTTTGAAGCTAGAAATGATGACACAGTAGGCGGTACCAACAGAAATTACAGAACTAACTACAGGCAAATGTCATGAAACAAAGTGTGCAACTCAAGCATGTAGATGCGATAAATCGGGATTAAAATGCACACTTGCATATCTATGTGAAGGAAATACTGAAGCGTGTATAAACATGGATGAGTCGAGTGATGAGTACGTAATCTTTGATAATTTAACTGATTTATCTGACAGTGATTCTAATTAATGTTCTATCAACGCCTTCAAAATTATTATCCAGTGATTTTTCTGAAAGTGTCTTTTATCAAAGTGATTGTAGGCTATATACCTTTTTCTGGTGTTTGCTCAAATTATTCGAAACAAATTCTTTTCTCGCGTAAAAATATACGTCATGGTAAGAAAATAGGATTTTCTTCAAATTGACCACTGAGACAGCGATATAACACATAGTTCAGCATACTATATAGTATTACTACAATTTGAAGCCTTCAAACAGTTTCTACATGGTATGTTGAACGGAATTCATTCGTATGGCCCATACAGGAAATACCGCTTAGTCTATAAGGGATTGGAAACACATTTGGCAGATATGTTCCGTTAGACAATATATAATTTGACTATGAATATGAATTGGAAACGCCTATAAATAGCAGAGTTATGGTCCCTGCCATATTTTAAAATTATTGAAGCCTATGGGGAAAAAACGTGCGTGACACGTTTCCTCATTTATCGATGGATTAAAACCAAATTTGGCAGATAGGTTCCTTTAGACAGCATCTATTCGAGCTTTGACTATGAAGTGGTTACGTCCTTAAACAAGGACCCCATCTTGGACACACCCTTCCTTATAACTGGACGGCATCGTACAATGTTTGGGTCAAAAGGGTAACAGTTATTATGACATTAGTAAACACCTTGGTTTTTTTCAATTTTAACATTTTGTGTTTGGCTCAACTTAACAGTTCCTGTCTTATGTTTCCTTAATCTTCCTGAACCCAAACTTATGCACTTTCTTATAAGGAAAGGGCATGACACGACCTTTGGGGATAAAAGGTCAATATTATTGTGATATTAGTAAGTGCCTGGGTTGTTTTTTTTCGTTTATCCCAACTTAGTAGTTCATATCTCATGGTATGTTAATCATACTGGACACAAACTTAAACACATGCTTTCCTTATAATACGAGTGCATGGTACAATATTCACCAGGGTTAAAAGTCATTGGGGTCTTGGGAAAACGTGTTTTTTTCAACAGTAATATTTCGTGTTTAGTTCAGCGTCACTGTTCGCTTAATCATACTGAAGGCAAAGTTGGGCATTTGCTTCTTTATCAGGAGGGCCATAACAATGGTTCATTAAGGCGTTTTAGCTCGGCTTTATGAAGTAAAACGATCTATCGGAGGAGTCGTCCGATTTGTGTTTATCTCAACTTTTCTGTTTATATCACATGTTTGATTAATCTTACTGGACTCACACTTGGACACCTGCTTCCTCATAATGGCACGGCATCACAGACAGTCACCTTGGGCCCAAAAGGACCAAAGTCACCGTCACCTTGGTAAAACCTTTTTTTTTCACCATTAACATTTTCCGTTTAGCTCAGCTTAGCAGTTTATATCTCAGGTTTGGTTAATCATACTGGACCCAAACTTGGACACATTCCTCTTTATCATGCCACAGAATCACACAATGACCTTGCATCAAAAGGTCCAAGGGCAAGGTCACCTGTCACCTTAGTAAAAACTTTGTTTTTTCAACATTAATATTTTCCGTTTGGCTCAACCGTAGCAGTTCATATCTCAACTTTGGTTAATGATACTGGGCCCAAACTTGGACACATGCTTCCGTATAATGAGATGGCGTCACATAACGACCTTGGGTCAAAGGTTCAAGGTCACTGTGACATTGGTAAAAGCCTAGATTTTTCAACATTAACATTTTGTGTTTGGCTCAACTTGCAATTCATATCTCATGTTTGCTTAATCTTCCTGGACCTAAACTTGTACACAAACTTCCTTATCAGGAAAGGGCATGGCACAATAACCTTTGGGTTAAAGGCTCAAAGGTCAAAATTATTGTAATATTGGTAAATGGCTGTATTTTTAGCATTAACATTGTGCGTTTAGCTCAACTTAGTAGTTCATATCTCAATTTATGCTAATCATACTGGACTCAAATTTAAACACATGCTGCCTTATTATACGAGAGCATGGCACAATGTCCTTCAGGATCAACAGGCCAAAGGTCATTGTGGTCTTGGCGAAAACTGGTTTCTTTCAATAGTGTCGTTTTGTCTTTAGCTTTATTACGAGTGGGAATGACACATGACATCTTGAAGTCAAAATGTCAAAGGTCAATATCACTGTGTCCTTGCTAAAGCCTGGTTTATATAAAAATAACAGTTTCCGTTTCGCTCAAATTAGCAGTTTATATCTCATACGCATACAGGGCCCACATTCTGACACATCCTTCCTTATAAAGAGATGGCATGACACAATCACCTTGGCAACAAGAGATCAAGGTCAGTTTGATAATGACAAAACTCAAGGGGTTTCTCAACAACATTTTGCTTTTACCTGAACTTAGCAGTTCATATCAATGTTGTGTTAATCATACTGCACCCAAACGTGGACACCTGTTAATGAGAGGGGATGAGACAATTACTTTGGGGTCAAAAACCCTATTGGGAAAATACACGTGTTTCGTCAATTGTTGACAGATTAAAACTTGATGTAGCGGATATGTTTCTTTAATCAAATACCTATTTAGACTATGAATATAAAGACGCCACACCTTTAAACAAGGGCAATAACTATGGTTAATTAAGACTACATATACTATTGAACCATATGGTGAAAATACACTGGATTGAAACCAAATTTAACAGATTTGTTCCCTCCGGAAAATATCAACGTGCCCTATGAATATGAAGAGGCCACAACGAGAAATAAGTGCCATAACTGTGGCTCTTTAAAGCGTTTTATGTATTGAAGCATATAGGGGAAAATACATGTGTCACGTTTCGTAAATTTTTAGTGGATTAAAACAAGGTTTGACAGAAAAGTCTCGTTAGTCAATAATGCCAATATTCTTCCATTTCCTTATCGACATTTTTAACTGTGACCATTGCTCCGTTGGTAACTGCCAGTGTTGTGACACTTGAACCATCGTCCAATGGTGTCAGGGATGGCTGCCCCATTGGCCAATATTACTTTTCCCATTGGTCAATTTTGTCAAGGACACCAATATTTTGCACTTTCTGTTCATTTGGATGTTTTGCTTGTGACCATTGCCCAATTGGTAAATTGCATCTATTGGTACACATGCGATAATTGAAATAGTGTTAGAGACGACTGCCCTCATGGCTGTGAAACACGCTACATTTTGATTGGTCCACGGTGGTAAAGATTTTAACGTATATCAACTTCCCTTGAACAAACTTTAATGGCCCTTAGTCATTAATAATATCCCCCAAATTTTGCCGGATCTGTTCAACGGTTCTGGAGAAATCGTTTTCGCGAAACTAGATAATCCAAGATAGCCACCAAACCATTTGGTCAATCAAGTTCCCTTGAAAAACTTGGTTCAGCTCTTGCTATGATATTTCATGAAGATGATTCCTGCCGAATATAATTGAAATCGGGCCAGCGGTTCTCGAGAAGCGATTGTAAATTTCCCCTTGCTTTAGTATGAGAGTTTTTTGGCGGGGGAACCCCCTGTTTATCTGACAGTTAAATCAGCATACCTAAAATCTATATAAAACTAATTTCTGCGTCAAAATCCCTTAGATAAAAGTATCCAATATGTCCGCCAAACACACACAATTTTGATCGGTCTACGGCGGCCATGTTTTACGTATCAACTGAACAAACTATAATGGCCCTTTCCCAAATTTTGGCCCAATCTGTTCAGTCGTACTGGAGAAAAAGTAGTTTTTCACGAAAACTAGGTCATCTAATATGGCCGCTGAACCATTTGGCCAATCAAGTTCCCTTGAACAAACCGGGTAATTACACAATTACCTCAAAGCACATTGCAATCAATAAATAAACACAAATGCACATAAGCAGTATTAATAGTATACAATATAGATTATTTAGTGCATAGAAGCGGACAGACTAAATACCGGAAAGGCCAGAATTACTGAAAAGGCATCGGAAAGACCGAAAAGGCTCATGAAAGACTGAACATGAGATGAATTTTACCGAAAGGGTTAATAATAGGAGGGGATGAAAACAGCTTCATAAGAATTGCAAATATACGTCTTATAAGCACCGCCATCATCATTATATTATCATCATCATCATCATCATCACCATCGTCATCATCATAATCCTCCTCCTCCTCCTCCTCCTCCTCCCCTTTGTCGTCGTCGTCGTCGTCGTCGTTGTTGTAAATGGGTGTGGTGATGGGTGGTGCTTGTGTTTTTTCAAAAATATCTTCATTGTATCGCATCGAGACTAGTTTACTTAAAATAATTATATATTCCGCTACAAATTCCGAACGAAAAGCTAAACGGAAATTGTTTTTAAAATATTTATTCGCTATCAAAAGATTAAAACAATACACGCCGCTATAACATACAGCAGCGGATATTCGTGGCTTATCCTTGCTTGTCTTGTTGTAATAATCATTAAGTAATTGCATTGAAGTATCACCAAATTGTTGTCTAAATACGACGCTACATTTACTCTTGGAGGTTATCAAAACATAGCCGGGTGGGCTGATGCTGCGGGTCGCCGTAAGTTGATATATAAGCTTGACAATATTGGTCTTTCTGGTGCCTTTTCGGTCATTCTGGCCTTTCCGGTATTTAGTCTGACCCCATAGAAGTAATTTTCTTGACAAAAGATTTACATTCATATGCAATGGACCTTTTCAGTGTTAGCTATGCCCTGCCCACCTCTAGCTAAGTTCCACCCACACCTCACTCGAATTGGTATCGATCGATTCTTGAACTCCCTGACCATCGATTTCCAGAAAACTATACCGGTAAGCTGTTGAATATTTTGGGACTAATTTGACTGGGTGTTGTTGTTGCCTATCAGAATGTTTATTATTAATGTTTGATGGACTTCCCAATTGTAATGTAGGTATATTGTAGATTAAGCATGAAACAAATAATCTTGAACTTGAATCTTGAATCTTAAAGACACAATTCGTACAACGTGTCTGACTATTAATCGTTTAAGACGGACTAAATCGAGTCATTCATGCTGTAATTGATTATGACGCCATCCTACACGTCATTTAGTTGATTGTGACGTCATACAATGGATGGATAAACTGGAAAGGTCCATCGGCGAAGCTGGTCCATACTCTGTTAGAACACAGGCCTTTGAATTTTCGTCCATCCATATCACTACCACATATCCCCCTACTACATGATGTATATATACCTACTATACATAATTATATATAGTAGGTATATATACATCATGTAGAAAATTCAAAGGCCTGTGGTTAGAAACCGATTCTCGGTCCATACATCTAAAACAAACTAAGACAACTCCTACATGATAAAGTAAACAAATACTCAAGGGATACAACTCTCGTATTTAATAAATTGTGCTAAGGGAAACAACTCTTGTATCAAATAAATTGCGACAAGGGAGTTAATTCGCCACCCAGTTATAAAATGGCAACTGGTATAAGGCACTTCCGTGGAACAATTTGGTCCTAGCGACAACCAATGACATGCTAACAGATTTGATATCAATCACCACCCGCGTGCATTAGTCTGAGGGAAAGGATCTATCTAGAAAGACAATCAATCATATTCATATAACATACTGGCATCAATGCCTTCATACTCCCCACAACACGGCCACCACCCTGGTTCATGTTCCATTAGTTTAACTGGATTTTCACTACTACAGCATGTATCATATGAGATAACTCATTATTTATTAAAAGCAGGCGTGACTAGACCTTGCTAATCGTTGCTATAGTTCAGTTCAGTTTTGGAGCTCCCGTCTTTTCAACAGGCTCACCATCTAGTACTAGCTGCACAATTTGAGTGATACAATCTTGATACAGTATGCACCTTACTGGTTAAGATATCCCCCCCCCCCCCCCCCCCCGATCTCTGAACTGACAACCAAGACATTAGTTAATTCGTTCACTTGTTCATTCATTTGCGTCCATCTATCCGCATGCCTCTCCGTCCTTTCATCACCTCCCAGCTAGTTAGTTATTTAGTTCTCTGACTCCAGCACGGCTCTGGCAGTATATGTATTTTTATTTTATTGACGCACTGGCAACGTGCGGCTTCAATTTCCATGCGCTAACTTAGCCGACAGTGATGCACCCATTAGTTTAATTTGTTGATCACCATCTCCCCGGTCGGGGATCGAACCGCCATGCTGCAACTCCACATAGCATCAGCAACCAGACATCTTTCCACTGGACCACCGCGCCAAGACAAAAAGTCTCAGGTTAGCAGACCAGCTTTCACATGTCTGATATACTGACACACTGACGATTCATATGGGACGATCTGTGGATGCACCTGCCACGATTCAATCCTTGGCATTTAAGCCTATTGTACTCTGACTCCATCACGGCTCTGGCAGTATATGTATTTTATTTTATTGACGCACTGGCAACGTGCGGCTTCAATTCCCACATGCTATCCAGCCGACAGTCATGCACCCATTAGTTTAATTTGTTGATCACCATCTCCTCGGTCGGGGATCGAACCGCCATGCTGCAACTCCGCATAGCATCAGCAACCAGACATCTTTCCACTGGACCACCGCGCCAAGACAAAAAGTTTCAGGTTAGCAGACCAGCTTTCACATGTCTGAAATACTGACACACTGACGATTCATATGGGACTATCTGTGGATGCACCTGCCACGACTCAATCCTTGGCATTTAAGCCTATTGTACTCTGACTCCATCACGGCTCTGGCAGTATATGTATTTTATTTTATTGATGCACTGGCAACGTGCGGCTTCAATTTCCACATGCTATCCAGCCGACAGTCATGCACCCATTAGTTTAATTTGTTGATCACCATCTCCCCGGTCGGGGATCGAACCGCCATGCTGCAACTCCGCATAGCATCAGCAACCAGACATCTTTCCACTGGACCACCGCGCCAAGACAAAAAGTCTCAGGTTAGCAGACCAGTTTTCACATGTCTGAAATACTGACACATTGACGATTCATATGGGACTATCTGTGGATGCACCTGCCACGATTCAATCCTTGGCATTTAAGCCTATTGTACTCTGACTCCATCACGGCTCTGGCAGTATATGTATTTTATTTTATTGATGCACTGGCAACGTGCGGCTTCAATTTCCACATGCTATCCAGCCGACAGTCATGCACCCATTAGTTTAATTTGTTGATCACCATCTCCCCGGTCGGGGATCGAACCGCCATGCTGCAACTCCGCATAGCATCAGCAACCAGACATCTTTCCACTGGACCACCGCGCCAAGACAAAAAGTCTCAGGTTAGCAGACCAGTTTTCACATGTCTGAAATACTGACACATTGACGATTCATATGGGACTATCTGTGGATGCACCTGCCACGATTCAATCCTTGGCATTTAAGCCTATTGTACTCTGACTCCATCACGGCTCTGGCAGTATATGTATTTTATTTTATTGATGCACTGGCAACGTGCGGCTTCAATTTCCACATGCTATCTAGCCGACAGTCATGCACCCATTAGTTTAATTTGTTGTTCACCATCTCCCAGGTCGGGGATCGAACCGCCATGCTGAAACTCCGCATAGCATCAGCAACCAGACATCTTTCCACTGGACCACCGCGCCAAGACAAAAAGTCTCAGGTTAGCAGACCAGCTTTCACATGTCTGATACACTGACACACTGACGATTCATATGGGACTATCTGTGTATGCACCTGCCACGATTCAATCCTTGGCATTTAAGCCTATTGTACTCTGACTCCATCACGGCTCTGGCAGTATATGTATTTTATTTTATTGACGCACTGGCAACGTGCGGCTTCAATTTCCACATGCTATCTAGCCGACAGTCATGCACCCATTAGTTTAATTTGTTGTTCACCATCTCCCAGGTCGGGGATCGAACCGCCATGCTGAAACTCCGCATAGCATCAGCAACCAGACATCTTTCCACTGGACCACCGCGCCAAGACAAAAAGTCTCAGGTTAGCAGACCAGCTTTCACATGTCTGATATACTGACACACTGACGATTCATATGGGACTATCTGTGTATGCACCTGCCACGATTCAATCCTTGGCATTTAAGCCTATTGTACTCTGACTCCATCACGGCTCTGGCAGTATATGTATTTTATTTTATTGACGCACTGGCAACGTGCGGCTTCAATTTCCACATGCTATCCAGCCGACAGTCATGCACCCATTAGTTTAATTTATTGATCACCATCTCCCCGGTCGGGGATCGAACCGCCATGCTGCAACTCCGCATAGCATCAGCAACCAGACATCTTTCCACTGGACCACCGCGCCAAGACAAAAAGTCTCAGGTTAGCAGACCAGCTTTCACATGTCTGATATACTGACACACTGACGATTCATATGGGACTATCTGTGGATGCACCTGCCACGACTCAATCCTTGGCATTTAAGCCTATTGTACTCTGACTCCATCACGGCTCTGGCAGAAATCTATTTGGTTGAAGATAGCTTTTGTAGCCTTAGAACCTTTAGGGGCTATGCGATCAGCAATGTGTCCAGTCCATGTTGTCCGGTGGCGGCATGGGTGTTTGAAAGCCGTGTTTGTGGCAAATAGGCCATTGGAACTAAGGAATGCCACCAGCGCATCTCTATTGCTGTTGCGTGTGCCCTCCCCATACGATCCCATGCATGAGCCAAATCATGAACTTTTGTCCGCAATGCCTAGTTTATCCAGCTTGGAGTTGAAATCGCCACACACGAACAGTTACCATCAAGGAATCTAATATAGCTGGATTCTCTTTGGCCCTTTCGGTAGTTGGCCCATATGCATTGACTATGCGACACTTAGTGGTGGTGCGCTTTCGCGTTGGTATAGCCAGGTCGATAAATGCAACGCGATCAGACGTATCAAAAACTAATGACATCGTTCAATACCCTGGGTCCGATTACGAAGCCTAATTCACGGTAAGTGGCCTGTTTTTCCTCCATGAGTACTAGCTTATGGCCTGTCTGAAGTTGCTGCTCTGAGTGTTTAGCTACTTTAGTCTCTTGAATGCATGTGATATCGATTTTATAGTGTTCACAGTCTGCACCTAAGGTTTGCCTCTTTGATGTTGCAGTCAGACCACGTACATTCCACGTAGCTACGGTAAGCTCCTGGGAAGATTGCGTTGTCCGAGGATGTCAAGCACAGTTTCTTGTTAGAAGGTTAGACATAGTCAGAGTTGCCTCTGTATGCGGATGTCAGCCCGCAATCCTTGATGACTTAGTTTCCCACCAAAGTTGGTACTTACGGAGGAGACCGGCGTGGAGGTGTCATCTTTCTCCACGCAAAACATTAAGAAAGCTTAAATAAATAAACCTGTGCATTTCATAAAACGTTCCGCATAAAATATTCTGCATAAAACATTCCAGAGTAAAGAAAGAATATTCTGTCACCGGAGAAAATTTCTATAACAAATGCAATTTGATTGACTAAAACAGGCACATTGTCACAGACCGCCCCTCCCCATCCCCCACCCACGCCATACCACCATGGTCATACCACCAAACAAATATAGGCGTGTTAGTGAAAGTAAACACTCCCAGAGGCCTCGTGGAGATCATAAACCAACGACGCTGGGATATGTTGGACATGCGATAAGAAGAGTTCAAAAGATGACCGATATGGCATTTGCCCATACCAGATGCAGGTCACGATAGGACGACATACGCCCTGGTCAACGAGAGAGAGAGAGAGAGAGAGAGAGAGAGGGGAGGGGGAGGGAGAGCGTGCGGGATGGAGGGGAGGGGGGGGGGGTGTTCTATCACAACGTGCCAGTTTAGTCAATCAAATTTCATTTATATTCTTTCTTTACTCCGGAATGTTCTATGCGGAATTTTTTATGCGGAATGTTTTATGAAATGCACAGGTTTATTTATTTAAGCTTTATTTATTTTCATATTTAAATATCATACATAAATATATAAAATGACAAAGTCACATAGTATTATATTTCGGTGCTTCGTCAAGCAGACAGACTAAATGCTGAAGATTCATTGAACATATTGTAATTCAATTTTGAATTCACTACCCTTGCCCCGTATGGGCAAGCGGGTATTGCGAGTCGTGAGTGAGTGAGTGAGTGCGGTAGTGCACGAGCGTGTGTGCTTGAGTAGTTATATCTAAAATACTGATCCGATTTGGCTCAAATTTTAACACAAAGAGGAAACTTACCGTGCATTCAGCAAGAGGATGTCCAGATCCAAGATTTTGGCCGGTTCCGGGTGAAAGAAACAGGATCCGGATCGGATCTATGGATATAAGCTGCTGGTCCGATTTTGATCAAATTTTAACACACAGAAATTTAAGGAAGTGTGTGACCATACAATTACGATTCCATAGCCTTGGGCGTGATCCGAAGAAATCCAATGTGTTAAAAACGGTAGGGGTGGGGGGGATGGTCTGTCTATGATTGCTCTTGTTTGTTATAGTTTTACAAAGGAAGACGAATACTGGCTGTCATTGAGAAATAACCAGAGAACATTTATTTGAAAACAAGATTTATTCCCACAATTTATTCTTGCAATGCATTAAAATGCTATTTATGGCACTGTATTCAATAACACGTGTCGCCTAGTAAACAGAATTCAATTGCAAGTATAATCTATAAATTTAAAGCATAAATAAATTTGGTTATAGTTCTGTTTGCTATAAAACAACAAATAACACGAAAATATAAATACTCCTAGTACACCACTTCAGTTTCTTTACTATAGTTTCACAATGTTAGACTCGCAGTGAACGTGGAGATTTGGTGACCCCGTACAGAGACCTATTAATACAGAGTAATGGCGGTAGAAGGCTTTAGTTCTCGCGCGATCTCGACGGTCCACGTGATTGTACGAGAACACACTACACACGCAATGGGATGTTTCCTGTCCCTCTGTATTAATAGGTCTCTTCCCCGTACGTATTCCAAGGGGACTTATTATTGGCCAAAAATATACCCACATCTTGATAAAGTCATGGAAAGTGTATCTCTCAAAAATATTTTCACTTGTTAATTGACTAAAATGTCTAACTGCTACAAGCCACGAGACAATAATTTCAGTGGGCAATAACTCTGGACTTGCTGAATATTTTGAAAACAATATTATTGAAAGTTGTTGGTGGCTTAGCCACCAACAAGTTTCAGTCGAATTGTTATTAAAATATTCAGCAAGTCCCGAGTTAAACACCGTGGAAGGTGTAGTCTGCAGAAATTCAGCAGACAGACTGTTAAAGTGTATTAATTATCACTGAAATGTATTAGCAAATACATGCTCATCTTTCATAAGATTTGGACTATTTAAGCCTTGAACACTCAAATTTGTTGAAGAAAAATTTCAATTTTCTAAAAAGAACCTCTCTTGAAAATCCACCCCTGTAATCACTGGCTCGATTATCGAGCCAGCCATTCCAGTGGTAAATTTTCAAAAATAGTCTTCTCTTGATCTGCAAATGTACATTTCTCAAGACCACTGCAGAAGCCGTTTTGGGCTGTCAACGGGTAAATGCTGACACAATTAGTCCCCCGTTCGTCCACCCTGCTACACCTGCACACGAAAGTGTTAATTCTTATTACTCTGATGTCATAAGCTTCATTCGCATCATTGCTCAAGGGGTTACGGGAGGAGATGGTGATTATTTTGGAGACGAGGCTATTGTAAGCCCCATTAATTATAAGACATGTAAAAAGATGTGTTTAATCTGAAATGACAGTTCTCCCGTGACTATTATCTAACTGAACTTAGGAGTGTGTCTGTGTGTGCGTGGCACTGTGTGGTGATCCGGTTACTAGGGTTACGGCTACATGAAGGTACTTTTACAAATCAGGCTGTGGTGTCGATCTGAGATAGGGCTTGCCGGACGGCACTTTGATCTTCTCCACGCCTTTTGGGAATGTTTTAGCCTCATCTTCAGGCTTGACACCAGGCACTACCATACACTTGTCTCCATTCTGCCAAACAGAATAACACCATTGCATAATAGAGGGTATCCCCGTCCATTCCTAGTCAACACTTTGAACGCTAAATTCTCATAATACTAATTTCGAGGTAACTATACAGACAAGTTGTTGAATATTTTGAAACTAATCTGACTAGGTACTGCAGCAACAGTCAAATTAGTTTCAAATATTCAACAAAATGCTTGTTAAATTGTAAATTCACTGGCAGTTACTAACGGGGATTTGCTCCTTTTGTGACTTACCTACATCATTTAGATTGTGACGTCAGCGTACAAGTGACATATTTTGATTGTGACGTCAGATACTTGAGTGACACTTCGACAGTCGAGGATACATTGTACTGTCGAACCATTGTTGACAACGGACCTTTCCAGTTTTAGCTATGACCCGCCCAACTCTAACTAAGCGCCGCCCACACTTCGCTCGGGTGATCGATCGATCGCTGAACTCAGTGACTATCAATTTCCGGAAACCTATGGCAGCAACAGCGTCCAGTCAAATTAGTTTTAAAATATTCAACAGCATGTTTATTAAATAGTAGACATACAATTTATACAGACTGACGGACTACTAGGCGTTTAAGGCGGACTAAATCGAGTCATTCTTGACGTAATGATTATGACGTCATCATATACGTCACGCAGTTCATTATGACGTCGTATGATGGATTGATAAACTGGAAAGGTTTGTCCCGCCATCATTTGACGTCATAATCAAGTACGCGACGCGTACGATGACGTCATAATTAATGACGTCATGAATGGCGTGTATAAATACGGCACGAACACTTAATCGGTGACGCACTAAGCGTTGTTGTACGAATTGTATGTCTTCTATTTAATAAAGATGCAGTTGAATATTTTGAAACTAATTTGACTGGGCGCTGTTGCTGCCATCTATAGCCAGCAACAACACCCAGTCAAATTAGTTTCAAAATATTTAACAGATTACCTGTATAGTTTTCAGGAAAGCTATAGTCAGGGAATTCAGGGATCGACCGATCCCAACACGAGCGAGGTGTGGGTGGAGCTTAGCTAGAGGTGGGCGGGGCATAGCTAAAACTGGAAAGGTTCATTACCCTGTTGAACAGATTAATTTTGGAGGGCAATGTGAAGTGGTCGTCAAAATGAAGATGTGTCCGATGTGTTAGTCCTATGATAGACAGGTCAATACAAAGATTGGTAAGATATGTTGATCATTCGTGTAAATGTGAAAATTTACCATATACGATCCTATGAAATACTGACCTTCCAGTTAACAGGTGTGGCGACTTTGTACTTTTCTGTTAGCTTAAGTGAATCGATCACGCGCAGAATCTCACTATAACAGTATAACATATATTATATTAATGAAAGCGTATTAACAGACATATTCTTTAACACGTTAAACCTCAAATTTGTTCAAGAAAATTTTCATTTTCTAATAGGAAATTTGCATTTGCAGACCAAAAAACGATTATTTTTGAAAATGTACCATTGGAATTTCTGTCTCGGTTATCGGGCAAGTCATTTTAGTGAGAAATATGAAAAAGTAGTCTTTTCAAGATCACCATTTTAGTCAGTTTAGTGTTGTTATGTCACGAGTCATTCTGTAATATGTTTTAGTGTAGGCCCTATTGCAACTAATCAGACAAGAATTTCTCTAGGTAATTTTGGCGTTATTTAGACATGGTTAGAGCATTACTAGACATGGATAGATTTAACCGAGGGTGTTTACTATGGAATGTTCGCATAACAAAGTTGGTGTGTAGCTGTACATCTATTCTTGCGTGTGAAATACAAGTATTTGAAATTTACGCTAATCATGAGTCATAATTATGATGGATAGGTTAAGATCTTGTTGAAGTGAATTGGTGGCTCTCCGTCCGCCCGTCTCTCAATCCATCCGAATGTCCGCCCGCCCGCCAGCCCACCCATGCATGTATGGCTGGCTGATTGTACTTCACACGATGGTTGTCATAATTTGGCATTCTCTGGTAGATTCTGACTATCCAAGTGAAAACTAGAGTAAAGCATCTTGCAACCTTTTTCGTACATTCCATGGAATGAAATCAGGATTGATGAAGGTGTTAGTAAGACTTAAATTTGTTTGCCAGCTAGTGTCAAAATCAACAGGCTGGGACACATTGCTAAGACAATGTTGTAAATATGCAACTTACTCAAAATTCCTTCCTGTTGTTGCTGGATAGAGGAGTGACAATCTGAGCTTCTTGTCAGGTGACATCACAAATACCTAAAACATATAGTGCACAGGTCACAAACACCTAAAACATATAGTGCACGAATTACACACACGTGAAACATAATGCACGAATCACACACACTTGAAACACATAGTGCATAAATCAACACACACCTGAAACATATAGTGCACGAATCACACTCACCTAAACACCCACACCTAAAACAAAGTGCACACATCGCACACGTGAAACATATAGTGCACAGATTACACACCGATTCCGTTACTCATTTATCTTCCACCTGTCACACATAAACTGGCACCTGTTACATGTTGGCCTAGCATAATTATGATGTCACGTGCGCCTATGTACACACCATTAGGCGATTCTACTGCCACACATGTGCAACAGATTCAAATAAACCACCCTTATATGTAAGCCGGAATGTGTCCTTGTAATGATGTTGCGCATAGAATAGTTCAGCTTTTGCGTCCGATATAATGGAGGAATCCAGTTTTAACTATGCCCCGCTCATCTTTAGCTAAGCTCCACCAACACTTCTCCCGTGGTGGGATCGATCGATCCCTGAACACCCTGACTATCAATTTCCAGAAAATTATACACGTAAGCTGTTGAATATTTTGAAACTAATTTGACTGGCAGTAACAACGCCCAGTAAAATTAGTTTTCAAATATTCAACAGCATGTTTATTAAATAGTAAATAGTAAAGACAGGCAATTCGTACAAGCATTCGTGACGAACTTAAGCTACGCCATTCATGACGTAAATGATTATGACTTCATCGTGCACTTCACGTAGTTGATTATGACGTCATGATTGACTGAGAAACTGGAATCATCCAAATGGCCATCGCTATATCTTCAGTCCTATGAGTGCCACGAACTTGCTAACCTTTCTGTGGTCATCGGTCTGACCCCAAAGCATAGTTTGCATGATTTCAGGCTGCATAGGCCATATATCTTGACGCCGTGTATTCCAGAGAGTACGGCTCCGTAGCATATGGTCTGGGGTTTGGTCTCTTGTACTGCAGTGACACCATGACTTCGCCGCAGCACCAATATCCTTGACCTATGGCTGAAGGCAGCAATATCAAAGAAGGAAGATAGTGATATCCTGTGCAGGCTGATATCCGTCATTATTATGATTCTATCTTTGAATTTGTGTTTTTGCTTCTCTATATGAAATGGAGATATGTTGTTGTGGAGAACTGCTGCTGGCATTGGCTATTTGATCTGATATTCCGCAGTGTACTGTAAGGACGGTTACTATTAGGTCTTTAAGGGCGACAAGGTTCGCTAAGGGCAGTCCTGGTAGTGAGACCAAGGACTGGATTGGCTACTTGCGACTCAGGCACCATATGTGCCGCCCCCCCCCCCCCCCCCACATCCGTATTGGAGACTCCCTATAATATTGTGACCCTGTGAGACATCACATATGGTAAATCTAATTCTGTCTCCTGGGAAGAATCGAGCTGATGACGGAATGATCGACTGGCAGATGAATTTAATTCACAATTTATCACTGATGATTGATTGATTGGCAGATTAACTGGCAGACATCTTGATGACAGCTCGGTACACGTATTCACTGATGGACAGATTGAATGACAGACTGGCTGATAGACGGGCGGATGGACTGACCAACAGACCGATCGATTGACTGCAGTATTTTTCACTGATTAATGCTGATTAGCTCCACATTTACTTTTAACAGAAAGACAACAAGGCAAAATCTACTCTCTTATCTCTTTCTTCTTCATAAATCTTAACTTTTCAACAGTCAATATAACAACAGTATAAGTTACTAAGATGTAACTCTTGTGGGATACCCCACCAATTCTCCCTATATCATAGGGGTTTTAAAATATATATTTTTCGCACAATGGCTAAGTATGTAGTATAGAATATAAATCTCCTTGGCGGCAGGTGACATAACATTGCATGGCACCACCTTTGCTTACATAAGATAACTCAGTGTACAGATATACCATTAATAGCAAATTAACTGACAAACATACATAAGCATTTGAAATCAGTTAAGTGGATTGTGGCATGTTTCGGTGTTCAGTTAAAGAGCTGCCATCTCCATATACATGAATTAAGACCTTAAATTGCAATCTACTAAATTATTTCAGCATACGTCATTTAGATAATTTCTTTTTAAGTATGTGTCGGATTCAAATGGTCTGTTGGTCATCGACTCATCTCTTTGATTAGATCAATGACATTTGCATTGAGGGCTGTAGTTGTATCCTAAGCTTCTTGACACGGAAGGCGTTTCAGGACAGCCAAATGGCACCAAACACGTTGCTTTGAAAGCTGATTTGAGGCGCTGTCAAGTTAGTGGCGAAGTTACCTCATGGTGGTGAAGTTACAGAGTTTCACGGCACTGAATCACTGGACAGCTACTCTGTTCATTCATGCATAACTCGTTTCCAGAGCATAATGCTAAATCCCACATGTGTAATAATTAACCACTGGATGGGCGTGCCTTACGGGTTTACTCTTGAATGTTCTTAATTTAAATATTTTGGCAAACTCTCCTGTCATAATAGTATAACACGTTCTGCCATACTGGCCACCAGACCAGAATCAGATAATAGCAACCTGGTTCGACAATACGTCAGATACGCAAGAAGGAGGAGGGGGGGGGGGGGGGGGAGAAGGAGGAGGCTATCCTTCTAATAGTGACTAAGATTATGTTTACCGTATATCAATGTTGTAATAGATTGTATGATATGTTTCTTCACACACCATTGACAACTTACCGCTCTGCACGTGAGAGCCAGTCCAGCAGCATCTTTCTCTACGGGATCGACCATGCCAAGTTGCACAGCCAATTCCCGTTTCTCATCAGCAATGATTGGGAATGGAAGGTTTCCGGATTCCTTCGCATAGCTCATAACATCCTGCGATAATAAATACAGACAGATGAACAATTCTGTATCGGACGAATCCTTTTCTGCATCGTGTTATACCAATATCTGCGAATTCACCTTTCCAGAGTACCCACCCATCATATGACGTCATAATCAACCATGTGATGTGTAGAATGACTTCATAATGAATGACGTAATGAATGACGTCGATAGTCGATAAGGACGTCATGAACGCATATTTGAAGACGGGCTATGTGTTGTTGTACAAATTGTATGTCAAATTAGTCACACATTATTCAACAGCTTCCCTGTATAGTTTTCAGGAAATCGATAGCTAGGGAATTCGGGGATCGATCAATCCCAACACTGCGAGGTGTGGGTGGAGCGTAGTTAGTGATGGGCGGGGCATAGCTAAAAATGGAAAGGTCCATTGCTTGTCACGCTCTATAGTTACATGTACAAATGGTCCAGGTGGGCAACAGTGGCCCTTGGGCGTTTTGTTATGGTGGTCATCAAAAATATTACTGTTGGGCAAAATTATTGGCCTCCCTCTCTCCCCCCCCCCCCCCCCCCTCCCTCCCCCCCCCCCCTCTCTCTCTTTCTCTCTCGATTATATAAATACCAATATGATGTACATGTATTATAATGTTTAATCTGTTTATGTATATGTTTATGTTTGCCGCCTATACATTTTTTCCGTAGGGAGAGGGCTTTTCTAAGTTTCGAACAACTTGTGCCCAATCCCATTCTAATATATGCAATAAAATATGTTTAAAAAAAAAGTTACACGTATCGTTTTTTGTTGTTATAGCAACTGCATACGGCACTCTTTTGGTTGAAAAGCAATTAAGACATTGAACTCCAAATGCAAAATGTAAAATTTTTTATTACAGGCAGGTGCCCCTCAAAATGCAAGAGCCCATCAAAATAGTGGTGCCCTTAGAATGCAAATTGTGAATGAGATTTATGGATTAACTACCCGCGAACCCCACCGGCTACCTTTTGGTACCCGGGTTAATATTTGCAGATGCCCTATTGACAGTGTGTACGTCAGATATGTTTTGCGTCACATCCTCAGTCGTGAATATTCATAACATCATCACAATACGTCACTGGCTATAGGACCAACTATTACGGTCGCTATAGACAGTGGATGTTTATATTTACGTCATTGATAATAGGAAATCCCGTGATATACGTGATGTGTGCGTATTTCTGGTAATAACCTAGAATATACATGACAGGTCAGATATCGCCTAAGCATACGTCATGACATCTCATAAACACTAGTTGTGAATTGGTCTTGGGTTCAATTGGACTGCACGGTTTGGCTTATGTAGACATATCGGTTTCGCTCTGAGTTTTCATATCAGTTTTATCCGGATGACTTATAATTGGTAAATTTCAACAAAAACTTGAAATTCAGTCGCCAAGATCAGAAGATGCTTAAACTAACACGAAAATAGGACACAACTAATAATTTCTTGGCACCTTACCCCTGGGCTTAATGTATACTATATTCATCACTGCGGGAGTGAAATTTTTATATTGGACAACCTAAATATTGCGTACTCTGTTAAAATCATCGTTTATTACATGAAAATGAATCCTACAATTTGGCATTTCATGTCGTCTTCGTGAAAATATACAAATCACGTGATATCAGGAATGTACTTTAGATCCATAGATATCTAATGTTTAGATCTGCTCCGCATTTACCGAGTACCCGGTTAATAATAATAGTTAGCCTTCAGAAACATCTCGGATAGTTCACCTTGCTGGCTAAAGCGTGTATATCATCTCATTTAGCTATCACATTTGTGAACGCAACACCCTCGTCTCCAAAACCAGGCGATCGAGCAATATCACGTAATTTATGTTTTACTAATAATAGTTAGCCTTCAGAAACATCTAGGATAGTTCGCCATGTTTGCTAAAGCGTGTATACCATCTCATTTAGCTATCATATTTGTGAACGCACCACCTCTCGCCTCCAAAAACAGGAGAGCAAGCAATATCACGTGATTTAAATATTCCCGCGACGCCATTTAATGTCAAATTTTGGATTAATTTTGATTTTATAAAACATGCTTATTACAAAACATGCAATAGTTATACCTTCACAGGTAATAATTTCACTCCCGCGATCATGGTTTTGAGGTATACAGTAAGGCGGCAAGAAATTATACCGTATTAGTGTCCATATTTTAAAGCAATTTTAGAGAATGAACTTCAACTTTTTCAACCTATTCCTAGTATAATCCCACCCCTTCCTCTGAGATGTTGGTTTGGAAATAAATTGAACAGCTTACCGTAATAGACACCTATGCTACAAATAGACCGAATACGGAATGATAGTAAAATTTTGACGATATTTCGATTTTTTCAAAATCACGAAAAAAAACGTGGCTGGAAAAAAAAATCGCGACTCAATAATATCTGACAATCGCGCAAGCCTAGTTAATACTTGAATGGTTAACGCTCTTGTCACAACAGAACAATGAGTAATTGGGACGCGAGTATGCAAGGAATGGATGTTTGACGAGGCTTGTCAAAGCAGATTTGTATATGTAAGCTGTCAAGATACATCACTTGCATACTAGTCTTGACCGGTTGAGTCCGACCGTCTTTTGAGCGTGGGCAAGGGAATGTTAACCAATCAAAGTAGTTAGATTTTGGAAATAACCAGGGAAGCCCTCTGACGTCATTATGATCTACATCATGCACGGTACCACTTGTATTGTATATAAGGATGTGCATGACGGTAGAAACTTTAATCTTCCGATTGCGCTGTTCTGAAACAGTTCACCATCAGCAATTGAAATTCAGCTCAGAATCTTTGTTAGAAGTTATCTTGTAATAGTTAGTTTTGGACTAGGTTTGAATTTGTTAGAGTTAGTTAGATCGAAATTATTCTAAGTTCATCAAAAGTATTATAGCCTGCAATACGGCTTTGCTATTGCTAAGTTTAATAAAGTTTAAGTTATTTCTTATTTAATATGCAAAAAGAGTTAAGTTGTCATTTTAAGATTATTCAGAGAAAGGAAGACCACCTTTCCCGGACTCCTTATTATTACCCGAGTACCCGACATTAAGGAACCTTAAGTAGAACAGAATAGAAAGACACCCCGAAAATCTTCAAAATTAACAAACAATGTTGACTAGAGTGAACAAAAGACAGGTCAGCCATTTTCCATTGTACTACTCAAATAGGCTATCTATCCAGGCAAGCTAAAAAGGCAAAATGTCAAGCTAAAAATTCAAAATGCATGTTTTAAGTTTCCAGGTTATTTGATGAGAAAAACATTTTTCTGCAAATTTTAACCACATAATTTTCAATAGAAACAAATGTATCTCTTCAGTGAAAACGGGCAAGAAGGGCGTGCGTGCGTGCGTGCGTGCGTGCGTGCGTGCGTGCGTGCGTGCGTGCGTGCGTGCGTGCGTGCGTGCGTGCGTGCGTGCGTGCGTGCGTGCGTGCGTGCGTGCGTGCGTGCGTGCGTGCGTGCGTGCGTGCGTGTTCTATTGGATATTTGCATAGCTATTTTGGATGGTAGCTAAACAGAATGGCAGTTTGTATGATTGATCAAGGTGTAGTGCCTTGTTTTGAGTGTAGTATTAATCTCTGCAATTGGTCTCAATGAAATATAAGCGTGTGGGGGGGGGGGGAGGGGGCGTGTAGGATGGGGCCATAATCATTACGCCATAAATGATTCTGTATGGCCCGTCTTTAACTCGTAATAGTCCGACACGTTGTACGAATTGTATGTCTCTACTATATAATAAACATGCTGTTGAATATTTTGAAACTGATTTGACTGGGCGTTGTTGCTGCAACAGCACCCATTCACATTAGTTTCACAATATTCAAACAGCTTACCTGTATAGTTCTCTAGAAAGTGATAGTCAGGAAGTTCAGAGATCGATCGATCCCAACACGAGCGCGGTGTGGGCGGAGCTTAGATAGAGATGGGGGGGGGGGCAGTTCTAAAAATGGAAAGGTTCATTGGCACTTGAGCGATGGAAACGTACTCTCGGCATAATTGTAATGCTAAATGCTGGCTTTTTTTTTTAATTTACCTAGAAATTATACAAAGACTGCGGTTTAGACTTAACTGTAAAAGAAAAATTAACCATTTTATTGTTTTACTCTCTTTCTGAAACAAACCTAATTTGCATAAATTGGCTGCCAATGGTCTATGGAATGAAACAACAGACATGATCTTTGTTTTTGGGGGAAAAGCATTCTGATGGGGAGCACACGTGCATTTTGGGAACATCATTCTTATTTTAACTTGCAAAGAGTTACAAAATATTGAGCTATGCCCAATTTTGGGTCGATTTGTTACGCTTCCTCAACGGTATTAGCCAAATTGTCACCCAGGATTTTGAGCGGCAAATTAATTTTCACGTGTCACATTGAACCTTTAAAGGAACTAACAAAAAAACTTTATTTTCACGTTAACCCCCGCCCCCCCCACCCCCTCACCCCCTCCCTATTATGCAATCCAATTTAATAAAGTATCTTCATCATATGCCAGACAATCTATCTGGTGAGCTCCATGGCATTAAAAGGAGCACCAACATTCCGAGGGGCACCTGCCTATATAAGGCACATTCTGTTAATAATTTGAAACTAATTTGACTAGGAACTGTTGCTGACACTGTAAAGTTAGTTTCAAAATATTCGGCAACCAATACATGTATAGCTATCTTAATATTTTGATCCTGGGAATACAGGATTCAAAGGGTTAAATTAAATGACAAGTTATTTCTCATAACGTGAATGATTAAACACGCACTTGTAGTAAAAGCTGCTCCAGAGACCACCTGCCTTTTGAGCCATAAGAACGACGAATGGTCCCCTGTCTTAAACAACCACCATCTTCTAGCGCCAAATGACACATCCTATTACAGTAGGTATTGAACCTTTACAGTTTATCCATCCATCGTATGACGTCATATTCAACTACGTGACGTGTAGGATGGCGTCATAAGTAATGAAGTCACGAGTGCTTAATTGGTGACGGACTAAGCGTTGTTGTACGAAGTGTATGTCTTTACTATTTAATAAAGATGCTGTTAAATATTTTGAAACTAATTTTACGTGGCGCTGTTGCTGCCATAGTGCAAAGTAAAATTAGTTTCAAAATATTCAATAACTTACCTGTATAGTTTTCTGAAAATTGATAGTCAGAGATCGATCGATCCCATCACGGCAAAGCGTGGGTGGAGCTTAAAGTTGCATATTCTCACCAAAATGCTTGAAAATAAAATCGTTAAAATTGTATACTTTTAGACGCTTAAATTGTATACCTCAATGTAATGAAACTAAATACATCTTAGTATATGATGATTACATTCTGCATCAATTAATATAATTTGTTAGTTGTAAAGTTGAATTAGGCAATCGTGTCTCTAATTCAACTTCACAACTTAAAAAATATATTAATTTATACGTAATGAAATCATCATATGTTCAGATTTATTTCGTTTCAATACATCTAGGCCCGAAATGTAAGTCTCTAAAAGTATACAATTTTGACAACTTTTCAAGCATTCTGGTGTGAATACGTACCTTTAACTAGGGATGGGCTGGGCATAGCTAAAACTGGTATTACGTGGCAACCTGTCTATAGCCACTAATAGTTTTAACTTTGTAAGCTGGTCGCTTCAGACAGGGTTTACTGTATATGATAGACTTTGGCAAGGGAATCACTGACATGGATTTAACAAATTTATTGTAGAAAATATGCTCATACTTTTCCCCATTCTTTGTGGCTTTCCACTCCATCACACGACAACGCGATCACCTTAACACCGCGCTTCTTGAACTCTGGCAGTAGTTTGACGACATGGCCCAGTTCTGTCGTACATACTGGAGTAAAATCAGCCGGATGTGAAAACAGAATTGCCCACCTGATATTGAGAAAAACATAATTATCATGGGTTTTTACTAGGTAATAACTGATATACGAATGTAGCTCTAAAATCTAATTTGAAAGGCACAAGACTTATTTTCATATTTCATATTCCCTTAGAATGAACCATTGTATAGTGCAGTTACTTTACTCAACCAGTCATCGGTATAGTCGTTCATCTATTTAACCCTTGCCACTCTGATGTCAATATTCTATCTTTTACTGTGTCAAAAGCAAAAACTGGTATATATTTTTTAACAATCTTGGTGGAAGATGTTGCTGTCTACGACAGCACCATCTCCCACCAAATCTGTTTAAAAATTAACAGCAGTTTATCTTGTAATTTAATTTGAAAATTTAAAGTTTTGACATCAGAGTGGTAAGGGTTAATAGATTTATCTCTAAACTCATAGTAATGGTGGGGGGGGGGGCTAATCTGGATTTGATTTTCAACATTTGCTTAGTTGATGATGGAGACGGGTATGTCCACACATTGTCGAGGGAACCCTGATAGTCTTGTAATTGGAGGAACCTTTTGATGAAGATATATCTGTCATGGATAGTGGGGACAGATAGGTGAAACAATCTTTCAAATGATGTTACAAGCGCTAAAATTGGCACGAATCCTCCTCTAGGACTACGTTTTCGTTAGCGACATAAACACTAAAAAAAATTGCCGTTATTTTTAAAGGTGGCCTACATTTGCAGTATGGAAATACTATGTTTACCGCACAATGGCATACACTGCATCGATTTGAATCTTTTTTTTATTTATCAAATTATATGTTTTAACTGTGGAGAACCCGAAATCAAACCTATAAAACCTCTCAGAAGCTACTACCTACCATTTTACCAGAATATGTGTATAACGTATACAAAATACAAGATCCTACAAGATGAAATGGTAATTTTCAATGCATTTATGCGTTCATATATGTGATTAATTTCAACTAATCTCATTTCAGGTTGAATTATATCCGCATATGTTTTAACCTATACTAGGTTTGAAGGATGTGATTAGGCGATGCACTTATTGAACGATGTGATTAGGCACTGTGCCTACTGAACGGGGTGATTAGGCCATCTGCCTATTGAACGAGGTGATTACGCCCTCTGCTTATTGAAGGAGGCGCTTAGGCCCTCTGCCTATTGAACGAGTTGACCAGGCCATCTGCCTATTGAACGAGGCGATTAGATCATGTGCCTATTGAGCGAGGTGATTGTCGCTATGCCTAGTGAACGACGTGATCAGGTCACGTGCCTATTGAACGAGGTGATAAAGTCATGTGCCTATTGAACAAAGTGATCAGGTTATGTGTCTGTTGAACGAGGTGATCAGGTCATGTGCCTGTTGAACGAGATGATCATGCCATGTGTCTGTTGAACGAGGTTATCAGGTCATGTGCCTGTTGAACGAGGTGATCAGGTCACGTGTCTGTTGAACGAGGTGATCAGGTCATGTGCCTGTTGAACGAGGTGATCATGTCACGTGTCTGTTGAACGAGGTGATCAGGTCATGTGCCTGTTGAACGAGGTGATCATGTCACATGTCTGTTGAACGAGATGATCATGCCATGTGTCTGTTGAACGAGGTTATCAGGTCATGTGCCTGTTGAACGAGGTGATCAGGTCACGTGTCTGTTGAACGAGGTGATCAGGTCATGTGCCTGTTGAACGAGGTGATCATGTCACGTGTCTGTTGAACGAGGTGATCAGGTCATGTGCCTGTTGAACGAGGTGATCATGTCACATGTCTGTTGAACGAGGTGATCAGGTCATGTGCCTGTTGAACGAGGTGATCATGTCACGTGTCTGTTGAACGAGGTGATCAGGTCATGTGCCTGTTGAACGAGGTGATCATGTCACGTGTCTGTTGAACGACGTGATAAGGTTACAGACCATAACATAATATCATCTTTAAGATATAGTGATCAGTATGCTGAGTAGTTTGAGACTAATGTGACCAAGAGCTGCTGGTGCATATAGGCTATTTTCAAAGTATTAAACTGCTTTTTTGTATAGACTAGGCATAGCTCTTTTGAAATTGAAACACTATGATTTCAAGTGTTAAGCTCGCGGCTGATAATTTAAAGGTGAATCCGTTTTAAGATCCCCATTAACTTTGCATCAGTCAATGTTGTATACCACAGATAGTGATGGCGGATGTATCCATGATAACGCTGGTTACTGGGCTGGTACTGGGCTGGTACTGGACCAATATCGGGCCAATACGGCCCTGTATAATTAACCCCGTAACGGCCCAGTAACCTGCGTTATCAGATATGTTTCGTTGACATTATCTTGATCAATAAAGTTCATCATTATAATAGGCCCTACATCATGACAAAGTTTGGCAAACTCTAAACTTGCGCACCTGCCAAAATACACACGCAACTGATACTGAGTACACAGTCACGTGCCAAATACACGCAGTCAAGAGCATAAGCCACAATGCTCGGACACACAATACACATCATAGAGCATATATATACTTTAAACTGAGGTCCCGTCATACAGTGCCCATCACTGTGTGAACGTGAGCTAGGGTTAGGTAGGCAAGAAATTTCGGCATAGTCAAAGTAAACCGGATGCTGAATGGATCCCTCCTCGGATGGAACCACGCAACATACGGATTACAAAACCAAAACCAAATTGCTAGAATTAGAATCTTTCGGAATTTTCGAGGGGACTATGGAGGGATGTAACCCGGATGACTGATTGAGTTCGTCCTCGGACGGACACAGTCACCATACGGGCTACCTAACCAATCAAAATCAAACAAGTGCGCGCTGGTGCCTGCTCGGATGATGGCCAGAAGACCAAATGGGTCCCAGGACCCGAAAGACCCCACACCCCAACCTCCCCACTCCCCCCAAAGGGGCCGGGAGGTCTATGACCTAAAGCCCCCCCCCCCCCTGGATGCATCAGGTCATAAGATCGTACGCACCTCCCCCAACCCAACACCTACCCCATCCCTTACCCACCCCTGTTAGGTCCAGGTTAGGCCATCCCCATTACACACGCCCAAGCATGAGGAGCAACAAAAAAAAAAAGCCATGGAAAAGAACAGCAACATGAGACAAAATCGAGAGACAACGATCAACACACACACACACACACACACACAGAGAGAGACACAAGCTAATGCACAAACCGACGTCACAAGTATTCACAAGAATTCAACAGAAACCATAAAGGCCAGGCGTGAGTCTAGACCCTAGCATTGGGAACTAGTATATAAACGCCTCAAATATTACAACACACACACAAACAGTAGTCAGTCTTGCGTAGTGAGTAGTCTAGCGACTTGGCTTTATACGGCATCAACATGAAATGTTGATCGTTATCTATCGTGTAAGGTTCTACTCATATCTATACTTATATCTATTCAACAAGACAATAATTCATGTCATCTTATATATAATCTTAGGTTGCATAAGTCACGCGCTATATCTGGTATCTGTAAATTGCCTACTAATGCTGATGCATATCTCAATTCCAAACGAATCATATACGTAAGCCATTAAATGCACTTTAAATAATTTGGATGTCAGTCAAATTATTTGCGGTGCATTGAACAGTTTACTTATATGATTCCTTTGAAATTGAGATATGCATCAGCAGTGCTAGACACACTATAGATACCAGATAATGCTTGAAAGCTTCGACATGAATTATGTAATTTTAGATTGTTTAGATTGTTATCAGAGGAGCGAGTCAAGCATTGTAGCGATATCTCATTATACATAGCCGAAGAATCTATGTGTGGCCATACAAAGGAGAATTATCTGAACTAGGAATTAAGTTATATTAAACAGTCTGTGCTAACGCAGGTTACTGGGCCGATACTGAACCGTATTAGCCTGGTATTCGTCCAGTAGCGGTCCAGTATAGAATGGACCGGTCCAGTTTATCCATCAATCATATGACGTCAGAATCAGCTACGTGACGTGTATGATGGCGTCATAATCAATGACGTCATGGATAACGTAGATAGTTCGTCATGAACGCATAATTGGCGACGGACTATAAGCGTTGTTGTGCGAATTGTATGTCTTTATGTTGACTTTTTTTTTTTAATTTGACTGGGCGCACCCAGTCAAATTAGTTTCAAAATATTCAACAGCTTACGTGTATAGTTTTCTGGAAATTGGTAGTCAGCGCGTTCAGAGATCGATCGATCCCAGCACGAGCGAGGTGTGGGTGGAGGTGTGGGTGGAGCTTAGCTAGAAGTGGGCGGGGCATATATTAAACTAGAAAGGTCCATTGGGTCACAACCGGCTCTAGCTGGTCATTTACTACACCCATACCGTCTGCTGCAAGACATTGGCGCACACCTTTACTTGTTGTGCCGCTGTCTCAGTAGTTACTTAATATGTGGAGTAAGGCGCAATATTCCTCCTAAATCCTGACACCTCATCTTTACTTTCTTCAGATCGTGATATCTCTTCTACATCATCTGGCATTTTTTCTCCGAGTCCCACTTAATGGACTTTTCCAGTTTTAGTTATGCCCCACTCATCTCACCCACACCTTGCTCGTGTTGGGATCGATTGATCTCTGAACTTCCTGACTATCAATTTTCAGAAAACTATGCAGGTAAGTTGTTGAATATTTGGAAACTGATTTGACTGGTTACTGTGGCTGCCTATGGCCTATTAGTTTCAAACTATTGTGTGTGTGTGTGTTGTAATATTTGAGGCGTTTATATGCTAGTTCCCAATGCTAGGGTCTAGACTCACGCCTGGCCTTTATGGTTTCTGTTGAATTCTTGTGAATTCTTGTGACGTCGGTTTGTGCATTAGCTTGTGTCTCTCTCTGTGTGTATGTGTGTGTTGATCGTTGTCTCTCGATTTTGTCTCATGTTGCTGTTCTTTTCCATGGCTTTTTTTGTTGCTCCTCATGCTTGGGCGTGTGTAATGGGGATGGCCTAACCTGGACCTAACAGGGGTGGGTAAGGGATGGGGTAGGTGTTGGGTCGGGGGAGGTGTGTACGGTCTTATGACCTGATGCACCCAAGGGGGGGCTTTAGGTCAGAGACCTCCCGGCCCCTTTGGGGGGAGTGGGGAGGTTGGGGTGTGGGGTCTTTCGGGTCCTGGGACCCATTTGGTCTTCTGGCCATCATCCGAGCAGGCACCAGCGCGCACTTGTTTGATTTTGATTGGTTAGGTAGCCCGTATGGTGACTGTGACCGTCCGAGGACGAACTCGGTCAGTCATCCGGGTTACATCCCTCCATAGTCCCCTCGAAAATTCCGAAAGATTCTAATTCTAGCAATTTGGTTTTGGTTTTGTAATCCGTATGTTGCGTGGTTCCATCCGAGGAGGGATCCATTCAGCATCCGGTTTACTTTGACTATGCCGAAATTTCTTGCCTACCTAACCCTAGCTCACGTTCACACAGTGATGGGCACTGTGTGACGGGACCTCAGTTTAAAGTCCCATCCGAGAAGACTGAGCAAGTGGGGCCAAGTACATTGCTTAAGCGTACTCCAGCAGCTTGCTGTGCCCAGAGTTGTCCGTCAGTCTGTCCATTTGTTGATTGGTTTGTCAGTCTGTTCGACAGACAAGCATACCTGCCTACGGGCCACAAAAGAGATGGACACACGTCCATATCCCTCGCGGTCCGCCGCCAGGCCGGCCCATCTGTTGTTCTGTTGTCCATTCCAGTCCTCCATCTGTCTTTCTGCCCGTCTGTCATTGTTGTTTTCGTTGCTGCATTTTTGCTCCAGCTCCAGCTCTGGCTCTGAAAGAAATGACATTACAGATAACATACTTTAAAGGCCATGCAACACAGCAAATCATTCGCTTACACATATTTCCCCTCGGACCTGACACCTCATGCGCCTAGGGGAAAAAGTGCGAAGCGATTCCCCTCGGACCTGACACCTCATGCGCCTAGGGGAAGTGATTTGCGTTTCTCCTCGAACCTGACACCTCACGAGGGTGGTGAGGCAGTAAATGCTGCAGTGACCAGGGGTCGGTTGTGGGGTGGCAGTAAATGCCGCAATAGCCGTAGAGGTCGATGGTGGGAAGGCACTAAATGCCGCAGTAGAGGCCGGGGATTGGAAGGCAGTAAGTGCCGCAGGACAGGCCGGGGTCGTAGAGGCCGCAGAAGAGTGCTTCTTGCGCCGTCTCACGTGTTTGCTTTTTTGACATCAGAGATAACATGCTGTATAGGTCATGCAAACTGCAAATCGTTCGCTTACACGTATTTCCCCTCGGACCTGACACCTCATGCGCCTAGGGGAAAAAGTGTGATGCGATTCCCCTCGGACCTGACACCTCATGCGCCTAGGGGAGTGATTTGCGTTTCGGACCTGACACCTCCCGAGGGTTGTCTCGGTCGGTGTCTTGGGCTAATCAGAATGTGTTCTGATTATGTGATGTGTTTGTCCGATGCAAGCACGAACTTGATTAATTCGTGGTTGATCTGTCGGTCACGCATCGCTATAATGTCTTCTATAGGGTCAAGATTGAAGTGTCCCTTTCTCAGCGTATTGATGAGTTCCTTTCTAATGTCTGCATATTCAGTGCACCGTAGGAAGAAGTGGTCTAGAGTTTCAGTCTCCTTGCAGGCCTCACATTGGTCTGTGTCTGACAGGTTGAGTTTTTTTCGTGTCTGGTTAACGCTGATCCGACCCATTCTGATGTGGCGTAATACAATGTCGCCTTGGCGTCCTGGGATGTGGTTTTGGTATTTGCGTTTGACTGCAGGGACGACTCTGTACAGGGATCTGCCGGTTGTGCTTTCGTCCCATTGTCTTTGCCATTTGCTGTTGATGTGGCTTTTGACCAGGGCATTCGCTTCGGACTTTGAGAGTCCTATGCTGGTCATAGTTCCATCTTTGAGCGCTTGCTTGGCTGCCTCGTCTGCCTGTTCATTGCCTTTAATGTCAACATGGCTTGGGACCCAGTCGATGTCCACGGTGTTGTTGTCAGTCACCACAGTTGCATACAGCTGCCGGATTTCCTTGATTAGGTTGTCCCTGCTCTTGCTGCTGCTAGATTTGAAGCTCTTCACTGAGCTTAGTGAGTCTGTGAGTATAACGTATTTGCCTGGATTTGCTGTTTTAATCCATTCTAGAGCCTTTTTAATTGCCACCAGTTCGGCTGTGAATATTGACAGGTGATTCGGAAGCTTGTACTTGAGGACTTCTTCCTGGTCGCCTATGACTACTCCTGCTCCGCATTCGCCAGAGTAGGGCATTTTGGAGGCGTCGGTATAGATTTTCCTGTGCTCCTTCCATCTGTTGTCAATGTTTTCCAGAGCGTAGCTCTTGATTAGCGCTGGTGGGTCTTTCTTGCTTATCTGTGAGGATAGGCTGTCATGCGCCTTGATCTGCGGAAGTAGCCATGGTGGGTCAGGAGCCGGCCTTGAGCTTTCTATTTCGACGTTTACCAGTTCAGTGGCACTGACGAGCTCTGTCATTAACAGGCCTGGTGGTTTGGTCTTTTTGGTCATTTTGGGCAGTACCTTGTGTCTTAGGTGCTCCTTGCATGGAAGACATACCTCCCTGGTAGGGTGGGTGGGTGCAGAGCTTTGTAGGTATGTCCAGAATTTGAGAAGCCATTCCTCTCTTCGCAGATCTAATGGGATTTCTCCACACTCTACGTTGATTGCATCTCGAGGGCTACTCTGTGAGGCACCACAGCAAATGCGCAGGCATTTTGTTTGGAGAGTGTCAATGGTTTCTAACAGTGACTTTCTCGCTGTGGCATATGCTTCGCATCCATAGTCTATCCTTGACAGGATTAGGCCGCGGTATAGCATAAGCATGCTCGGCAGGTCTGCACCCCAGGTGTGCTTTGTTAATGAGCGAAGGAGATTTAATTGCTTGAAGCATCTCTCCCTCAGACTCTTGATGTGGGGGTTCCACGTGAGCTTTCTGTCAAATGTTAGTCCCAGGAATTTGGCTTCAGCACATGTCTTGACTTTCTGACCATTGAGGTACAGATTTGCATCATGGTTTATGTATTTAACATTGGTAAAATTGATTTGAACTGTTTTTTCCGCAGACAGTTTGAAGCCATTTTTTTTGCACCACCGTGAGACTATGTCCAGAACTTTCTGCATGGTCTTACGTGCACGGTCTATCTTCGCATATTTGTTCCACAATGCTGTGTCATCAGCGAAGATAGACCCGCCTATTGCGTTGGGACCCAGTGCATGGTCTTTTTCAATGTCTTTGGGTAGATCACTCATCATGATATTGAACAGTAGGGGGCTTATTACGCCACCCTGCGGGGTGCCGTTTTCCAATGTTTGTTCCCTAGACATTTGCCCATTAACGCGGACGCTAATCCTTCTGTTATCGAGAAAATCTCGTATCCAGAATAGGATGCGGCCACGGTAGCCAAAGTCATAGAGTTTTTTTAGGACTCCGTTTCGCCACATCATATCAAAGGCTTTCTCGACGTCTAGGAAAACTCCTATTGTTGTGTTTCCTCTTCCGGCATCTAGGGCTTTCTTGGCTGCCTCCGTCAGTCTGACTAGGTGGTCCGTAGTGCGTCTGCCCTTTCTGAAGCCACTCTGCCAAGGGTGGAGTAGACCGTTGTGTTCGAACTCATGTTCTAGTCGGTTTTTGATCATCCTCTCCATGACTTTGCAGAGACAGCTCGTCAGGGAGATTGGCCGATATGATCTTGGGTCAGTTTTGTCCTTCCCTTGTTTTGGGATAGGAACCACGATCCCCGTTTTCCATACTGATGGCATTTTTCCAGAGCTCCATACAAGGTTGTAGAGATTGAGTAGCATTTGTTTACCCTCCTCTGGCATATTACGAAGCATGTCGTATTTCAGGCCATCCTCACCTGGTGAGGAGCTTTTGCCTCTGCCAAGGGCTTGCTCAAGCTCCATTCTGTTGAAGGTTTTGTTGATGTCTCGGTTGTTAGGATCTTCGCATTTCCCTGAGCTGAACAGGTGATTGATATGCTCATCAACCTTTGTTTTGGTAGCTACAAAGTCAGGGTCATGGTTATCACTGCTACTGGTTGCAATGAAGACTGTGGCAAGCACTTCAGCTTTTTCCTTGTCGTTGGCGTGCTTTACCCCATTTGCTATGAGGGTGGGTAAGGGGTTTTTGGATTTGGTTTTTTCGCTGGCAATAGCTTTCGCTTTGCGCCATATTTGGCTCGAGGGTGTGAACCGAGTGATTTCAGAGCAGTATTGTCGCCAGTGATCGCGTTTTGCCTTTTTGATGGTTCTTGTTACCTTGGCCTGTAGTCTCTTGTGCTCGACTAGGCGTTCAATGCTGAAGTTTCTCTTTAGTCTATTCCAGGCTATTTTCTTGAGCTTAACTGCTTCTTGGCACTCCCTGTTCCACCAAGGCACGCGTTTGTGTTTGGGGTTATTGTCTGGCTTTGATTGGGGGATGGCTGAGTTGGCAGCCTTGTAGAGAATCCCCATACACTGCTCATAATATTCCTCGGTGCTGGTACTGGTAATCGGTGTCTCCAGCTCCATGGCCATTGTGTGCTTGTATTCGGTCCAGTTGGCCTTTTTCAGATTCCAATTGTTCCTGTGCAGTGGCGCCTCGTTCTTGTTCTGTAGGCTTCCTATCTGTATTTTGATAGGGAGGTGGTCGCTGCCGAGGAGCTGGTCTTGGATGTCCCAGCTGGGGGTTGGTCGTAGGCCAGGTGTTATGAGGCACAGGTCCAAGACCGACCATTCTCCATCACTAGAGTTATATCTGGTGGGTCTATGGTCATTTAGTAGGCACAGGTTGTAGTTGTCAATAACCTGTTCTAATACTCGGCCTTTGGGGTTCGTGGTTTTGCTCCCCCATAGGGCATGGTGGGAGTTGAAGTCGCCCAGAAGTATTGTTTCACCTTCTAGGCCTTCAAGGAGCTTGTCGTAGTCCGAGGAAGAGTGCAACCTGGGACTATAGACGTTTACAATATTAATAGTTTCGTGATTGATTTCTATTTCTATCGTAAGGTGCTCTACGCTACTCTCACGTTGTGGCAACCTTTTGTAGGAAAGATTACTTTTTATGAGGGTCGCTATGCCGCCACCGCCTTCACCCCTAGGGGTGGTTGCAGATTCTGTGGTACGGTCTTGTCTTTCGACATTGTAGTTGTACCTTTTGAAATCCTGGTTGGGTTTCAGACGGGTTTCCTGTAGACATATAATGTCTGGGTGGTCATTTTCGTTGTGGAATGTGTTCCACAATTCGTCGAGGTTGGTATTAGACCGGGTGCCTCGAACGTTCCACTGAAGAATTTTGACCCCCATGATTAGTTCGAAGAGGAGCAAAGTTCTACGAATTTCGCAACGAGGCCGTCCACATCAACCTTGTTCCTTGCTGCTTCGTTGTCAGTGCAAACTGATGATATGATCGTCTCAATGATCAATCTGAAGGTTTGTACATTTAAGACAATTTTATGCTCTCCAACCATGGGGGTGGGACTTACCTCGCTCGTTGGTGTCCCTCTGGTGGTCTCGGCCGGCAGGTCACTGCATCTGCCAGTACTGCTAGTGGGGTTCACAGGTTTGATAGCCTGTTTTTCCACTAGAGGTACCTCCAATGTGCCGATTGGTTCAGCCCTTTGGTTTCGGGCCCTGCTCCTGCCTACAACTTTGAGCCCTTTGCAGGCGGGTTTTTTTGGCGTTTTTGTTTGCCTTTTGGGCTGTTTGCCGGCTTTTCTGGCCGGACTCCCAAGCGGGAGGGTGGGCGTGGCCGTATCTATTGTAGGTGGCTCAGTAGGAGCCTCCTCCCCTCTTTCCTGCTGTCTCGGTACTGAGCAGTCCCTCCTGGGGGTGGCCAGCTTCCTCCTTACGGAGTCAGCCCTTTTCTGCCATGCTGTACTTTCCAGAGGTATGGCTGGTCCAGGTGCTGGTATTCCAGTTGGCTGTTCGGTTTCCCTGCTTTTTTGCTGGGTAACCTTCTTCTTTGCCTCCCCGTATGAGACCTGATCTGTCGATTTGACCTTGAGGATGTCCTTGGCTTTTTGCAAAGCCGGACATCCGCGATATGCAGCACTGTGGAGCCCCTTGCAGTTCCTACAGTGGGGGGTCTGCTGGCAGTCCTCCCGTTTGTGGTTTCCTCCACAGTTTACGCACGCGCTGGCTTTTGATCTGCAGTGCTTTGCCACGTGACCCAGCAGGTGGCATCTAAAGCATCTGACGGGCTCTGGGATGTATGGCTTAACTTTGAAGCTCATCCATCCCAGTTTTACCTTACTTGGCAGTTCGTCTGACTCGAAAACCAGTTTCACTGCATAGGTCGGTCTGGCTGTTCCGCCAATCCGACCCACCCACTCCACTTTGCGTTCCCCATGGGCGTTCAATTCCTCCTTTATATCGTCATTCGTGAAGTCCCTTGGGACTCCCGATATGACACCTACCGCTTTTTTTTGTTCAGTCTTTTTTGTGGTGTGCTCTTCGATAGACACCACGTGGCTGCCTATCATGGTGATTTTGAGCAGCTTCTGAAACTGCCCTTCACTGGTGGTGGTTACCAACACCTCCCCATCTCTCTTGTCTAGGCCAGCCAGCATGCCCACCATGGCATACAGCAACCTATATATTATCATGCGGGTTAACCCCGCAAAATCATTTCCCGCGAGTCCCTTGACTCTGACCCTCCTTCCCTGGGTACCATTTCTCTGCCCCCCTTTTTGTCCCACTTCCCTCCCTTCCCTACTGGTCACCCCACCCGGGGAACCCCCGCTCTGCGTGGTGGTTTGGTCTCTCCCTCCCACTGGGGAGGCCCCCTTGTCCCGAGACCTCTTGCTGGGGGTGCCTTCCCTTCCTCCCACTTCCTCCCCCTCCTCTAACACCCCGACCATCCTCTTCCTTTTGGGGCCTGGTGTGTTCTGGAGATTGCTCTCCAGGATTATCACCTGCTGAGCCACCTGTTCGTGGGTGAACTCATCCATGGCCACTTCGTCGTTTTTGACACCACTTGGCGCCGCGTTGGCTGTGACTTCAGGAGGCTGCTTGAGGAAGTCAGCTTCCTCCATTTTACTTACCCAAAGGTGTGGATTGTTTAGAGGGTAGTGTGTAGTAGGATAATTTAGTAGGTACAGTATGAGAGATAGGATAGAATGCAGTAGAAGTAATGTGTTAAGGAGATGAGTAGAGTAGGCTGTGAAAGGCTGAAGTGTAGAGAGAGGAGGTAGATTATGCCTAGTAACCGTTACCAATATATCAGTGCAGTGTCATCCCCTTCGGTAAAATTCGCGAAAATTCCAACTAAGCACTGAAAGGAAGATTCCAAAAAAAAAAATTTTTAATTTTTATTTATTATTATTTTTTTTTTTTTTTCGAAAATTGGTGTCGAAGTCGATCAAGACTAGCACTAATGGCCGACTAATGCGGCTGTTTGAGTGGCGAAAAATCTAGTGTTCTAACTCACGCAGACGAACATCCAAAAGAAAATTGATCAAAAAGGTTTAAATAGATTTTAAGGTTACGAAATTTATTAAAATAATTTAATAACAATACCTTGTAGTTACGACTCGGGGAGCACAGCAAATAAACGTAAAAATAAAGAGCTTTGTTTTCGAAAATGGCGCCAAACACAAACGAGCAGGACAACCCTAATGGCCGACAACAACAACGATTTTACTGGCGGAAAAGCTAGTGCTTGATGCACGCGAACGAGCCTCAAACGGAAAATGTTTAAAATAGCTTAAAGAAAAGAATTATCAAATAACACTGTTCCTTAAACTCTAGTCTCACTAAGCACTATAATTTTTTCGCAAACGCAATAATGGACGCAAATTACACTAATCTAAAACACGTCTATCATCAACGAACGCAAATTTTGATATGAGTTTCAAACTATTCAACACCATGCTTATTAAATAGTAAAAACATACAATTCGTACAGCAACGCTTAGTCCGTCACCAATTATGCGTCCATGACGCACTTATCTACGTCATTCATGACGTTGACGTCATTGATTTATGACGTTATCCTACACGTCACATAGTTGAGTATGACGTCATATGATGGATAGATAAACTGGAACGGTCAATTCATAAGAATCTCTATCAATAGAGGGATCCAATCTGTCAGTCGAGTATATGACGCCATAATAAATTCCGTCACAGCTAGGCTGACGTCATAATCAAAATACTAATTGATGCCATATTTACGTCCATCAGGAACGGTTAATAATCCGGCAGTTGTAGGAATTGTATGTCTTTACTACATAATAACCATCTGTTGAATATTGTGGAACTAATTTGACAGGGTGCTGAACTTGCTGTCATAGGCAGAAACTGCACCCAGCCAAATTAGTTTCAAAATATCCAACAGCTTACCTGTATAATTGTCTGGAAATTGAGATTCAGGGAGTTCAGTGTTCGATTGAACCCAACACGGGCTACGCGTGGGCGGCGATTAGCTACAATATGGGCTTGGCATAGCTAAAAGTGGATACATCCAGAATCCTCGGCTACATCCGAGCATAATTTGTGTTCTCCTTATATTTGCTTGGAATGTATGTTCTATATCTCCGGGTACCCATGCTTCTCCTCCTACATTCTTCCAGGTTTTATTTGTCTTTATATTTCTCACTCTGTCTTTCCGACACGTCAGTTTCTGTTGCTTAGGAATTTCTTCTCTTCAAGCAAAGGACGAGTATTACTGCCGCCATCCCTCCCTATTTCTATGGATGTTGGTGTCTCGTAGCAGCTATTGGGGTTACAATTCAAGGGAGCTAACATATCAATCGCACCTCACATGCTATAATCTGAGGCTTACACCTCGTGCAGAGTGTCTTGACTTTTTCCGAGCGTCGTGTTTCAATTCTTATCACGTTCAGAACCGTGCTTAAGGATAATGGAGGAGAATTATTTCAGAGTTTCACTACTGTTTATTCGCGATGTAAAGAATGAGTTCCCCTATAGCTGCATACGTCTATGATAAGCAGCATTGAGTTGTCTATAATTTGTATACATGTCCTACATCCGCTGGAAAGCAAAATACGAATTATCATATACAATACAAGCACTAATAATTTGAATATTTTGAAGCTAATTTGCCTGAAAGCAATTGCTGCCACAAGCAGCGACAGCTTCCAGGCAAAGTATTTTCAAATATTCACCAACTTATCTGCACATTGAAAGTGAAATTCTGGGAATTCAGTTTTCTAAGTTTTAATGCTAATTAATATGCTTTAATATAAGCAATTCCTTCGGGTTATGCGATACTGTGGTCAATGTTATTTTTGTGAATCTGGAGTGAGATATTTTGTACAGTAGGTCAGTGACCCGTTTCAAAAGTGAATGTTCAGATATCAATGGTCACTCCGATTTACAGTGTGGTGCACATATTTTTAGATAGCAATATAGCCTATTTCAACCGTTTCTAGAGTGAGCACACGTTTTCCTTTTATCAGACAGAAAAATCTGGGCGCTGTCTGTCGTATTTTTCATTATTGACAAAACGCGGCCAAGCATACCAAATGTCTGTAATCTGAGTAGCTATATATGCTACTCACGTAAACATCTCCAAACTGTACATAGAATGTTAGCTATTACTGTTACCATGAAAAGAAAAGTCACAGTCACACAACACACACGTATAGAAAGATAGGTAAATTATTGATGAAAGACACTAGGCAATTAACTCCGAAATGTAATCTGTAAAGCAAGAATTACTTCCCCTCCCTCTCCAAGCGTTGTGAGTTTTTATAGTTTTTAGTAACAGCCGGACTAGCAAAGGGCCTCAGGCTGAAGCCCGATGATGATGATGAGGAGGAGGAGATGATGGTGATGATGATGATGATGATGATGAATGGAAGAATATCTGTTTAATTTAAATCCTAAAAAAAAAATAATAATATTTATTTAATTCCGAGGTAAAGTGTGTGCAAACAGTGACTTAGGTTAACATTGACAAAAGCTTAACGTGGATGTGCAAAAAAAATAATATATATCATTTCTCCATTGCTGGCGCCATATATATCATTTCTCCATTGCTGGCGCCATATATAGGAGCAATAAAGGCATATCATCTAATCCGGGACAAGGTCAAAATTTGTATCTCTGTGCACTAAGTACAGCTAAAGGCAAATACATACGAAGTCCTACTATTGTAAATCTGATGTAATGTGCTTTTGTTAAGTATGCGTTCCGAAAGAATGAGCAAATACTGGTGTAGTAATCGTCTAGAATGTCGTGTGCTTATCGCGTGCGTGCGTGCGTGTGTGTGCGCGCGACCACTGAGTGTAAATCAGACCAGAAACTACGACGACGCCGACGCCGACGACTATTACGCAAGAAGAACTGGTGATCGCTTAGCATACGTTAGTTGTTAGCTTGCAATGTGAAATGCATTGTGATGTAAAAGATCGTGGTTATTTAAGACAAAAAGCAGCATGCAACTTGCCCAGAGACGAGCGGCCACACACTGTGATATATGATCTACATGTTCAGGTGTACTGTGCACATCGACCCGAGATCGATAACATAGACGTGTCATGGTAACATACTGTTTATCGTTCAGCATACGTGCATGAGGACGATATGAATGATTGGTAACCTTGTCATTTGAGAAGGAACTAACTTTGAGTGTTATGCTAAGAGCTTCTGACTTCATGTCTGAATTGTTAGATCACTTTGCCGTAGCAAGCTAATGACCGGTTGGGCATGTATAGCTCAAGCACCACTCAACGTGATTCCGGGATTAATCGTACCTCTGTTTTCGCGTCCGCTTGCTCCGTGCTGCTTACGTAAACCCCGCTCAGGTCGCTGTACAATTTGAACCTGCTATTGACCAGGTTCAGACCTAAGATCACTGTAGTAAATGGCAGATTTTTTAATTATACCTGACCAAATCGATGTTGTTGTTAATTACAATTGACTACTGCTGCTGCCACTGCCATTTCCGCTGCCGCTGCCGCTACCGCTACCGCTGCTATTGCTGCTGCTGCTATTGCTGCTGCTGCTGCTGCGGCTGCTGCTACTGCTCCTTACCGAACACGACATGTCATCATCATCACCATCATCATCATCATCATCATTAGAAATGCAAAGTGAAATCATGTCCAACTAGATTAATCGGTCGCTGATGCGTCATCGCAAATCCCCACGTTCGCCGCTTTGAACTTTTAACACACACCCCCACCCCCCCCCCACCCCCCCCCACCCCCCACATCCCCACCCCCACCCCCAACCAAGGGCGGAGCCAAATGTAAAAGTGCTCATCCACTCCACATTGATATGGGTAACTGGCATACTAAATTTGGTTGAATTCCGTCCAACAGTGTCAGTAGAGTTGCATTATTTTCTTTTACATTTTGACACCCGCCCCCCATCCCCCATCCACCTCTGCGGTGGGCCAAAGGTAAATGTGCTCATATACTCCATATTGATATGGTTAACTCACGCACCAAATTTGATTGAATTCTGTCCAACGGTTTCGGAGATGCGTTACAATCAATTTCTGCAAGTTAAAATTTGACCTTTTGACGCCTCCTCCATACCCCCAACCCCCACCCATCGCTTGGGGGAGGAGCCAAATCCAAATGGCATCTTGTACTTCGCAATCATATGCGTAACTCGGATTTCATATTTGGTTGAGTTCCGTCTTGTGGCTGCCGTATCTTTTTCAACTCATCGAAAATGTCTTCGATACTTTCAATTTTATATGGCCTACTGGTCAGATCATTTGAAATGGCCTCCTCAATTGACCTCAAACATGTTCAGCTTGGGTTTACCATGCATTGGTGTTCGCTAGCTTAACATTGGACACATGATGTCATCAAGTCTGCAATCACATCTATATCCCACGTCTATTTTACTATTCTAAAGTTTTCTGACCTTTTTATAATTTATAAAATACCAGCAAAAGTGTTCACACTGTGAGTCTGTCGCCTGATACATGTCTATATATGAACGACAGTTTGGTCCAAAACGAATATCCTTAAGTTAACATGTTTCCAAAACAAAAACAGAAACATGTTAGTTAGTAAAATATTGAACACGATGTATAAATGTTCTGTTGAACATTTTGGACCTGGAGCCAAATGCTTCCATCGGCAGAAATGGCTTCCAATCAAACTAAGCTCAAACTATTTCACAGCCCGTTTGATTACCCTCGCCCCGTAAGGGGAAGAGGGCATTGCGATAGGGTCTGTCAGTGCACCCTTATCTTAAAAAAACTACGTATCCGATTTGGCTCAAATTTTAACACAATTAAGGGGCTTGCGGTGCAAGAGGATTTTCAGACTTTGGTCGAGATCCGAATAAGAGAGCCCGGATCCCGATGGAATAAAATTATGGACCTCGGAAACCACTGTCCGATTTGGTTTTAGGATTTAACTAGGATTTCTCAACTTTGAAGGTGAACCAGGAAAATCAAAAAAAAATTCCAGAAAATCCGTAAAATAAAAAACTGTTTCGTGTGACACAAAAGGGAGGGCCATGGTCTATTCTTATATCGAATATTGGAGTCAAATCGGTTTTCAGTTTTCTAGTTTTCTAGAAACAGAATAGAGCAACAGACAAATAGACAAACATATTATATTCCAATACAATACCTTGGTGTAATTGATTACTACTACT